>NW_024102834.1:16936288-17375855 GCF_013122585.1 Styela clava | reverse complement strand
ATTCGAATGTATCTTCATATTTTCATTTTATAGTTCTTTTCTTCAAAATTGTCTTCATATCTTCAATCTCTATAGTTCTGTTTCTTAATATTCTTCTCCGCATCTTGAATCTTTAAATTTCTGCCACTGAAAAGCTAATGTAACATTAAAATTAACTAGGCCTAACTTACAACCTTCATTTCTTCATCTCCAAGGTTTCTTCGTGCCTTCAATGTTCATATCTCCTTCTGAAAAATGTCTTCGTAACTTGAATCTTCATAATTCTGCTTCCAAATGTAGACTTCGTATCTTCATCTTTATTCTTCTGCATTCGATTGTATCTTCATATTTTCATTTTATAGTTCTTTTCTTCAAAAATGTCTTCATATCTTCAATCTCTATAGTTTTGTTTCTTAAAAATCTTC
This sequence comes from Styela clava, assembly GCF_013122585.1. Lineage (NCBI taxonomy): Eukaryota > Metazoa > Chordata > Ascidiacea > Stolidobranchia > Styelidae > Styela > Styela clava. The sequence continues at coordinate 17,375,451 of NW_024102834.1, read as the reverse complement.
TCTGCATCTTGAATCTTTATATTTCTCCCACTGAAAAGCTGATGTAACAATAAAATCAACTAGGCCTAACACACAACCTTCATTTCTGCATCTCCAAGGTGTCTTCGTGCCTTCAAATGTTTAGATCTCCTTCTGGAAAGTGTCTTCGTAACTTGAATCTTCATAATTCTGCTTCCAAAAGTAGTCTTCGTATCTTCATCTTCAATCTTCTGCCTTCGATTGTATCTTCATATTTTCATTTTATATTTCTGGTATTGAAAAGTATCTTCATATCTTCAATCTCTGTAGTCCTGTCTCTGAAATTTTCTCCGCATCTTGAATCTTTAAATTTCAGCCACTGAAAAGCTAATGTAACATTAAATTTAGCTAGGCCTAACTTACAACCTTCATTTCTGCATCTCCAAGGTGTCTTCGTGTCTTCAATGTTCAGTTTTCCTTCTGAAAAGTGTCTTCGTAACTTGAATCTTCATAATTATGCTGAAAGTAGTCTTCGAATCTCCATCTTAAAGTTCTGCCTTTGATAACTGTCTCCATATCTTCATCATCGCAGTTCTGCTTTTAAAAAGTATCTCCATATCCACAATCTTTATAGTTCTGCCTCTGGAAATCAACTTCTATCTCTATAGTTCTGCGTCTGAAAAGCTAAGAATAACATTATTAATAACTAATTCCAGTTTTTAAACTGAAATTACGCCAAAGACAGTCATTTATAACGAATAAAGAAAAATGAAAAAAGCCATGGCATGCCCTGTTTAATTTGTTCTTCCATTGTCGCTCTCGTAAACTATATCTTCGTTTCCTGTTGAAAATATTTTAAAGAAATTGCATAGAATAAATGATTATGACAAAACGGATAGCTAAATAAAGATATAGCATGGTAGATAAAATAATTCATTCCCAAATATAATATATCAATAATAAACATAAAACATGTACATAATTATAGTAATATGATTGTCTCAAGAAATTAGTTCACAAACATTAAAATAAATATTTATGAAATTTGCCGAAGTAGGCTGGAACTGCCATCACACATGGGCTGCCAAACAGCCATATTTGTAACATAAACACGTAAAAAAGATTGCTTGTCACTTAATTTGAAAAAAAAGAAGGCAACGACATTCAACCGTAATGTCACGTTTAATGCTAATGATTTGAAAATAAAAATGAAAGGACCTCTATCTGACCATCCTATTACCGGAATCTATGAATATTTTATATCAGAATTGACAAAACCAAAATCGCCTAATTATGATTGCAATGCTGTGTTTACCTCTCCCTCCCAGGGTCCACCACCATTTCCCAGAACCCCCAACCCCCTCCCTACCCCTGTATATGTAAGTGTATTTTGTAATGTTTTTGAAGAAGTTGACGTTGAAGATGATGAGACAAAGCCATGCCGGCCTGGTTTGTCACAAGATTTCTCACGTTGAATAGGCAGTGTTGATAAGAAGATATGAAGTAATAAAAAGGTTTGTGTTATGGCGGCATTGACAACCATAGATAGACTATCTGGTTTTTGCCACAAACTGGTAAATAAATATTGTTAGAATCTTCAATTTAACACACAAGTGATATATATATATTGAAATAATATATATATATATATAACCATTTTTTGTATACCAATTCGTCAGGACAACATTGGTATAATTTAGGTATGACAAAAATGTCGATCGCCGTTGCCTTTACGCTCAAGTATTAGACTGTTGCAGATATAAATGTTTAAAATTAGAATGATTGAAAGAAAATTTATGCAAATATAAACAATACTGTGTTGTGATAAAAATTCCACAAGAGAATTCCATAAAATTCATTAATGCAATATATTTCAATGAAAACAATTTCATATTCATCTTGCTATGACATCAAATATGGGAATTGTATTGTAAAGTAATAAACACAATTGCTTTGATTTGTAATCAAGAATCTGTTTGCAATCATCACATAAACAGTTGGGTCGACCCATGTTAAAGCTCTGAATGTAATCCATTTGTATGCATACAAATATGATCAATGTATGTATGTCACCGAGTAGAGTAAAACAGCCTTTATTTATATTTAAAGTCTTTTTCACATAAGTGTGGTTCAATGCATTTTATTTGTGAGCCAATCATAGTCATCTTTGATGAAACTCACATTTATATTTGAATACTTGTTGTATTTTCAACTTAAATTTTTTTTCTGTGAACAGAGAATGTCGTCAAGATTCCATTTCCATTAAGTGAGGAAACCTGAAAAATTATATATAGAAATAATCATGACGCCGAAGGTAAGGCATTCTCTTAGAAATCGTAGTAGCATCATGAATAACCAATAATAAGCAAAAAAATAGTCTTATCTCATCAATTGATAACCTTCGATCGCATCTGTGTTTTAATTCTTTGCAGTAAAAATGTACAATGGGTAGGGCTGGGCATTTTGTATCTAATAGTAAATTATTCGAAACGGTAAGAGAAAAATTTCGAATTGCTGCCTTCTTGTTTTTTTTCTTTTCTTTGTTTTATTCAAGCCATATTTTTTCAAAGAATTCAGATTATTCTATTATTTTTCTATAGTCTGATATTAATGAAATTTTTATCATGTGTGGACGCTCAACAATCTGTTTAAGACTCAGGTCTGCCGAATCTTTTTCGTCTCGCGGGCCACTTTCACGTTACGAAACTCGTTGCGGGCCGCAAACGTTTGTACAAGACATTAATACCAGATAAGTCCTGATTTCGGTGTAGGTAATTTACATAATAAATGAAAGGCAAGTTATTTAACATAAAATCAATCTATTTAATAATTGCTTTCTGGTTACTGAGTAGGCAGTACTAGTAGTACTGGCAAATTATTCGAATATCAAGTCGAATATTAGAATAACAGACCACTATTCGAATATCCGGTAACACTGGGTGTGGACATGAAACTTTTTGACGACCACACGAGAAGACACACATCACTTCGAAATTGAGTGTTATATTTGCGTTATAGTGTTTTTATTCATTCATTTTCAGTAGCTGTGAAACTGCATCAATGTTTAAATGAGCATAATGAGCGCCAATGTCACGGGAATATCAATTTTAAGTGGGTCGTTTCGTAAAATTTCGTAAAACACCAATACTGAAGTAACATTACAAAGATTTCTGGGCGAATAGCGTATATAATATACTGATTTGTGACCAATATGCAGCAATGCAATTAAGTCAATTTCATCAGCATTATTGACGGACACATTTTCGAAATCTCATTTAGCGCAAACATTAGATAAAAAAAAATACGAACATAAAAGGACAACGAGTCCCGGGACCAGTCCCCAAGATATTGTTGACTTTTTATTATACTTTGGCGATAAAGACGATCAAAGCAGACACGCAAGAAAACAATCAGAATGAAATTAATTTGCAAATTTAGGTTCTAACCTATGCTTGCGCTAAGCGTTCGTCCTCAATAATCGCACAATATATTTCGAGTTCGTCGAACTGAACGCACAGTTCTGCGAGAAATAAAAAAGACTGACGTCAATGTCCACCGGGGTGCAATCACAGACGTAATAATAAGAACCGCCATTTGAATGTAGATAGATGGCACGAATAATCAGACCAAAATCACAAAACATACTTGAGCCTATATACCGAAATACAACATGGTAAAAACATAAGTCTGCTTACGAACTTATAGGGCGGGCCGCAAAAAAACAGTCCAGCGGGCAGCGGGTTGAGCCTTGGTCTATTTGATGTATTTTATGTTTTTAGTAATCCATTTGTTGTCAGGACCAATTACAATAAAAAAGTTGCATACAATTATATGTCTCCCAAGTAATTCGAAAATATTATTGGATTCGATTCTAAATCATCAGGTATTCGAAAATGTCCAGAGCCCTAACAATGGACTTATTACTTGAGATTTTATACGATGACGCAATCGGTATTTATGGGAGTCGAACCCATTTGAACTCATTTTGATTTCGCATTTATTATGATAATGAAATACAAAAGAAAATGGTGGATACCTGTGTTTACTAAGGAAATAAGTGCGAAAGTGCTTTACAGTTTAAATAAGTGCTTTGACCGATTTCAACACGTTCGGCGCCTTAGCTTTTATGTAACTCAATCCAAACAGCATAGATACACGCAAAAGCGCTCTTTCAGCTAATATTGCAAATTGAAGAGGAGCCTTTCTGTTATCAGAATTTCGTTTAAACCAACATTTCTTAACCTGGGGTGAATATACCCCTGGGGATAAATTTTGTTATTTTTAGGGATAAATCTCGTTATTCTGAAAAAGCTTTGGAAAAACAAAAACCGCACCTATTTGTTTGTTTTGGTACGAGAAACATTGTGTTATTGTTAGCTGTTAGGATAACTTGCGAGAAATATGTATTAGCCCATGGCCGATGTATATTAGTCTATTATTGCATCACAATATCGCGACTCTTGCCGAAGGTGGTTCTGGCAACCGTAATCGAGGCCGACTGCGGATTGTCGTAAAAGCAGCGTAGAAAATTTATTGAAAAAAAAAGAAGGTTAGCTTTCAAGATCCGAATATTTAGGACTCCCTCTCTATTCTGCCCCCAATCAACTTCCCCACCACAACACTCTCTTTCTCCAATTTCATTATTACCTCCTCACGTCACTCTCCCATCCAACACTGTCTCCTTCCTTTCATACTTACTCCCTCCCGTCACTCTCTCCCCACCGCCATGGGGTAGAAAGAAAAGGGAGAGATAGAGATATATATTCCTTCACGTGCACAAGTCCATGTAGCGCCGGTTAGTCATGCATGACATGTAAAATTCTTTGTTCCAATCGCAATAAAATCAAATTCGTTTTCCGTGCATCATCGCTCGTATTTTTAATAGTAATTGCGTCCCGGGTTTGTGAAGTTTGAAAACCAACAAACAGAAAATAACTTATTCTAAAACACATTTTAAATTCAGTCGGAAATGAATTGCGCCAAGGATGCCATACAGAACAAAAAGGATTTAGTCGCGAAAGTCACATTAGATCACTGTAAAACGACGTCATGGTAGAACAAACAAATTTTAAAATAAAAAAAACAGGGGTGACGACTGAACGTAACGATAAATATCCCACATTTTAAACTAGGTACGATACGTGGTATTTAACACGTACAAGCTTTATCCAGAAAAGAAATGACAAGTCATATCGTTCCAATGTACTTTTAATTAGCTCCTTAGTGATCCCTCCCTTCCTTGACCAAGTAGTGTTTCGAAAATGTGAACATTTTACTCAGCCACGCTTGACGGTTGCTGTTTATTAAAGTCTTCTTGTCTTATGACCACGCAGAAATGCCTTTATTGCCGAATTATTTAATCACTATATAAAATCAACATTCAGGATTGACACAATCGCAGATTTGCTAGATTTATCTATAAAATATTACAGACACCATAGAAAAGCATATTGAAGTTGATTATCATCTCTATTAAATATCTGCATTCCGGTATCGATAATAATATTACTATTCGCTTGAAATTATCGCGGTAATTTTATAAACGTTGATAGGTGATATCAAGTAAACGCAAATGTTAGTTTGGGTTTTAAAATTACAGCTGTTGCCGATGTGAGCGCACAGGTAAACTTCAAATATAGAACTTCGCTCTCCGTCGATCGACAAGAATTCATACTTGCGAAAAAGAAAAAGTGTGAGAATATAAATTGCCAAATACAGCATATCGTCGCCAAAACGATTGAGATGACAAAAACAATTAGCGATCACAACGAAATTAACCAGGAAAATAGCATTATTGCCGATTTTTAATGTTTCGACCTACATTTTAGACTCCTGTTGTGTATAAAAAAAATATTTGTTATTTGACTATCCGGTATTCATTAAAAATATCCAATTAAAAAATAAAAATTTGATTTTATCCACCCCTACTCGAATATCAATGAGATGTAGTTGCGTTCAATCGCGAAAATCCGGGAAACGCCATGTGCATTTGCGGATAAAATAAAATGGCTGTTAATACGACATATGTGTTTTGTGAATTTGCTGATTTTGTGAATTTTGCTGATCTGTGAGACGCTGCTAAAAGTTCTTCTAATTCAAAAAATATTGGCCATTACTAAACAAAATATCAGAACTTTCTGAATGGCTCCAAGAAGTTCACTACGAAGAGAACAGAGACCTGTCGAACCAGCACTAGAAAATCACGCACTATGGTCACAATTCATCGATGTCATTGGTAGTCACATGACCAATCTCGTTCAAAGAAACGCACTGCGAAATATTCCAACATCTGGTTTCAAAGACACCGCCGATCGTTTTTCCGGAAGAAGCGGAATTGGTGGGCTTGTATAATAATCCCACTATATAAAAAAAATTTGCCAATAATGCGAAAGCTTTATCTCTCCTGTATGCACCACATAGGTTAGAATTCCAGCAAATATCGTTTTGTAATGTAAAATTGGGTCACAAAAGTACTAGTACGCAACTGTTTGTCAAACTCGCAAGAAAATATTAAAAAAGGTGCTATTTCGCAGGCCCTAAAAATATAAATTCGCAATTTGCGCAAAAAAAGTGCGCTAATAGTAAACACTGGTGGATACCTGTTTCAAAAACAAAATTCTACAAATAAAAGTTGATAGAACACAACTTTTAAGGTATTCTCTAATTTCTCAAATTTGCACTGAACGCTGCTTCAAAAATTAAAACATCTTTCATTTAATTTTTCTTACAAAAATGAACAAATATTTTCTGTTCGATTAATGTAAAACTGTAATGTAAAATTCTGCGATTTTATATGTAATAAGAGGGCATTGTTTCTTTGAACAAATTATTTTCAAATTTCTGAGGTAACCTTTCTGAGTTTATTTTTAGAAAATAATTTTTCAACCTCTCTCTTATATGTCCATTTTTCAAAAGTACACAGGCTTTCAAAATCGTTTACGGTTTTGTGATATCAGTCTAAAACAAGTTGTCTTGTATTATTTTGTTGATAACTTTACACAATATTAACATTTGAAATCGTTTGACACGGAGTGCCAATATACACATAGATTATTTGCGAAAAAAGCTATGTTACACAACTTGTCAGATATTCTCAAATCATTCAATTCCAATTTTTTTGTACGCTGCTCCTAAAATTTCGATAAATGTATTTTCAAATTTTTCATTTTATTAAGATGCTCCAATATTTGAAAAAATTTTTTATTCATATTATTTACTCGATGTACCATGTTTGCATTTTATTGACAAAGGTAGAAAATTAGAACAGAGAATATTTAAATTATAAAAGAGAATACTTTTAACTGTCTCAAGTTAACAACTTTTTTCGAATATTGCTATTTTATATTATGCTCTTCTTCAAAGTTGAAAATTTTTTTTCTACATTCTATTAAAAGCGAAAGCTAACTGAAATATATGCATCAACACCTCAAATCTTTTACAGCATACAAAGTCAATGGAGACTTGCGTTTCAATTATTAATTAAATTATTAAATTTTCTTGAATAGATCTCGAAAAAAAACGTAACTTCAGTTCTTTCATGTCTAGTTAATGGTCGGGTGATAATTTGTAACTGATTATATCCAGATTTAACGTTTTCTTATGCACTAACTATTACATACCACGATATTTTGAAAAAACATATTATTATGTCTAACCTGCATCATTCAAAACTCCCAAATGTTTAGTCGCAGAGTTTAATTACTTTAATATATCAATTTTAGACACCTCGTTAAATTCAAATCCACAGATTCAAAAGCTTTCATTACTTACTTGACTCTTTGGATAGGCTTCAAGCTCACTTAGTGATGCAATGCCAGACCATTGGCATTGTCGCATTTTTTAATGCAATGATAAATTGACCCGCCTTTCAAGCAGTGTTTTCAGAAAGCTGAACAAAATGAAATATGTGACATTATGTGGTGTAAGCCAATTGCAATCAATGCAATTGGGCTAACTATGTCGCGATCAAGTTTTAAGGGTATGTTTCACAGAGAATGCTGTTCGATAGTGGTACAGAAAAGAGAATCTCATAGTAAAAATGTAAAATTATCTGAATTAGAATTGTGTAGTTGATTTCAGAATTTAAATTTATGATATCAATTTTGCTACTTGCTCGTAACAACATGAAATGCTAAAAATAATTCTAGCAACGATTAGTTGACAACCTATTTGTTCTGAAGTATACAGATTATTAGATATTTTCGTAATCTTTTATTAAACTCGGGCAAATTAAAATTTATTTGTATTGAAAAATTGCGAACGATGAAGTAAAAGAGCGTAAAATGTGTCACAGCAAAATGATGGTAAGATTTTAACCATTTGCAAAGACGCTATATATCAAATATTTTAACAGTTCCTCATATTTTTCCTAATTTTCATTGTTTGCTACTTTGAAAATGGAAAAAAAAATCATTTTTATTCAAATGAATGATACATTCCTAAGATTACATTTGCTAGTTCCTTATAAAGTTATAATGATACATATTCACAAATTGCATTAGTAGTTAGTTGACAACAGTAGCAAGAAAATATGATCACGTGAAATGACAACATAAAATGTCAATGAAAAATTCTAACAATAGCGAGATGAATTTACTCATTCAAATTCATGTTTTCATATTGCACCTATTATTAGATAATGTTTTTCTGAATCTTTACGTAAACTGATTATGATTTTTCTTATATTGATGTATACATAGCGAACAGTAAAGTATAATAACGAGAATTATCCCACCGCAACAGTGAAGATTTGAAACATTTGCGAAATTGCTGAATTTAAAAACTTTTAATCATTCCTCTTTTTTTTTTTTTTTTTTTTTTTTTCGTACACTATTTCTAAAATTAAACAAATATATCCCTTCCTATTCAAATTTACAATACACAACTTTATTGTGTAACACATACCGGTATATAAATTCATAATCAGGGATTTCATCGATCTGGAACCCAAAATAAGGACGACTGGAAATATTTTTGTATTGTGATTAGAAATAGCCGACTTTCCTATGGCCTCCAGGTTAATATCACAATTACAGACGTCACAGTGTGCGAAGCACATCGTTTAACTTTCACGTACTCATCACGAAAAATGTTGTTAGGTTTGCTCATTTTTAAATTTGGGCTAAAATAACCACCACCACGACAAAACGCCACAATAACAACTCTTCATGCCTATCTGTGTGCCTTGCTTCTTTGTGTTCCAAATAAGATTGTGTTGCTTTTATGATGCCACAATAAAGCTTTAGCGGAAGCTTTCTTCGTGAAGTCCAAATAAGACAAAATAAGGATGCGCAAGCCAAAAATAGGGATGCAAGCTAAAAATAAGGACAAATCTTAGAAATAAGGACGGTATGGAATCCGTGTTTATAACAAAATTCAAATATTTTATTATTGCAAGTTACTTATAAAATTTTAAAATAACTTCCAAATTCAATATATTCAACTATATACAATATGTACAGTTCTCGATGCATTGATGAATTGACATATATACATATATATATTATCAACATTTGACATCGTTTTCAATACAGAATGTCGATGCAGGTTTGGAAAACTTGCGACAAAGATAGATTTTGAGTTTTGGTTGTACGCTGAATATAAATGGGGAAAACTTGTTTAATTAAAAAAAAATTCTATTTGAAAGTAAAATATGAAGAAAATTTTTTTTCCTAATTTCTAATAAAATCATGAGATAACTAGAATTTATCTAGAAACACTCAAAATCTTTCACAGCATGCAATGACAATGAAGACTGGGAACATTTGCAAAAGACCTGAAGTTCACAATTTTTTTTTCGAATTTTCGAGTATTCGTTGAAAAGTATATCAGGTATTAACTATACAGCAAAATTTTAGAATAATAAGTTTGCTAATTAATTATAAAAAATTACGATTTGAAATCGTATTTAACACAGAATGACAATGCAACGATGGAACATGTGCGAAAAAGCTAGATTTCACAATTTTTCGTCTTTTCTCAATTTTTTTTAGTTTTCTTTGAACGCTGCTCCAAGATGTAAAAAAATACCTTTTATTTAATTCATTAAAAATTTGAACGGGTATCTTGTATTTAATTTTAAGATAAACTCTCGAGATAATCAATTTTTGTAATTACTCATAACATCATAAAAAGTTCCAACCATTTTTTTTGCATGAGTTAATTGACGACTTTGTATATAGAACATTAACATAAAAACTCATTTTTACCATGCAATACCAATTTTTGAATCTTTTGCGAAAAAACTAGTTTTTTTAATCAAGTTTGTAACGATGACGACTTCGTATATAGAACATTAACATAAAAACTCATTTTTACCATACAATACCAATTTTTGAATCTTTTGCGAAAAAACTAGTTTTTTTAATCAAGTTTGTAAAAAATTATATATATATTTTTTTTTTAAATTGTTTAGAATAGAAAGACAATACAGACTTGGGATAGACCTTGTATGTAAAACACTGGATTCGAAAACTTCACAAATATTTTGATTTAAATTGTACGCTTTTTAAGTGTGTAAAATATATATACAATTTTAAATTTTTTTGAATTAATATTGACAATTTCAAGTTAATCATCATAGGTTAAAACTTCAAGAATCAGATTTTTAATTTCTCTTTTTTATATTTTCCACAAAATAATTGACATCTGAAAACAATTATCAATTTAGCACTTGTCCTACATAATTTTATGTTAAAATATTAGATAAATCTGTAATCTTTCAAAAAACCTAAGTTGAACTGATTAGTTTTAGTTGCATATATAAATAGAAACAGTAAAATATGAGACCCAATTCGAGAGATGCTTTTCCGGGGAAGTCTGCCTTTGGTCGGACCAAATGCTACAGAAATACATTTGTGTTAATGTGCAGCAGGATACGCATACGGATCCACTAGCATACAGGAATAGAAGAAAAATAGGAGTAAGATTTGCGCAACACAAGTGAAGTATGGCACTGTTTTGAAATTCAACAATGGCGACAAATTGGAACATCAATCGGCAAAATTCGTGTACTCGCCGGCCAATATATACATTTACCACGTGCGGAACGAAATATTTTCCACCTGCGATTGCAACCATAAACTTCAAATTATGGTGCATTCGCACCTACTGTTCTTTTTTAATATATATATTCTATCAAACAATGCACTGTTTTCATTTAATTTTAATCAATGTTTGAGATGACGTTTCGTTTCTTTGCCATGGCCAAAGCGTTGAAATCGAATTGAAACCAGGTTGCCGTCGTCCAAATGACAATCTGACAAGCGAGTACGCAATTTATTCTGAGTGTAATGCATTTCAGATAGAGCTGCTCACATTAATATGTGTTTCCGACGTGCACATTGCACGTTTTCACTATGACATAGATGAGCAGTGGCGCAGCAGGAAAAAAATATCCGTCCAAGCACGGCCCTCATCACAAATTTCCTTTCGTGCCCGGAAGTTTTCATAATTTTAAAATGCAAAATAAACTCCACTTATGAGTACAACCAACATCAAGTAAACAACATACCGCTAACGCTACTAAATACAAAAGCGCTTTACAGCAGCACTTGTTACCAGTGAAAAATATATCCGTGTAGAGACAATAATAAATTTATAACATGTTTTCTGCATTAAAAGTCTGCATTAACATTCGGAGACCACAAAAATTAGTTCCCGGGCTGCAATTTCAACCTGTGAAATAGAACATCAAAATTGGGATGGCAATTAACACTATTCTCAAACGCTCGATTTACCAACTAAAACTGAGTGCCATTAGTTTTCTTGGCCACTCAGTGGTTACGCTGGCTGACAAACAAGTAGCAAATTTTCTCGGTATCATTACATGAACCCACGTACATCTGAACCCACGACAATTGCACCTGCATACTATTCCATCTATGGAAATTATTTTGTTTTACGGATATTTGTACCCATACTAACCCTAACCCATGAGTTTTAGCACCGGCATATAGATTGAACCCGCGGATATACACATGGGTTCAAATGTACATGGTTCAAATGTACATGGGTTCGAATGTACGGTCACCAATTATCTCGCAGATCACAACTGCGCGGTCCGACGTCGGTACTAGGTCCAGCGGTTGGAAACCACTGCCTTACACGACTTTTTGAAATATTATATATATGTGTGTGTTTACCCTGCAACTTCAAATATACACAACTTTTCCTGAGTTAAATATGATATACCAATTTTTTGCACTTCAGAATTATGTGTACCAATACGGAGGTAACTAATTTTGATTGCCCACTTTACATCAAGTTATGGGCATACCAATTTTTTGCACTTCAGAATTATGTGTACCAATACGGAGGTAACTAATTTTGATTGCCCACTTTACATCAAGTTATGGGCAGGTGATGTATTCTTTTGGTTAATTAACACAACACAGACGGTTCCAAACTCGTAATAAAACTTACCGTAAATAAGAAAAATTGAATTAAAATTATTAACTAACATTAACCTCGCACACATACTACGGGAGTACCAATATTTTATACCTAATTAGATTTATATTAAAAATTCCGAAGATTTTCATTACGCACTTGAATCTTTACAAACAAAAAAAGCTTCAATAAGAAACATAAATAAAGATAGCTATCACTGATTTTGTTTCAGTTCATTTTCAAATAGGTCTCAGATTTTTCAAAAAGTTAAAAACAATTATGATTCTGGCTAATAAATTATCCACTAGTGTGTTATATTTTGCTTTATTCCGCAAGTGTGCGAATACTCTAAACATTAGTCGTCCGATGTCAGTCTCCGACTTCAAATTGCACAAAATACAAATATTTCCATACTAATTACCTACTCAAACTTAATACAAGTAATTCTATAACAGAACATAACATAGGTACACGCTCTTAAACCAGTCGTTCTTTATTGCATAATTTACCCATTTATGATTAAGCGAATAAGTTGACAAGGAGCTATGCTGAAATATATATAACCACGGCGAGTAAATCGAAATATTTTATTATCAATTCCCTGGAAATCTTGCGCGGTAACTTACCAGTACCTGTAGGCCTATCAGGTTAACGACAACGGTACAGCGACTTTCCAAGCCTATCCAGTAGGAATGTTACAAAACGCGCATTTTTTTTGTCAAAACAGGTAGGCTACGTATCACATCTCCAAGAACCCGTTACGCTAATAAAAACAACTGCTGATTGCCCGCGGAAGCTTGTGTTTACATCAAATCTTGATATAATTCAGACTCAATACAGCGCTATAATCTCATTATTGAATTTTTCTTACAGTGCAAATATTTCGTACCGTGTGGAGCTTTTAAAATTACTTTCAAACGTGTTACGAATTAATGATCCTTCTCATGACATCTATCAGATCTTTATTATCACGCGTGTTTTTTCCCAACTTGAGCTTAGCAACTTATATGAAGCTTATTTAATTAGAACTTTGTTAATTGTTAACCAGAACGAATATCGAATTTTTCTTACAGTGCAAATATTTCGTACTGTGTAGAGCTTTTAAAATTACTTTCAAACGTGTTACGAATTAATGATCCTTCTCATGACATCTATCAGATCTTTATTATCACGCGTGTTTTTTCCCAACTCGGAACTAGTAACTTATATGAAGCTTATTTAATTAAAACTTTGTGAATTGTTAACCGCAACGAATCACTGTTGAGCTAACATTCCTCACTCCAACGCTGAATTAGCGACAATCCGCATGCGGTCTCGATAACCGTTGCCAGAATAGCTTTCTGCAAGAGTCTCGACATTGTGATACAATAATAGGCTAATACACATCGTTAATTTACCCCTAAGAATGACAAAACTTAACCCCCGAAAAAATTTACCCCAGGTTAAGAACTGCTGGATTAAACAAATTAAAATGCTACTAAAAATAATAAAGATTTTGCTCTCAAGTGAAGAAGAAAATACGGATATCATACCGTGTTTTACGGAAATAAGACTGGGTCTTAATTAGGGTGACCATATTCCCAAACCCTAAATGGAAGACGATTATTTTGGTAGAACCATATTTTCCAAGGCCTGAGATATACATTACACAATGCACTAAATATACTGAACTCACGTATATTGAAACTACCCACTTGCGGGGTTTTCAGTAGCACTGTACTGCTTTCGTTTATATACTAGCGATTCATTCTATCCTAACGTTTGTGGTGTGTTTCAAACAACCGGGCGAAATCTGGCACGCGTTTTATCGTCACAGAGGGCGGGAGGGCGCAGTCCTCACCGTCAAATTTACCTGAAACATTTCCCGATGCTCGGACCATAGCTCACCCGTCCCGGAAACGCCGTAAAACGACATCTAAAACACGCGGCGTGACCTGATTGACTCGCAACCTCGCAAACGCCCCACAAAACCCCCGTTTTGACCACCTTCCCACGAGTGATCAAGATGTAACAGTCATTGACATGTCCAGTAAAGCTACAACCAGCTAAGCTATTTAATGAGTTGTTTAAACTCCCAGGATTTTATACCTTCGATGAAGTATCGTAATTTTGATTTATTTTCTCAATTAGTAGACTGGGTAATAGAAATGTTTTTTTTATTATATAGGACTGTTCCAGGGGACTTTTGACGCCCAGGTGTTACGATATGACGTAATATACCCGATAGCGCCACCCATGTTTCATGTCCTTGGTTATCCTTATAAAACGTTGTAGTCTTATTGTAACTGTTCACTTGTGGGGTGCTTTCTATGTTTACTGTTAATATAAGTTGGTGATATCGAGTCATGTGTTGAGAACCCGTCCCGTAAAGCCAAATAGAGAACGAAACGCCAGGGTGCATTGCATTGCTTGTCATATGCGTAGTGATTACGTTTACAAGATCCTTATTTAACATATCACAAACACATAAGAAAATATTAAATATTCAATCCCACGAAAAAGGAGGACATTTCGATATTTCAGAACGTCCTCTGACGACGTGAAATTTTCAATGCAAAAAAAAGGACGTATGGTCACCCTATCTTATTTCAATTTTTTCTTACGGAAAATAACACTAGGTTTTATTTTAGGGGGATGTCTTATATTTTAATTTGCCGAAAACAAACTTACAAAGTAGAAAATTGCGAGATTTTGAAATATACGAAATATGAATACCGGTATCCATTTACTTATAAATACCACGTTTTATATCCAAGACAACTGCAAAACAAATTAAAACGCATAGGAGAGATTTCTTGCTATCGACTAGGTAAAAAAAAATGTCTCGTTATTGTCTAGGTCTTATTTTATGGGGAAGGCTTATTTATATTAAAATCACTTTAAAAATCCAGCCTAGGTCTCATTTTCGGGAAAACACGGTAGTATCGCAACTTTGTAACAGAAATTCTCAAAGTGTGCTATCTTGCCCACTGGGGAGGGAGAAAGACACATAGAAACACACATGTAAGCTACTTTTAAAAAATAACTTTAGTAGTCAGGTACATATAGTCATTCAATTTTATAAATTTCAAATATTAGTCATAAGATGTCAGCCGGTTTTAAATTGAGCAAGTTTAAAAATTTACAATATACCAATAAGGTTTTTTTACAACTCTGGAATATACGACAAATTACTGTCGGTCCGTAATTACTGTGTCAATGGATATCGAAAGTTCAAATGAAATATTTAAATACAATTTACTTGTTGATCATTCTCTGGTTTCGTTTGCTTATTCGTATCTTCGATCTTCATGTTTTGATGCAATGAAAAACTGTCGAATCAAGCAGTGTTCTGTAAAACAGACATGTAGTGTGAGCTAGTTGCATCTAACCGGATTTCAGGCTAATAAAACGATTTTCCGAGCATATATTACAAATCGATATTTTGGGGTCGCCTTATTGGGTGGCTAAACCCATTTAACTTTCCAGGTGATCTATGTTTTAGCATAAGCTTCAAGCATAATCATTTCTGAATGAATGTTTTTATGTATTCGACGACATACAGCCTTTCAATCACAGCTAATGTTTTTTGTTATTTCAAGTTATTTCGTATACATATATATATATATATACGCATAAAAACGCAATATAAAAATTGGTTTGGCTAGTTATATAAAGCTAGTTTGGCAGATAAATATATAAAAACGGACCAGAATTTCATTCCAGTTTCTTATCGCTGGGGTGTAAACGAGTATGGCTCAGAGTTAACGAGGCAAATACGGCGAACACAATACCTCGAGCAAAGTCTATTTCAACAATCATCTAACTTAGTTTTCAAATGATTCTGGATCAGAATGAAAAGCTAAATAAATTGGAAATATCAGGTCTAAATTTATCCGATACAAACACAAATACCAATACAGAAAAATTGGCCGATATTGTCGATAACGATACCCGATATCGATACATTGGTACATCTTTAATCAGAATTCTGTTTCTACACTCATGGGTGGGGACAAAAATAGCTCAGAATTATAGAGGCAACAGATACCACGAACACGATAACTCCACGCAAAAAAAATAATTTCAACGTCCATATTTTAACTTCCTTTTTGAATGCTACTGGATCAGATTAAAAACCTAAATGTATCAGAAATATTGGTTCTACATTTAGCCAATACCGATATAAATATCTATATTGCAGATATCCGATACATCTCTAGAATTTAACGCTTATGAATATTAATGGGACGATTACTATGACTGCTAACTGGGATTTATGACGCCAAAAACTACATAGATTACTTACGAGAAGGATGTGTTAGTGTATATATTGTACCTTATTATGCAATCTGCAAGTGAAACCTTTACTTTCATTTCTTCTCGCTATTTTCACCTAAAAATATAAGGCAATTTGGAAAAAACTGCTTCACTAGTAAATTTAGTGATTTAATTGACACATACTAAGGAATTAAAGTACGCAATGTTTTATAGAATATATGACAAATCATTTCCAGTCACTAATGTGTAGAATTGTCACATTTGTTTACGGAAATTAATGGATATCTGGAAGTTAACTAAAATATTTAAAACATTGTTTACCTGTATTGTAGATCTCCTCAATTTGTTCTATTTCTTTTAACTTCATATTTCATATGTCTGCATCTAAAAAGCAAAGATATTGATATTAAGTTTTCGCATAACACTATGATTCCTGCCTGATAGTACTAAACTAAATCTACGTACAATAAATAAAATATCACAACGTTAAAAATGACCTTGGCTTTGGGCCTTGGCTGTGTACTTGAGGTTCGTCTTATCATTAAGAAAGATATATATTAGATTGATATTAAGCTTGTCGTGTATAGATAGCGTAGAGACACACTTCCGATATTACGTTTAAATTGTTTTCGTTGCGTTGTTTTGGTATTGATATAGTCATACATGGGCAAAGTACGGCCCGCGGGCCCAATCCGGCCGTTGTTTAAATACAATCTGGCCCACCTGATACTGCCACAAGCAAACTGAAAATAAATTGATGTTTTAGATAAAAATAACTTTGTGGAACTAACTTAAAGGAATTTGTTGAGATTACGGTTAAATTTAATTTTGGTACGAGGCTTATTGTACCAAACTAAAAGAATCGCGTTCGAGACTGGTATGTTACGTACGCAACGACAGGATCAGCTAGGCCTGAGCAACTCAACTATTTTCACCTAAGATCCGCGTACAAAACTTTAAAAATATCTGGGTCCGGTCTTTTCAGAAATTATAATTCTACATCTTTAAACGCCACCTTTTTTGGCCGACTAATGGTTATTCGCCAATCAATATTGTTTATTATGGTGTTATAGTTCTTTTTCATATTATATTTAAATCTATAAAAGTGATTTTATAAAAGGAAACTTCAAAATTGAACTAATGATTCAAAATAGAGAATTAGGCGTTTGAATATGAAAACCCGAAAGATCCGGATTCGGGGACTGTCCGTATTAGCAAAGTGAATATCCCCATGTCCATAGGTTTCAGCGTACTCCCGTAGTATGTGAACCAAGATGGCGGACACCAGAACGTACATGAATACCGGTTAAGGTTGGGTTAAACCATAATTTGTCTAGTCCCCAAACTCATAATAGAAATAAAAAACCAAAAATTGGAATAAAATTATGGCCTAACAATAACCGGGTACACATCCTACGTCCCGGTGTCCACCATATTGGTTCGCATACTACAGGAGTACCGGTTTCAGTCCCTTTACACAACTTGATATAAAATAGGCGAACAACATTGCTTACACACACTTCTGGAGCGCCCGTAGGGATAACGGGCGACAACCGATAAACATCGAAAATCTCAATGATGAGATAGAAGAGCTATTCCTACAAAACTAACATGGTGGAGCGTTGAGTAAATGAAAACAAGACAAACTTGGAGAATTATTCAGAGCGTTCTACAGTATATGTTTCATCGATTCTATTTGAAATAATTGGACCTAGAATTGAATAAGCTGCGAAATCGATCAATTTTGTATTCTCCGCTACTCATAAAAGGAACTTTGGTTGAATTTGTATTCAATTCAAAAACGAGATGAGTATGCAATTTCAACCCGTGAGACTTATAAATCACAAAACAATAACTTATTTCTGTGATCCGATTTATTTTTATGTATTAGGTTACAAATTCCATTTTTATTACTATCGAAAAATATATAACACCAGTTAAAAGCATGGGTTATCAAGTACATTTCACTCACCTGAATATTGCTCCGAAGGTAACAAGAAAATCCATTGATCATCCTACGACAAAATTTATCCGCACACTGTTGCGACTGAAGCGATGTCGCTCGTGGCTTCCGCGCGAAATATTTGACGAAAACACCAGGTAATCATTTGTAATCAAATAATTACCCCGATTACTCCAGGATAACTCTGAATCGCCACGAGCCGATCATGTTTCTAACGCGTGATCACAAAACTTAGTTTATCGAATGTGAATGGTAGTCGGTATTTGCTCCACACTAATTGTAACCGTCATAATTTCTAGCTTCCAGTAAACTATCCGACAAACCAAAAAGTTCGAGGCATAATACCACAGTCTTAATCTCGGTTCAATGCGAAGTATCTAATATTGACTTGTCAAGACGACTGCATACCGATGGCAACAACTGATAATGTTAGGATTTAGAGTCAATCTCTTACATACAATCGCACAATACACCCGTTCTGACTGCATTGAAAAACTTTGCTAATATTAGCCCAGTATAGTAGCAATGCATTAGCTAAGTGGCTAAAATAAAGCCTTAAAATACTTTTGATCGCTTGGTAAAAAGCGATCATGATACAGGTACGACCGTACGAGACAACTCTCAGGTTCACGACATTTTGGCGGTTTGAAATCGTCGTATCCGAGTATATATATATGATGCATGTTATTTTCTAGATGTTTGACGCAGCTGTGACATCTAAGCGGCGAGTGGTGCATGCCGCTAAGCTTTAGGAATAAGCTTACCATCGCACCTCAGATTACCCTCCATGGGGTCGTAAGTTCAATTCCCGCCTGAGATTGTTATGTGCCGAAGGTTTGTTGGACTCCGTAGGGCAAGGGTTTAGTCGCTCGCGGGCCAAAATTAAAGGTGGCAAGTCATTGGCGGGCCGCACATACTTCTGAAATCCTTGGAACGCTCTGGCGAAATCGACGTAACTGTATTTAAAAAGGATGTTTGCGATTTCTACGAAAAATGTCTATCGTATATAGAGCTGCTGCATGACGAAGCCTACAATGCTGTCAGGCCCCACATATGGACAAATTTGAAGGATGAAATAAACTGGACTGAAGTGTTTGGTCTGCAAAATTGATAAATAATATGTTTGGTTAGCTAGTCAGGTTTTGAATAACGATGCACTTTTCGACGAATACTAATAAAGAGATATTTATCTGAGCATGCTTCGAATGCAATTTGACTTACTTTGCCGGTTGAAATTGAGTGGACAAAGATGGTTAACGTTTTTTCTAACAGAAATATTAGCTTTTCAAATTTGAAGAAACTCGTTGATTTTATTTGCCGGAACATCGGCATCTGTTGAACAGATTTTCTCCATTGTTAAAAAAATTTGGTTCGAAAGCAGGCGCAGAATGCCAGAAGAAAATGTGTTCTATTATCTTTGAACTCACGTACATTTGCACCCTTACATTTGAACCCGTAATTCGAGCCCAGGACAATTGCACCTGCATATTATTGCATCTATGGACATTTACACTTAAGGACATTTGAACCCATACATTTCCACCCATGTATATTAGCACCCGCATAGAGATTGAACCCGCGGACATTTGAACCCATGTACATTTGCACCCGCGTACATTTGAACCCATGTACATTTGGACCCGCGAACATCTGAACCCATGTACATTTGAACCCATGAATATTTGCACCCCAGACATTTGCACCCGCGGACATTTGAACCCATGTACATTTGGATCTGCGAACATCTGAACCCATGTACATTTGAACCCATGAATATTTGCACCCCAGACATTTGCACCCGCGGACATTTGAACCCATGTACATTTGAACCCATGTAAAATTGAACCCACGCACATTTGCACCCTGGACATTTGCACCCATGGACATTTCAACCCATGTACATTTGCATCCACGGACATTTGAACCCGCATACATTTGCACCCGTGTACTTTCACACCCACGCACAATTGCACCCACAGACATTTGCACCCATAAACATCTATACCTATGGGCATTTGCATTTACGGATATTAGCGTATTTACATATACACCCTTATCCTTCCATGCTATTATAGGGTTGAAAAAAAGTCTTTTTTTTTTCGCTGACAATTCTAAACTGTTCCTTTAGGACGTTGCCAATGCGAATATGACAAGTCCCTTTGCGAAAATAAGTTGGAAACATGGTGCCTACTTTTTCAAGACCGCAAGAGGAAACGACTTACTGATTTACAAAGGCCACGAATTCTGTAAGCGAAATGATCGGGTTTCAGATGCTATTCATTGACGCTGCCGTCTGTTTAGGAATTGTTGATGTAAATCGACTGTTGTTACGATCGGTGAAAATGTAATAAAAGAACTAGGATATCACAGACATTCTGGCGACAGCATTAAGACAGAAGTTGGGATCATTCGTGCAACATTAAAAGAAGCAGCATCAACACCATCAAATACATCGACAAGATATATTTTAGGTGAAGTATTGAATGATAGATCAACAGATGTACTAATGCGCTTGCCAAGCAAGTCGACCCTGGAGGCAAAGATACGAAGAGTAAGGCGACAGAAAAATTATTCTCGTACGAATCCGACGTGCTACATTTAATAATACTCAATAATATGGTGAATCTCATGTAAAAACTTAGTGTTTCTAAAATACTCAATTTTTGTTTGTTTCATGAGCTTTGAAAAATTTATTCATGTTTATTACAGTATTCAGATTTCGTAAACACTTATGAAAACGTTCGAAATGAGACAGTAGACATAGAGT
Organism: Styela clava; assembly: GCF_013122585.1. Classification (NCBI taxonomy): domain Eukaryota; kingdom Metazoa; phylum Chordata; class Ascidiacea; order Stolidobranchia; family Styelidae; genus Styela; species Styela clava. The sequence continues at coordinate 17,354,113 of NW_024102834.1, read as the reverse complement.
CTGAAACCAGGATAGATGCAAAGCTTCTTTTTATGTACTTACAACAGATTGAAAAAGAGTGACAATCGAGAGTTTAAGATCCAAGTTGAAGTAAAAATTTAATGTCAACTACTTGAGAGTTGATGCCTCTTTTAATCTACATCATATTTTCTGCCTCTTTTAATCAACATCATATTTTCTGGGCAATTTATTAATTATTCAATAAATTCTTGACGGAATATTTATTAAAGGATGTATACTATGGCTACATTTCTTTATGTAAAATATATATTTTAGAAGCTGTGAAGTTGAGTAATGAAACAACAGAATCTCGTTCGAACATGATGAAAACATAATTTTAGATGAATGTTGTCGTTTAAGCTCTTTTCATTTTGAACTCGCAATACAATAGAAAAATGGTAAATTTGCTACAGGCATCGCTCAGGTTACAGGTAATTGCGAGGATAAGCTGAAGGTAAGATACAGGTTAGCACGTAGTGTCAAGAGTGCAATTGGCATATTGTAATAAGGCATATATTATGAGGTACTTTACAAACAAGTAACCACTATTGTTAAAAGGACAGAAAATTTCTACATCGCGCATGAACCATAAGTTACTTTATACCAATTAGACTTACAATGCCAACAAAGGTCAATAAAATTTGGCATCACTCATATTGATTTTCCAAACATATTTTAGACGATTCCACCCGTGTTGTGCTGAGTGAAGAAGGTGACGAAGACTACATAAATGCTTCTTATATTCATGTATGTATGGTATTGGAACCATGTTATATTCTTGAAAATAAAAGTTGCTAAAAAATCGATTTTGTTCTACATCAAAAATATATTCAGTTGTAACGAGTCCTAGACTTGTGAGTGCGTTCTATACTATTGTCAAATCTTTGCCTGTCGCATTTATGGACGATCGAAGGACGCAACAATGCGCACATGTACGTTCGATTCAATTGTATTTTAATATGTAATATTATATATATTATATGTACACGAACTTTTGTTTTATTATTGTGAAATGCAATAAATATCTCGTCTTTTATTGCTTCCCACCAGTGTTGAGTATATTTTGTGGTGGATAACAGGATCAAGCTAGTATACATCAGGATTATTACAGTGCACAACATTCATTTTATGGTTAAGTTATAAATTTTCACCTTTGTAATGACTTTACCAACTGGAAAATTAGTTAAAAACTTTTAATGTGGGTAATAGTGGATCGTCTGTTTTTTGTTCGCTTTTTTAAAAGGTTCGGAATGACAACATTTATTTATATTTTTGTCTTCGAGAATAGAAAGGCAAAACACGTATAAACAAACGATTTCGCTATTGAACATGATTTGTTGTGGCGCTGCAATATTCATTTATGTGGTTACTAAAAAACACTCAAACTTCGTTTTTATTACTCACTCAAATTTTATGACAATAAAACTATCTTAAAAGATAAACGATAAATATTTTCTTTACAGTAGTGAGATCTAAATAAAGTTACGATCTTATCTCTGAATTTGAGGGTATGGGAAAATAATAGATCATAGGTAAGTTTAGTTATACGACGCCTGCATAGTTTATTTTAATTTTCCTCCGACACGGCCGTTCCTATAATCAAGCCTATAACTTATCCGTGTTCCCGTGATAAATCGGCATATTTTTGATGGCTCCAATTTTTAACGAAAATTATGCTTTAGTTGTGCTTTTTTTTTTATAGATATAGTCAATAGTGCATTATTATAACCCTCAGTCACCTTTTTTATAATTTTCAGAAAGACTGATTTTATGGATTTTCGTTGTTGCATCAATCGTTGTGGTTTACGTTGAGTCCGGCGTGTTGAGCTTAAATTTACGGAAGACGGAAGATATCGTTGGCTTAACTATTGTTAGCGTATTCTGCTTCTTATTCATTGTTGCTTTAACATGGTGCTTATTTCTCAGTAAGTGTAGAAGGAAGGCACAAAACAAAAACATCGAAATTGTAACAGTCTCGGAAAGTCTGGAAGATTCTACTGTCGTCTTCCCAAGTACAAGTTCTAGGAATAATGAAAGCCCACTTTCTGGGCGTTGTACAGAAGCCCAGAAAGTGGGCTTCTGTAAAAACGTTTCCCACTCAGACATAGCTAAAAGTAAATCAGTTGGAAATAGATTCATACAAAGAAAAGATGAAACCCCGACGTCGGTAAATAACGATTCTACAGATATCGAGAAACGCAACAACGACGTCGCCGATAAAACAGAGAATCAGTCTTCTCAAAAATCAGAAACGGAATTGCTTGGACTTGAAAATACTGACAACGTAAGTCCTGATCTGTATCTTGATGCCGCCAATAATAATTCCAGGTCATCAGGTAAACTGAGCTTCGTCAATGAAAGCGTCCCGTCGTCTCGCCCCACAACATCTGGGTCATTGAAATATTTGGAAAGATTTCACAGCCGGTCTACAACATCATACAGCTTTCAAACCGTATCGCTGAGAGATTTCTCTCCTCCTGATTCCGTAACACAAATGAAATGCCTGATAGTGAATACGCAAGCATTGGCTAAATATTCTACTTTGAACTGTCTCGTGTACATATTACACGAATATGTATGGAAAAATTTGTAAATATTTGACTGTTTAAATTTTACTTGTGATTATTTTGAGCACCGTTATGGTTTTGATAAGTAAAATAAGGTGCAAACTGTTTTTTCTTTTCTTTCAGATAGCATATTTATGCTTTCTCAGTTAGAGTATTCATTATAAAGGGGGATTTTGAAAGAGGAGTGAAAAAAGAGTTTGCTCTCCGCCATTCGATCGAAATACTGATAAGGCATGAAATTCGTTGGTCTGAACAGCTTTTTTATAATCTAACCAAGTTAAAGGGTTTATTGTGATTGGTCAAGTAATATAGTCATTCAAAGTAGATGACAATATTACTTATAATAAATTTTGTCATATATCATTTGAAAGTAAAAACTGACAATTTAACATTTGAGAAGCTTTGGCAGCGATACCATAGAATCTACCAAATCTGCAAAATCAGTTACGTATTTGGTGACAATATGAATAGAAATAAACCGGGTATTTACCCACAATGAAACCTCCAGTCGCGAGACTGGATAGATTCAATAAACATTGTGCACGAATGTAGACATGTACCCCATGGTTTCGGATATCAGTACGGCTCGATGTCGATCAACCGCTCGTCATTGTTGCCCGGTTGTTTGTTGAGTATAGGTTTATATAAAAATACAGTAAATAAAAATGATGATGAAATGGTCTATTTATATTAGAGATCGCTGTATATTGCTGCATTGTTGCTACTAGCCAATCCGAAACTGATGCGTGGATCTAACTTGAGGGTGTGCGCTTTGGGGAAACGCTCGTTTTCGAAATAATCACGACATCTCAAAGCTGTGCAAGTTACATGCAATACAAACTAGCCCACGTTGCGAGGCTCTGATTTTAAGCATTTTCTAAGTCATGCACAATGTTTTAAATTGTGTAGGAAATACCATAACACTACCTTAGTTGCTTGTCAATAGTCTTGTATAGAAACATTTAGAAATATGGTCATATCAAATACGGATGAATTATCCGGGATGATTTATATTTTACTCGAAATTTCGAACATTATCCCCGGCATTTGAGAGTGTGGAATTTCTATTTCCGCTCTAGTGAGCTAACGATTCTATTCCTTGGGCTTTGAGAGTCTAAAATTCTTATCCCGGATCTGGCGAGCTAATGGTTTTGACTCCGACTGTTATTAATTTTAAAATGCGACCTAGTTTTTCTCTAATTTCACGTCATAACTAGCCATGGAATTTTGAACATCTTCAAAATATTTTCATTAAAAGTTACAACATGTAAAATACTGATACCTGTCAGGAAATATTAAAACTTTGAATTTAACCTCTATTGAAAATGCACCATTGATAACAAGACTAACCATTAAAGGACGACAATGCCCAGATAGGGATCTAGCTGAAGACATTTATACTGATCATGTGAAATTAGAGTAAACATTCTTAGATATGAAGAGAATCTAGCTTAACTAAATACTTGTGATGTTGTGACAGCGATTGTTCCTGTGGCTGTGAAAAAAGCAAATTCACAACTACTGAACGAATCCGGTCGAAACACTGATAAAGGCAGGAAATACATTGGTTTGAGCATCTTTTGTATAATCTAGCAAAATTAAAAGGTTTATTGTAATCGAACATATAATATTGTCATTGAGAGTAGATGAATTTTGACATATCATTTGAAAATAGAAACTGATGAAATTTAACAGTTGAGAAGTCTCAAGCAGCGATAACATAGCATCTATCAAATCTTTAAAATCAGTTAACGTATTAAAGGACGATATTAATATAAATACACCAGGTACTTACCCACAATGGAGACTCAAGTTGCGAGACTCGGAGAGGTTTAAATAAACATAGCGCACGAAGGTAGACATTGTCCCGGGGTTTCGGGTATCAGTACGGCACAATGTCGATCACCTGTTCATCATTGTTGCCCGGTTGATTTTCAAGTATATATATAAAAAAGGTTTGTATACAAATACAATAAATAAAAAAGATGATGCAACAATCTATATTAAGGATCGCTGTACATAAATATGCGCTGTTACTACTAGCCAATCAGAAACTGAAGCGTGGATCTAACTGAAGGGTGTGCGCTTTAGGGAGACGCCCGTTTTCGAGTTAATCCCGACATATCAATGCTATGGAAGTTATGTACAATAAAAAAACTATTTCACGGTGCGAGGCCCTGATGAGTATCGATGCAATTTGAGCACTTTTCAGAAAAAGTCATGGATAATGCATTTAATCGCGTAGAAAATGCCATAAGAAGGACTCAATCTTAGTTGCTAAATTTAGAAGTAAGCTTATATCTAATACGATTAAAACGGTATTTTGCAAATTTATACCCGCAAATGTATGCGGGAACAAAAGTACCTGGGTGCAAATGTACGTGGGTGCAAATGTCCACGGGTGCAAATATCCATGAATGACAATAAAACAATAGTGAGGTTTAAATGAAAGTTATATTATTGTCGAAGTACGGAAATATCTCTGAATTTGAAAATATGGAAAAGAATATGGGCAACTGGTTCTAAAATTCTACTTTTGTTCAGTCGATGTCGTTTCTCGTTCTTTTCTAATAGTCTTTCTCGAAGCATCTCTTACTTGTTTCGTACAATTGATTTAACACTGACTCGATTAATTCATGTATGACCACTTTTCTTCCCCATCGTCAACTAACCACCGCACATTGTATTACGTTTGCGTTATTTTATCGAAGGAAAATGACCGATAAAGTGGAAACCGATTATAACTCGCAATGGCAGTAAAAACATAGCGACCCTCACCAAGAATACGGGCTATTTAAACTTTGTAATCCGTCTTCATTGCGAATATATATTTATAGTTGCTAATTAAAGTTTGCCTGAAACACGGTTATTCGCGAACATGACTATGGGTGCGTTTATGAGGCGCATGCATATGCTTTAGAAGGTTATGGTTACAAATGTCCGTTAGTGGTTATGTACATGGGTGCAAATGTCCATCGGTATAAATGAACGTGGATGAAAATGTTTGTGGGTGCAAATGTCCGTGGGTACAAATGTACGTGGTTGCAAATGCTCATGGGTGCAAATGTAAATGAGTACAAATGTTCGTGGGTGCAAATGTCCAGAGTGCAAATGTCCGTGGATACAAATGTTTGCGGTGGCAAATGTTCAGAGGTGCGAATGTACGTGGGTGCAAATGTACATAGGTGCAAACATCATGGGTGCAAATGTTCGTGGGTGCAAATGTACATCGATTCAAATGTCCGCGGGTGCAATCAGTATGCATCTATGGGTGGAAATATATGTGTGCAAATGTCGGTGGGTGCAGAATTATGCAGGTGCAATTGTCCTGGGTGCAGTTTACGGGTGAAAATATATACGTGGGTCAAATAATAGTTACTTATTTCATACAAAATTGAATCGAAATATAAGGTTTGAAGTTTTTAAGGGAGAAATTGAGTTGACAGATTCAGTTTGTAATAGTCGCACAACCTGAGAATAAATTGATGCTTGCAAGAGCATTATAAATAATTGGAACGGAATGATGAATTATTCAAATCAATCCATATTTAACTTCTATACCAAATATTTTTATACTTGTTTCACTCAAAATTAACTTTTATTCAATATGAATATTCAAGTGTGAATATATCGTTACATTTACGCTGCTTTGATTTTGTTTGTACTTAAAAATACGTATTGGTAAAATTTCATTTTATTGTAAATCCAACAGATAGTCGGTTTTGACAAGTCCTAAAATTGTAAATGCGATTTATCCTATTGTTCAATCACAAACTATCTATCGACGATCGAAGAACGCAACAGAGCGAACATGTACCTCGTTCGCTCCAATTGTGTTGTAATATGTAATACTATACTTATTATATGTACACGAACTTTTGTTTTATTATTGTAAAATGCAATAAATATCTGGTCTTTTATTGCTTCCCACCAGTGTTGAGTATATTTTGTGGTGGATAACAGGATGAAGCTAGTATACCTTACAATTTAATATATTATACAAAGTTTATCGCATGGTTAGGTTATAAATGATTGCATTTGGTACTTTCAATGACTGCGCCAATTAGACCACTTTTGTTAAAAACTATTGCGTTTTTTCTATTTCATGTGGTTAATGATGAATAGTCTGTTTTTTGTTTGCTTTTTTGGAAGTTTGGATTGACTAAAAATTAATTATATTTTTTACTTCGAGAATACAATGGGACAAAGTATAGACAAACGATTCTATTGAATGAAATTTGTTGTGGCGTTGCAATATTCGCGTATGTGGTCAATAGAAAAAACCCGAACATTGTTAATGTACCGTACTCATAATTTATAGCAATAAAACTAAATAATAAACATGTTTTTTACAATAGTGAGATTTAAATAAAAGTTATATCATTGTTGAAGTACAAAGCTATCTTTAAATTTGAGAGCATGGGGATATCCGGTGAGTTTGGTTATTCGCATGTGGTCACGGATTAGTTCTAGATACAGATAGGTGGGGAATGATTGGGGATGGCTATAATTTTATTTGGAAAATTTGCCTTACTTATACTAGTTTATATCTCTAGTCAATAGTGCATTATTATAACCCTCAACCATCTATTTTAATATTTTCAGGAAGACTGTTTCTTTGGATTTTTGTTGTCGCGATCATCCTTAAGATTTACGCTGAGCTCGGTGTGAGGAGATTACATTTACGGAGGACAGAAGCTATCGTTGGTTTTATAATTGTTAGCGTTTACTGCTTCTTTATCATTGTTGCTGTAACCTGGTGTTTATTTCCTATTAACTGTAAAAGAAAGGCTCAAAATGAAAACATTGAAACTGAGACAATCTCGGGAAGTCTGACAGATTCTTCAGTCGTCTTCACAAACACAAGTTGTTGGAATAATGGGAGCCAACTTCCCGGAAGTGGTACAGAAGCCTGGGTACCAATGTCTTCTTTCTCGGACAAGGTAACTCAAAAAAGCGTTGTTTCCGATTCAACGCTGGAAGATATGTGCGATAGTACAGACACAGCTAAAATTATATCGGCGGAAAATAGTTCCATGCAAACAGAGGATGAGACCTTGAATAAGACGTCGGTAAATAACGACCCATCAGCTAACGAGAAACTCTACGATGACGTCACCGACAAGACAGATAATCAATCTTCTCAAAAATCAGTGAAAGAATTGCTTCGAGTTGAGAATACTAACAACGGAATCTCTGATCAGTATCTTGATACCGTCAATAATGATTCTAGATCTTCAAGTAAACTGAGCTTCGTCACTGAAAGCTTCCCGTCGTCTCGCCCCACAACATCTGGGTCATTGAAATATTCGGAGAGATTTCACAGCCGGTCTACAACACCATACAGCTTTCAAACCGTATCGCTGAGAGATTACGATTTCTCTCCTCCTGATTCACGCAACACAAATGAAATGCGTGTAACGCCTGATAGTGGATACACAAGCTTTGACTGAATGTTATTTTATGAACTGTTTCACACAGATATAACACGAATGTGTATGCCATTAAAAATGTAAATATTTGACTGTTGAAATTGCAATTATTTTGAGCACTATAATGGTTCTGATAAGTAAAATAAGTCAGAAATTGGGTGTCGTTGTGTGATAGCATATTTATCCTTTCTCGGTTAAAGGATTTTTTACAAAAGAAGATTCGTTTTTTGAATAAATATTCTTTTGCCCTCTCAACCATCCGGTCGAAATATTAATAAGGGCAGGAAATACGTTGGTCTGAGCATCTTTTGTATAATATAACAAAATTAAAGGGTATCAAATCTGCAAAATCAGTTACGTATTGAGGGACAATATAAATAGAAATATACCAGGTACTTACCCACAGTGGAGACTGTTCGTGCGATACTCGAGAAGTTTGATAAACATTACGAACGAATGTAGACAATGCCCCAGACTTTCGGGTATCAGTACGACCCGATATCACTCGTTCATCATTGCTGCCAGGTGGTTTGGTAAGTATATTTATACATAAAATAAGTTTGTATAGAAATACAAAAAATAAAAAAGATGATGCAACAATCTATATTAAGAATCGTTGTATATATCTATGCATTGTTACTACTAGCCAATCAGAAACTGAAGCGTGGATCTAACTCAAGGGTGTGCACTTTGGGAAAAACGCCTCTTTTCAAATAAATTCCGACATAGCAATGCTATGGAAGTAACACACAATACAAACTACCTCACGGTGCAAGGCTCGGATGGGTATTGATACAATGTAAGCAGTTTCCAGAAAAGGCCATGCATAATTTATTCAAATGTGGAGGAAATTCCATGAAAATGACACTACCTTAGTTGCTTATGAAATGAACTTTTTAAAAAAACATCATAATGTTCATGAATATGTTTTATTGTGAAACTAGCTGAAAACAAGCACTAATCAAACGTGGGCGATAAACTCACTCAAACTGTAGATTGAGAACAGTTCCTAAGATGCCAATGGAATAAAGGCCTGTCTCACTTACATATAACACGAAGATGTATCAATAAAATTATAAATATTCGACTGTTGAAATGGCAATTATTTTGAGCACTATAATGATTCTGATAGGTAAAATAAGTCAGAAATTGGATGTCGTTCTGTGACAGCACATTTATCCGTTCTTAATTATCAGTCCGGCCCGATATCGAGGCCTCGTTCATCATTATTGCCCGGTTGTTTACTAAGTATATATATATATATATATATATATATATATATATATATAATAGGTTTGTATAGAAATACAATAAATAAAAAAGATGATGCAACAATCTATATTGAAGACCGCTGTATTTGTCTATGCATTGTTACATCCAGCCAATCAGAAACTGAAGCGTGGATCTAACTCAAGGGTGTGCAGTTTGGGGAAACGCCTCTTTTCGAATAAATTCCGACATAGCAATGCTATGGAAGGTATATACCAGGGATGGCAAACCTTTTTCTATGAATGGGTCAAAAATATATTTTTATCGCGGAACAGAAGAGAGTGGGTCACATATATGCGATCGATGTTTGTATCTATATGAAACAAATCGTATAAGTTTCTGTTGGTGTTGGCGTAGTTTTGGGCTTTACTTATGCAGCACTTCTATCAGGGACTTTTTATGGCTCTCGATTATATGAAATTAGTACCAAAACACGCATATGATTTACAAAAAACGTTTAGGATGATGCGGCAAATTATTTTACGGTTTGTAAAGAGTTTGGAAGGAATTCCACTCTGATAGTGTTCTATTTTTCGATCAGTTTTCAACCACATTAAATTACCATAATATGTCATGGGATTTTCAAATTTCAATTTTACAGAAACAATTATATTAGAGTAAAACATAGCTATGATATGCTTGGTTGTTTAATTACCAATCATAGCATTGATTAATTTTAGTCGGCACGATTCGTCACTAAAACTAGATAAAATGTTAAGCGTATCACAGCGTCAAAGCAAAAAAATAGTGACGTATAAATGACACAGTGAAAATACCAGTTTGTGTGAACTAGTATGACTCGATATTTTAATGCCAAATAACAAGCCTCTACGTATTGCAGATTCGATGTTATGTTTATTTTCATTTTATAGTTATAAAGAAGTCCGATGATTAAACAACGTTAAATGTCGTTAGAAATTACAATGCCTCAACGCGCAACACAATTTGTTTTAATTTGACTATTTACAAAATGGTTTAAGCGCTGCGGTCACAAGTCAGTCGTCTCTGAATTCGATATGTGTACATCGCGAATTGATACGTTAAATCTCTCGTGACAAAATAATTCCGGGAAGTTTGCTGTCATTCAAACATTCAAATTTCCGTGTTATATTCAGAGCTATGAGCGGTTCAGAATTTTATATGGAACAGCTGTCAAGACGCCGAATATTTGAAACAAGAACGTTCAGCGTGTGAGAGCTGCACTTTATGTTTATTTTGACATGATGGTTGTTAAGAATAATACAAATAAAAAGTTTGAGATCAGAGGAATAAGGAGAGCGAAAATATTGTAAATAGGTACTTGTACGAAAATAATAGCTGTGAAGGTTGTTTTTTGGATTGTACTCTTTATTTTACTCTGCCTTGTGAAGCTCCCTGCAACTACAAAAATAGATTACTCTAATTAGAAATATTCATTTGTTTGAATAGGCTTGAAGCAAGTTTTATATTGAATATCTGATGTAGCCCGACAAGTGGTCCAGCAACAAGTTTTCAGAACGCCGAAAACGGGGTTGTCCGTCTTTGGTTCCGCCATGACCCGCAGGACCATCTAACGAATTACTCAACACCAAGGAAGACGTTACAAATCGGATAGCAGAAGTGAAAGTTGTTACACCACACGACTCCAAGGCAAGAGTGTCAGTTTATGTTTAATTGATTTCCTGATTTTCATTTTGTCTTTGAAGAGCTTTATTAAAGACCCATAGTGTGCCGGGAGTAATTACTGCAATTCGAAAACTATCTACGTTTACCATCTTGCAAAATTTCCACTGATGCAAATCCCGATGCCCTAAAAGTTTAAAATGTATTTTTTTAAATGTATGAGTAATTACTATTGACACATTATGAAGCATTAACATATATATTTCGGTTTATTTAAGTAAGATTTACTTATTTAATAATTTGTCCAGATGAGTCTGATAAATGCTATTATACGAATGAATTACCACATTTCATTCATGTATCAAAGATATTAAATATAAGCCACTGACACTAAAAATGAACTGGCAATTGAATCCCATGGGTGTCCGCGATTGCACTAATATATATAGTGTAAGAAACCCGATCTTTCATAAATCCGGACGACAACGTGGCTAATTATTTGAGGAGAGGAAGTAGATTGTTTATAGGGAGAGTGCCACACCATTTGTTACAATTATGTTCGTTATAGAAAGGGTAATATTTAGTCAAACGTAACGTTACAAAAGTACATTTGTGTCAGCGTTGAGTAAAGCTACCGAATCACAGTCTTAGTGATTATCTCTGCAGTGTCCATGAACTATTTGGATATAATATAGTGCTGAAACGTAGCAGATATAATGATATAATACATACTCTATATCAGTGGTTCCCAAACGATGGGGCGTATAGACAATTTTTTGAGGAGACGTTGAGCTATTCAAAAATAAAAATAGTTGTTAAATATGATCTTTCCCTCCTTATTTTGTAATTTACATTTCTTTGATGTTTACATTTGGTGTACACGTATTTTCAACGTGATTTTGGAATAAAATATATTTTGCCTTACCATCTGTTATTTGTAGCTTATTGTTAGCTATAGTTAATTTTGGGGTGGGGCTTAAAAAGTTTGAGAATCACTATTATATATTAAATACTTCATAATTCCTTGCTACGTTTCAAGATATTTTTGCAGTGTCGACCATACTATCACCGGATCATGGAATGAATCATAATGCACCGAGTATAACAACGGAAATATGCTCATTTATATAAAAACGCTATACCGATGCAATTAAAAAATACGTTTCAGACAGGTGATTATGCGGTCATTGTTTTTTTTAATTCGTTTCTTTTTGGCCAAAGATAACATGATATTAACACGTGATTTATATTAGGAATTATGACCCGTTCAAGGCTGGCAAGAAGCAATTTCATGGGATACTTTGTTACATATGTTTTGTATTAATTTTACGAATATTTTTCATAGTAAGTTTAGTTTGGAAGATGCGATATAATTTCTTGTATTTATTTGAGGCTTCTTATTTTGCTGTAGTACGTAATGGTGCAGTGTAGTATGTGATTTAAATGTACGTTTCTAATGTGGATTGTGATTTGGATCCAGCGACAATGTAAACGCAAATTATTACCACCTGGAAGGTCATAAAATATTTTTTTTTTACTTGACCAGGCAGTAAAGGCATAAAAATAAAAGGAAATTTATGATTTACTAAGACTACCGTGTATATGAATACCGCTGTGTAGATCGCATATTACATTGGTGTACCAACAAAGTATTGAACTATGTAGAGGGGGGGAGGGGGTTGGTACGATTAGTCTTTGTCAATTAAAGACGTATTTATGTTTGAGCTGTAGCTATTTTAGACATGCAAAGTATCTATACTTTCAGATTTCAGCGAGATACAATTTTCGTTTCGCAATATTTGAATATTCAGGCGCAAGGCGTAAGTCGTAAGGCGTAAGTGAGCAAGGCGTAAAGTCAAATATATATAATGTTATACAGAAATAATACAAAAACTAATATCAGGAGTAGGAGTAATTGAATATGCCTCTCCAGCATGCCTTTTTGAATTATTGAGCATTGAAATTAGAATGACAGACGACTATATATTCTAAAATGGTTACTTTGCTAAAGCTCGAATGTGCCCTGAGGCAAAGTCCAAGTTGAAGTTTCCTCGTATTCCGGAGTTCAAATTTCATAATGTTCACGAGATGTTGCGACAATTGTCAGACGCTAATTGCTTGTTTATACAAAACTATTTTTGTATCAATAAGCAAGGTTGCCAGACTAAATTTTGATAAATAATCGCTTAATTGAAGTTGTACAGAAAGGGGGTTTACCTGTAGCAGAGATATCATTAGACAGAGGTAAACATAATGACAGACACAATTTTAGCTAATATTGTAAGGGCTGCATGCATTTTTATGTGTGCTAGTATCATTTTTTTAAGTTTTAAAATGAACACTAACAGCAATACGTTAAACAAATTGAGCAGTGCGCTGATGTAATCTTCGTGAATCGCCCAATTTGCGAGCTCACTGACCCATTTAGTGTCAATTTTTGCAAATTCTGGTTGTTACTATATTTGCGTGTAAGATGTCAATAAATAACCGTATCAAGTTTAAAATAATTTTCAGAAATTATAGATTTAGAAAGATGTCGGAAAATATCTGTCGACGGCAGTTCACCTGTCGGAGCTTTGGTTTTGCTTGTTCCGAAGCAGAGAAAAATTCTTTTTATGTATCGCAGGTAAGCCATGATAATTAATAAATTTTAACATGATGGGGGGAATCGTAAATGTTCTATTATTTGAATTCTGTGAGAGTTAGACGGGAATCATTCTATATTTGCCAAAGCATATACTCAAGTATATATTTAATAACTTGAGATAATTTATCATAATGTAAAAAACGGTAAATTTCTGGTATATTTGACTTTAGCGATTTAATATTTACGCCATTACATATATTATTGTTTACCGTGAGTTAATTGTGATTTTTATTGTCTAAAAAAATTCTCATTTGAAGCGTTTAGTCATTGTATGTTCGCGCCTTTTCATGTATCGCAGGTAATCTTAGATTTTTTTTATAATAATCAAGTCTCAACATGCACTATATGGGGAGAACTGTTGTTTGCTGAAGTTAAAATACTTCTAGTAAATTCATAAATGCAGATTTCGTTTCGTAATGTGGAGAACGATATTCAGTTTAATTGAATTAATAGATGTTCTTGAATAGCTTTTGCCATTAAAAAATACTTTATTATTGCTAATAACAAACCTCGTTCATTACAGTGGGGAGAAAACCGAGTCATCTTTTTCATCTATCGTTTATTTATGGGATTATATTCACTTGGATGGACTTTAGCATATTTAATTACTCTTGGAATATATGAGCCTGATCGATTTGCCATCAGCTACACGTTTTTAACCAACTGGGGAGATGTCCTGAAGACTATTTACTTCATTTTAGCGGCAGTACTATCATTAGTTGGGGTCGTAAACAGGAAAAAAATGATATTTACTGATAATAGTAGGTTGCATTTGTTTGTTGCATTTGTTTAATTTTTTCTAATTGGTTAATGATGACGTGGTAGAAAAATGGAGTATAACACTTCCGCGTGGATTCTGTAGTAGATCACTGATAATTCTATGAGGCCTTTCCGATCTTGGCTTCAAATAAGGCGATACAAAAGTGATCACTGGTACGCAAGGAGATGGTATTCTAGAAAAACTTTTTTATTTGTCTCTTAACAATTATTTACGCTGAATTGACTGACGTTTTGCGATTGCTCGGATTACAAATGCTCAGATTAAACTACGAGCAACAATCAAGCTAGGTTTTTTATTTTCATAGCTTAATATGCATTTATTATCATTTTTAAATGAGACGTTTCCTCGCCTTCACTGCAAACAAGGCTATTTTCGAGAGGCCCGTAATCTTTCATGCCTATTTATTGTACACTTGGTGATGAATTCGGTATGGGGTTTTGATCCAACATTTTCGACCTGTGACCCTAATATGGTTGGGTCTAATGCTCTACTATTAAGCATCGCGTCAAGTTAAAATCATCATCGCACCCTTCTCATGTCTTGAAGTGACTTTTAACGTATTACATTACGCGTACCTGGCTTATTACCAGAATGCGCGCCCTAAAAGCCATCTAAACAATGTCTGCCCTGTTTCAGGAGTCTTTTTTTGTAATAAATTTGTATTTTGGACATAAGTATTTTTGTTTATATATCTTGTTCGAATTATTTCCATTCAACCTATCAAAGTTTGATAATTATAATTATTACAAGTGTCGCTGCTCCATAACCAACATTCTTTTTGCTTAACCCTTCATCGTGAAGTGCCATTTGCCATGCTTTTTACCTAGCTTTTGTTTGCATCAAGGGTAATTTCATTTTGGTGAAAAATAAACTACTCACTGACTATCAGCTCTTTTTTTTCTAGTTCCAACAAAGATTCTACGAAGCACAACTTGGATGTTGTTTTCAATCTCTGCAACCGCTCAAGTCTTAATCTTCCTTACCTATTGGGTATTTTTAGCCCCAATTGCCGCACCCGAAGACATTCCAACTCCTTACAATATACACCGACATGCGATAAACCTACTTCTGGTTTTAATCGATGTGTTTGTGGCAGCTTTCCCCATTCGTCTCCCCCATGCTGTTTACGCCATGATTGTAGCGTTTCTGTACTGTCTTATGACGCTGATAGAGCATTTAACTGGTGGAATATCCGCTGTGTATCCATTTCTGAATTGGGCTACAAACCCAGGGTTAGCTGCCGGAATATGTGTCGGGCTTAGCATATTAGGACCAATAGTTGTTCAAAGCATTTTCTTCGGTTTTTATAACCTAAGACTTGCCATTGCGAAATGTGTTGATAAATCGAGATCGCCAGAAACTACAAGGCTTCGATCCACAGAGCCGTCAGATCAAAATGGAGCAACACATGATATTGACAATCCAGCGTTTGACTCTTTTGAATGAAATCAGCCAATAAAGTATATAGAAAGGATGGTGAACCATTGACTGGCGGATACATAGTGACCCGTCATGTTTTTTTTTCGATGACCCGTCTGGTCAAGATTTAAAGCGAGAAACATACCAACATTTTAGTGATGGTAAAATGTGTACCGAGATCGGCCTTAACTCAATCGAACAATAAGTGAAACACTACAAAAGTTCCGATATATATAAGCTTACCATACGTCCCGGTTTAGCCGGGACAGTCTTAGTTTTCACAAGCTGTCCCGGTGTCCCGCGCGTTATACATAAATATCCCGGTCATATAATATGGCAGTCATAAAAATTTTGTTTATTTAATATCAGTGCACAATTTTTTTTAGTTAATGGGGGCAGTCCAGTTATCACTGATTCGCGATTCACTTCAATAGTTCGGTGTGGGAAAGAGAGAGAACTACCATGCAAAAAATGCACGATGTACAATGATTTAAATATTACTAAGCCTAGGAATTGGTTCCCGATTTGTCCAATCGTCGCTTTCCTGTTTTTTTCATATATATGGTAAGCCGAGATTAAAATAGTATATATATGGCACGATAGATGTATATAGGATATGGCAGGGGTGGCCAACCTGCTTTCGACCGCGATCGACTAAAATCTTCAAAATATATCGCGATCGACTGATCGGTAATGAGCTTCTACACAAAAACGAATGGGCACTAAATATTCAGATAACTGCATATACCCATACAAAAAATTCCACTGCTGCAAATAAGAAGGCTTTGTGGGCACATTATTAATAAAATCGAAAAAAAATTTGTATTTTTCATGTTCTATTTGAGTTGTTGATTTAATTATTTAATTGTACCCGGAGTAAATGTGTCATTATTTATTTAAGATTTATTTGAATCATATAATTCAGACAAAGAGCGTGCCTAGTTTTTAGTCGTAAGTGTTGAGAATTCTTCAAAAAACCTTGCCAAGTATTCATGTATTATCCAAACATCGAAAAATAAATATTCTCAAACCATGAATGTTACATGGCTGCTCAAACTTCAGTATCTAATTTACAATTTCATCCAAACGCGATTCTTCGCTTGCTTTTAATTAGAACAAATTGGGCATTTTTGATGCCATTGCGCATAAAATTTATCACACTACTCTTGGAGTGAGACAATAACTTTCGCATACTGCGGAAGTTGTTGTAGAATTGTCAATGTTTGTCAGTCTAGACACGCGATATTCGGCACTTCATTTTTAATCCTTGCCAGCGGAAAAACTTGCATTTGTTACGTAATAATATGCTTTATCGCGCTTGCTCACACTCAAATACTGTATGTGTATATTGTATTTTGCGCATGTAAAGTACTGTATTCTTCCTATTGCAAAACACACAACTGGTTCAAGGCAATTTTTGGGAGTATTTCAATAAAATTCCTTCAACATCAGACGCAAAAATTTGTAGCTGTCTACTTTCCTAAGATCGTGATTAAAACGAAAACCACGGGAGAAAATGCTGTTTGACCGTGAACGTCTATGTCATGTTATATGATACTGAACAAAAATAAATTCACAACACTTTATCCTGAGACACTGACCGTTTACACATTACCGGAGTAAATTTAAAAAAAAAAAAAAATTCTTTTGTTTTGATGCACCTCAATGTAAATTATACTTATGATAAATTATTTCCTAAATTCTTTATAAAATGATTTTATTTAGTCAAGAGTGTACAGAACCTTTTCATTATTGGCCTTTTATCATTAGACATCTTAAGGACTGTTACCAATTTACAGTCCGAGTGAGTTTGTCGCCCACGTTTTGATAAGTGTTTGCTCACAGCAAATTTTACCTCAAAATATAATCATGAACAATATGATATTTTTATAAATTGTTGATTTTATATAATTTTGAAAAGTTCATATTGGGTTTTGTGATTTGTATCGATTGAATATATTTATATTGGACAATAGGATGATGAATATTTAGTTTTATGCAAAGTTAGGCTTTAGAGTAGAAATCTCATTTCCAATTAATATGTCATTAATGATGTAATGATTAGATCATACCATCGAATTGATCCACAAGAAAGCTTTGCACGAAAATATGAACACAAAAGCCGCGCATCGGTCTTAATTGAGCACTGAGCAAGTAGAAACGCAATAAAGTGTTTCCACGAGTTACAATGAAACAGAAAAAATTTCCGGTTTGCTTCGAAGCAATATTGGAGAAAACCGGAGTTGTATTTTCGGATTAATCACAGAATATCAAAATCACAAGACTCAGAATAGAAATTCTAGACTTTAAAAGCCCAAGGATAAAATTTTGCATTTTTGAGTGAAATTATAAATTTCAAAATTTTTCTATACGAGACTATTGGCAAGCAAAAATTTACTAAAGTAGTTTGTCCTCTTTATGGTATTCATCCACAATTTATTACATTATGCATGGCCTTTCTGGAAAACGCTTCAATACCCACCAGAGCCTCGCACCGTGAGGTAGTTTGTATTGTATATACCAGGGATGGCGAACCACTGACCCGCGGGTCACAAAGTGACCCATCGCGTTTTATTCGTGACCCGCCAAGGCACGAATAAAATTTAAAAAAATGCTAACATATCAGTTCGGCCATAAATTCATATTAAAATTGGTACTTTTTCGGGCCGGTATGGTAATTTTCAAAACTCCTAATCTTGGATGCATGTCTGCTCCGCTGTGAACCGTTATTCAGCTATTGGCACTGACATCGTTTATGACGTTTATGATCGTTTATGAGAACTAGATGCTACTTTGTATTTTATTAGTTTCTCGCCTACGATGTCGTTAATTAAGAGAACAAAATCTTTCAGACAGACTTAAAATAAAAGCCCAGAAACCTAAAATAACAAGGGGGCAGTGTAAAAGTGCCTTAAACTAGATGTAATATTGTTATTCAAATGTTGTTTTGATGACATATAGTTTGGAGATAGCAAATTTATAAACACGTAACTCATAAACAAAAACGGAATACGTGCAAAAAATTAATTGTATAAATGCGCGTCACAAATTTTTAACATCTCGGCCAAGTAACCTGATGAAAAGATATCTCAACATTTGTGTTACTATCTCTACGGTAAAGGCTGTATTTGTGTTATTGTGACTAAAAATGGAGCAATGAAAAATGTTGTTAAATTACGTTTGCTCGCCTCTCTACACACTTCAATAGAAGCTGGATTTTCCAAGTCTATAGACGCTGAAGTGAAAGTTAGTTAGAATTATTGTCGCTACTTCAAAATCTGCCCTTTTGCTGCACGAAACATATCAAATAACATCTAATCTCACATTAACAAATGCTTTCATAAACAAGTATTCAGTCCGTCTATTATACGCTGATTAGCTTTATAAATATATTCCCTTGCTTCAATCGCCAGGCAAAGCTTGCGACGTTGATTCCAGTAACTACGGTACTACGATAGTTTGACTTCTGCGAAATGGTTTATCTCACATCAACCACTGCTTTTTTTAAACAAATATTCAATCCGTCTATAATACGCTGATTAGCTTTATAAATATATTCCCTTGTTTCAATCGCCAGACAAGGCTTGCGACGTTGATTTCGGTACTTACGGTACTACGTTAGTTTGAATTCTGCGAGATGCTTTTATGGTTGAACTCGTCGAGAATTCGAAAATTATCGTTATTTGAAAACGAATATCAACGATCAAATAGTGGCTAAATCCTTATAGCATATGCCGCTAACTTATCTAAATCTAAACATTTCATACTTAGATTTTCCAACATGGCTTACTTAGCGCAGAATGATTGGATCATACTGGACATTAGCTGATGCAATGATCTGAATTGTGAAAAACCTTCAAAGCGTGTAATTATCTAAAAATAGACTTGGTGGAAAATACCGGATTTGTGCTACACTCAAATTCGGTAGATTACGTCGGTATTTTCAAATTATAGGTCGTTTTTGGATGCACGATAGATACATCGAAACGAAGAAACGCTCTTAAATTCCGTACACCATTATATTTAACCTGATTTAACTTCGTACATAGCACAGTTAACCCATATACCAAACACCAAGATATAGTTGCACCAAGAATGCCAGCACAAAGGCGAAGGTTACTGGATCCTCCAAGTCTGTACATCTGAAACAAGTGGCTAGCCAATCCAATACCCGAAATGGTCTGGTGACCGGACTAAAGACCGTGGTTCGCCATGTGATTGAGTCGTCGTTTCCCCCCTTGTAAATCCTATCCTAATAAAGGTAACAAAGCTTGTGCTGGCAGTGGTATTAGATTTGGATTAGCAATATATAACATTTGCTTAAAGCAGGCCTGGGCAAGTTGCGGCCCGCGGGCCACGTCCGGCCCGCGGCAACGTTTCATCCGGCCCGCGAGCAGGTTTCTAGATGTGGACACTTTCTTTTTAAATTCATATAAAGTATACTTTAACTGTGAACAAAATTTTGTTTAGGAAAATGAAAAAGTCGGCAATACCATTCGACAAATTTTTTTTTAAATGACCGATTGTTTTCGCCAGCTCGAGATGTTATTTATTAGACCATAAACACCTTTACGTCGGTGATTATAATCACAAATTTCCTTCAACCTCCATATATATATATATATATGTCTTGCATACGGAACTGTGAAACCATTGAGAAAAACGAGTCATTATATAATAATGCTAAAAATAAAGAAGTGCATCTGCAAGCAACCTAAATCGAGATTTCAGAGCGGCAATATAAAATACTAAAAACTGGACACATACAAGATTGATGTAGAAGGCTTGCGACAGATTAAAAACGCTGTTGTAGAAATTGGAAACTGAAAAATTTCTGGTGCCCATGGCACAAAGTAAAGTAAATTCAACCGATTTTCATGGTACTAAATTGAATTTAACTCGGTGTGGTTTTATTGCAGACGTAGGGATTTTTCTATTGGTGAAATCTGTAAAATAGAGACAAGTCATTGTTGCAAGAACAAATCACATTTGTTGATTTCATGAAATCGCAAAACACGAATAAAAGTAATCTGGCACTTTATCTCACATTTTTAGATCCGCGGCATGGGGGGGTATTTAAGAGTAGTAATGATTATATTTTGCCAAAGCAATCGCGGGTTAAGTTTAAAACAACAAAGCAAGACATTTAAATGTGCCCATATCAATGCATTTTAAATATACCAGTATCGCAAAAATAGGTATCAAAATTAAGTATATTCCGGCACTTTATTTCACATTTTTATATACGCAGATAGACGTTGTATTTTAGAGCAGTGCATTCCATACTTTTAAACTCGCAACGCCTTTCAATGCGTTACAATTTTCCACGACCCCTGTTTACGTTAAAAATGCTATGGTGACAACAGAGTTATATGAATCACGAATGTTTGGCCATCGAAGGCATGGTCTTAATTCCGCATAGTTACTCACTCTTTAGCATTAATGATAAAATTCAGCATTGTTTTGCAAGCGTGACGTTTCTCCGATCATATGTATTGTCTCGAAATCGCGATATTTATGTTTTAAACTAGTTTTAATAACTGTGTTTTAAATAAAAATAACGGAGTACAATAGTACTTTGTTTTATTTAAATGTGTACTGAAATGCATTAAAAACGCACAATTGGCTTTACTTAGTCCGGCCCGCCACTGCATTTGGAATATTCAATGTGGCCCGATAGCAAAAATAATTGCCCAGCCCTGGCTTAATGTGTAGTCATTTTTAGTCGATGTTTGTTAAACATAGATAAATGTATTTATTTTCACTTTACTATTTTTTTTTGGTTAATTATTGTAAAACACAAAAATATCTAATGGACAATAAATTTGGGACTTGCTCGAGGTTCACAATCAAAAACGAATGGAAATATATTACAGCAAACTACGTACTATTACTGAAGTGTAATGAAGTATGTTACATATAAAACATTATCCAAAAATGAAAATTGATATAGAAGATTCGCAGTTCAAGTAAATTCGGTCGAAAAACAATATGAAAAGAAGTTTTTACTATGAAAGTAAAACGTTGCGTTAAATGTCAGAAGTCAAAAATACGTATTCAAAAAGGGAAAATAAGCTTGTACGGCCCATGCAGATTACTGAGCCTATTGCACCCTTAATATCACAAATTATCTAATTTACGATTTTATTGCATATCCATACAGTTAGTGAGCTTGCTTCAAAATTTTCATTTCCGTCAACAGCAATCAATATCTGTGTTCAACACGTTTCTGTATTTTCACCTGTGTGTGATGTCGTTCATCACAAATGCCAATACGTTTATTTAGTTTTCCCTGAAAGTTCGTAGAATTCTGCATAAATCGCAACAACTTTGTCAAAGCGACAGATTATGCTGAAATTGTACAGCCTCAATACGTTTGCTATAAAAATCGGTCTAATTCAACACAAAGCAAAAGTACACTTTTACTTCTTTAGCTATCAAACTTTTAATTTTGTACATTTGACTCTCCATAGACAAAGAATTTCGATCAAATTGTATTTCGACCTCATTCCGACTAAACAGAATTAGTCACTACCTTTTCAATTTTACACAACGCCTGTGTAATCGAAAAGCTAATATTGCAGTGCGCTTCTAAATCATATTGTATTCAATAGTGTCACACCCATCTCTGTAAATACAATAAAATATGATAAAATGAAGCAAAACGTACCTAATTCAACAGCAATAAAATTGGCAAAAGATGACTTAAGGGTCTCATTCGGTACCGTTTTGAATGATAGCATGTGTTTTAAACACACTTTATATATTTAATGGCCGTTTTCATACTCGACTGACCTAAAAAATGTTGTTATTCGGTTTAGACATGTACACGTTTAGTTTTTTGGACACGTTTAGTGGACATAACGATCGTTTCAATATTATGTTGTTATTTTTATCCGTCATTATCATTAAAAAATCGCTTTTCTCTTCGAATACTGGACCAATTGAAATTTTCAGTGGTTGAAAATTGATTTTTTTGCCAGAAGGCTATTACTTTTACTCATTTCAAAAATTTCTGTGGACTTCAAGAGATTTGTTTTTTATGTGTCAGAAAAAAAAATATGGCACCTTGTGACGTGTCCATACGTCATTTTGTGTCCGACTGTACTGCTCCGCTGGGTGTGAATATATTTGTAGACTGTGATCTGCTGTACGGTAAACCGTACTGTACTGCGAACAGACGTGTCCATATATTCGGGCGTAGCTCTCTTGTTTATCAGTAAGCATAGCCAACCTAGGCCGATAGATTCGTCATTGGAATATTAGTTTTCTCTGATGCCTATATTATTAGAATCCGACCAAACAGATAGAAAGCTAGACTAGCCGATGAGAATGTAATATATTCTCATTGGACTAGCCAAGCGCGCTGCTATTCAGCTTCGCCGGCTGTGTCAGCTACTCATTACACTGGTGGTCGATGACATTAGTGATAGTCGGGCGATAGATTACAAAATTTGGAGTTGTACACATAGCGATGACGTTTCACAAGAGTGATCTAAATATATGTAAGGTTTTGAAAACCCTTCTTTGTGATTTTGGATATCCTGAATATGAAAAAATTCGAATAATTCCCTCAGAATAGCGTAATAAACGTAATTAGAAAAAGATTTATAATTTTTTAACCAGAAAAAAACATAAACATTATGATAATAATAACGAGAATATCGGTCAGAGACCGAAGACTTATCGATCGAAAGTTAGGGGAACAAAACAGCGCTCTTACTCCGTAGTGACACCTTGTGTTTCATCACTAATTAATTAATAACTCGCTAATTATACGACATAATTCATCAAAAATCAATAGGCTTCTGGTCCGAGATAAGATGAATGCACATGCAAAATCTGGAGCAGATTCAATCTCGTTTTCGTGAGATATCGCGTGCATCTAACAGACAGACAGGCAAATACCTATCAACATACTTACCGATTAAAATCGATAAGTAATAACATTAAATTAGTAAAGAAATAACGTTCCAAGCGGTCATTAGAGTCAGCTCCCGCCATGTTCGTACCAAATGAAATAAGTTCACAGTAAAAATATTTATTATTATAAAGCGTTAAAAAATTCTATAATTCTGCATCTAGATATGGTTTTGTTTTTTATCAATTCTGAAAAAACAGTTTGTTTTAAAACAAGGGCTTGTTTTTTTCTGTATCTTTTGTATTTTTTTTATCGAAATACATCTTGTACCGCCGTGAAACTATGCCAAAATCTTGCGTCTGGCAGCTGCTCACGTTTACGGAAGAATAATTTCGAAAATATAATAAAAAATTCTTGCTTTGCCTTTAACTTTAATCGCGTAACTTTATCGCTGAGTTAGTACCTACACCAAGGTCATAATATATTAACAAGGATGTTTATCCGAGATATCAGGGCTTACTAAAATTTTCCCCTAAAATAAAGGCTTTATTACGGTAAAATCTTTTCAGTTAATTTAAATCACCGTACTTTGTTTTTAAAGTTAAATGGATAGAGCTCAAAGTTATAGAAATTCAGTTATTCGGCTTTAATTTGATATTATTCTGGAATGAGCCTTAACAGTTTAGAAAAATTAAAAGTTGCTTATGAAGGCTCTCGAGGTTTGAGGCCCTAGGCTTTAGCTACTTTGTCTAAAGCAGGGGTCACCAACTTTTTCGAGGCCGAGGGCTACTTTCTGGGTACAGATTAAGCTGCGGGCTACCAGTTCAATGTACACTTCTAAAAAAGTCAGTTTCCCGATTAAGCTTCAATTATTAGTATAAGTACTGGTATTTAGTGAAGTAGAGACACTAATGAACTTTAGGATTCTTCAGGGTATCAAACGATTATCACAACGTAGCGTACAAATTTTTATCAATGACGCTTGCATTTTAAAACTGAGTGTTTTCAAATTGATTTTCAGCACTCTGCGCAAGTTTAAGATAAACTGTAGGCCTACTTAACAGTTATACCATCAAATGTTGCAGAGTATCATACTCCGACGTGTAAGTTGACACTGTAACTCTGAGCAAGTCTTGCAGATTTTCATCAGTGAGGCATGTTCCGTGTTTGTTCCTGGTGGAGTTAGTCGCAGCGCTGTGGCCCATCGTGTTAAGCGTTAGGCTCGCAGGTTAGAATCCCATGCGGGAATATTTATATACTAAAGAAAAGAATTGCTGGACTCCTCGCCGCCGTAGGGTGGTTCACGTAACTGCTGGCCGGTTACGGCTTCATTCGCCATCAAGTCCATGCATCCGCAAACAAATACCTAACTAATCTCATACCCGACATGGACTGGTAACTGGGCGAGAGGCCGTGGTCGTCATAGGGTTAAGCCGTCTTATCGGCTATCTTCTCCCCGGGATAAATATGTAAATCCTATCCTGAGTTTATGTTAAAAATGTTAATTCACAAAGATAGGTTGAACCAAACAATGGTCTCGTAAAATAGGATTGCTGTATGATTTGAATCGCGAGCTTTTTCTGTCCGTACTGCGCTGACCAGTGGATAGATTGCGTGACAAGATGTGAAATATCTCTCCGCTTTGTCGTCGCTACGATCGCCCCACTAATGAGACACACGCAGGCTTTTTTCATGGTGGTAAAAATGATTTCATGTGAAAATGATTGGATTTTCATCGCTTTTCTGCCATTTTTCTTTGGAATCAATAATTGTATTATTGCTGCTCCACAAACCAACGGACAAGAAAAAGTGCGGGTTCGTGGAAAGTGATATCGGTGTGATGTCATAATTGGAAGAGTTTAAATTGACCCGTCACATTACTGAGGTCAAACAAAAATAAGGTTGATGGTTACAAATATTAATATATTGTCTATTTCAAGTTCCCATATAAGTGTGATTTATACTAGAATAGCAGGACAAAATTTAATTGATGTAGCTTACTTATAAGAGCCGTAGCTTAGTTTGGAACAGACCTGCGGGCGACTCATATGGTCTTCGCGGGCGACTTGGTGCCCGCGGGCAACGCGTTGGTGACCCCTGGTCTAAAGGTATACTAGGCGCTGGTTCGAATCCCATGAGTGATGCGACAAGGTGAAAAAGGATGGCAGGACTCCTAACTATCGCAGGGTGGTTCACGTAATGACCTATCGTTTACGTCTTCCTCCGCCAACTGATGTGTGGACGCATTGCGTTACAGCTTGATATGGCGAATATGAGCAAATCATCGATATTTGTGGCGTTTCGAAGGATTTATTGAGAATAAGAAGCAATTGGCAAGTTTTTACATCCATTTTACTAGTTTTAGTTTTGACCCATTCAATACAAAAAAATCAAATAATACAGCCATTTTAAACGAAACAGACAAAAAAAACTTGATTTAAAACAATTGTTTAAAAACAATTCATTTTGAACAAATCCCTGATCTTAGAAAAGGAATCTCGAGCAAGAACGAGTTAAGCCTGATCATAAAAAGACGTATTAAATGTCCCCATTGTGGGAGAGCAAATAAAAGTCAGCACTATATATCGTACTTTCATATTTAGTAATTTAGGGAACACAATGGTCACTTGGCTACACATGAACATAGTAAATACAGGCCAGCAGTGTTGCCCATCGTGATAAACGTTATGAAAACGCTTGCTTACCATCGCAAATCTGATTACCCTGTGTGGGATTGCAGGTTCGAATGCGCCGTCGTAGGGTGGTATATTTAATTGACCACTGGTCAGTTAAGGCTTCCTCCACCATCAAGTCTATGCAGCTGAAACTCATAACTGGCAACTAATCCCATACACGACATGGACCGACTCCGTGGTTTGTCATATGATTAAGTCGTCTTATCAGGTTTCATCTCTTCCTTGATAAATATATAAATCCTATTCAATTCTAGTTTGAAAATGAAATCACAAATTTATTTAAAATGAATATTTCAGAAGCCACAATTTGCCAGACGTCTGGACGTGGTTTAATGGTCATGCTGTGAGGAATATTTGAGAGATGTCGGCCATGTATCTTGACTATTAGACCGTGCTCAAAAATGTTATTGCAGTGAGTTGTAAAAAAAAGGATTGTGAGACAGAGAATGAAACTAAAACAGAAACAGGCATTTAAACATATATATAACATTCCACACTCAAATATAAAATTTCAGAATAAATACAATATCCTATTGTAATACATTATTATTTGCACAGGCGCATAATAATGTAGAAAAAGTGGCAATGGGTCACCCAGAAATTGCCATTTGTACAATGCAATCAATAATGAGTTGGAAACGCAACTAATCCGTGAAAATGTATTATATTTACAGACCGCCCGCATACGCCTTCCCAGCGCTGGATTAACCATTAAACTGTATAAGCACGTGCTTGGGACACCAAGCAAATGGGGGCCCCACAGAAATTTCAATAGCAGAATTTTCAATGGTGCGTTGGTGATTAAAATATTACGAGTTGGTCAGACGATCCAGAATTCAAAATGTTTGCTTATTTTTCTATTTCATTACCTTACCTTATCAACCTTCTTTTATAATGTTTGTAGATATGATAACTATCTCCAAAAATCATGTAAAATAATTAAATCTATGCTTTCATGTATTGCTATAAATTCATAATGAACATTGAAACGACATGAACCTATCTATAGATAGTTTTTTTTTTAATTTTTTTTTTTTAGTATTCCACCCGTTGCTGTATATTTGTATTAAAAAAAATCGCCTTTGTCTTTAACTATTAGACCATCTGCTTTTTTTGGTTAAAGGTTGTTATTGCCGCTAGAACTAGGGTATTTTTTTCAACAAATTTTTTGGAATCCACTGAAATGGGTTGAGAATATGATGGCAAAATCTATCATGGAATTTTTCAAGTGGTTGGACTGTGGTATTGTTCTCGGAAATTGGCGAAATGCCCACGTGTCCATATATTTTTACGTCGCTCTCTTGTGTTATTATTAAATTTTGCATGTGCATTCATCATATCTCGGACCATAGGCCTATTGATTTTGGATAAATTATGTCATATAATTACCGAGTTATTGATGGGACACACGGTGTCGCTATGAAGTAATATCGAACAAAGCCCATATACCGAATGCCTCGATACCGCTGTTTCTGTTTTGGGGGGATCCCCTAACTTTCGATTGATAAGTCGTCGGTCTCCGCTCAGAAACCTCGCTTGTCAGCTGCAGTAAGGGCCATTGTTTTGGGGGCAGTACATCATTCGGAGAACATTAATAACAAACAATATTATTGGAATCAGGTTCCGCAAGTTTTTTTTTAATCTATACGGTACTCATGGAATTCTACAGTGGCATGATGACTGGGTGCTGCCAGTGCTGGAGGCAAATTCATACATGATACAAGAAGCAATACCCGGTAGGCTAGTACAGTAAAAGAAATCAACTGAACAAAGGTAAACAAAATTCTGGTGAATACTAGCATGATTGTTTCTTCCACAGTGCAGAAAATTGAATATTAAAAGTTTGAATATTAAAAGTCAATCAATTTGGGAGGGAAGCTGTGGAACAAATCACAAGATCAAGCAATCCTGGCAATGGCAAGGAGGAAAGCTGACAGCACATCAACTCTAGGTGCTGGCAGGTGACAGGTCAGAAGAGAGCATGAGTTTTTTGAATTTTAATTCAAAGATGTCATCAGTGGTGTGTGGAGTCACGTAGACTGAGGGGAATACTTCTCCAAATTAGTACACCTTTTTTATTTTAGGGAATTTTGTGTTATGCCTAGGGAAAAACGTAGTACAAAAAGATTAGACGTAGTCGAGGATCGGGTATTGTGCTATTGGCAAAAGCTGCGGGTAAATTATTGTTGTGGTATTGGTGCATAATCTAGGAGACCTCTAATTTGTAGATGTCGGACAATTTCAGAATTTTAGCACCCTGGTCTTATGGTATAGAATGTTTAAGTTGGAACGAAAAGGAGCTCTAGCGAGAGTTCTAACAGCTCTATTTTGAAGAACTTTTAATTTATGCAAATTTGCTTGGGAGGCAGCCCCCCAAGCAGCTACAGCATATTGTATATATGGTTGGAAAAGGGCAAAGTATACGGTTCGAAGAGTTGCGTCATGTATATAATGCTTGAGCTTTCCTAGAATACCTACTGATCTTGAAAGTTTCCTATGTATTTCAACAGTGTGGGTGTTCCACTTTAATTTGTTGTCAATAATGAGCCCTAGATATTTGTAGAATTGACAATTTCGAGCGAGATTCCATTAATTCTGATTGAGATATTTGCGTGTCTAGTGCGAGTTTTCGGACTGAATAACATCATTCCGTTCATCTATCTACGGTATCTAGAAGAGTCCTTCAAACTAAACACACTGTCATCCAAGACGAGCACCCGAAATCGGACATCTAATTCTCTCGTTTTTTCGTCGCAACGATCCCGATGGACGAGAGATTGCCGACGTCAGTTACTTCTTTATCGTCGGCGCCAAAGCCATTTAGGGCGATCGTACTTATATCTGGTAAGCTCTATGACGTGATTGTGATGCCGTAGTGACGTAATTTTTGGATGGTGTAGTCAGGTGGGGGTTAGGATTGACATGTGAAAAAATTGTATTGCTACGTTCACTAGAAGTATGTTAGGTATAAAACTACATGAAATCCAAAACTGGAAATATCGGTACCGTGCAGCACCGGTACGGTACTTTAAAAATAAACTAATAACAGAATTTTTAACCCTTCTGCTCTACAGTTCTAGGGTGCCGTACGGTACCGGTATCTATATAGCAGTATAGGCAAATACTGAAATATGGGCAATTCTGTGGCGAAATTAGCTGCATTAGATATTGGAATCCAACTCCTTGCATTTCTTCCAAGTTCTTATTTCAAGACTGAAAGGTTTTACGATTTAGTGGGTAAGTTTATACTATTTGAAACTCTATCAATCTATAGGGTGTTCCTAACAGTAGACTACGTCAAAAATGCTAAACATCAAAGTTTTTGTTATATGGTACCGCTATAAAATTTCGTTACCAGATTACGGTACTGCTGTACTAATGGCTGTATTGAAGTCTTGGAATAATTTTTTATTGCTTATGTAATTTAGAGTTCTTGAGACATATCTAACATTATTTTATTCCACAGTCGGTGTCTGTTGTACATTTCCCCCAACACCACTGCCCATATTCTGTCACTGATGTGTTGATTTTGAGAATATCCAATCTTCACTCTTATCAGTCTTATAGCTATAATAGCGGAAACAGTCTGTAATCAATTCTTGGGGATTAGTCTCTGATTCTACCAATGCATAACAGCTCACTTTATTTATTTTCTTTTGATGCTATAATATAGTTTTCTCATGGACAAATGTTAGGTACTGATTTTGAATCAGTAAAAAAAAATTGATGGTTTTTCTAGGTTCAAGTACCTTCCTATGTCTTGGAAGATTGGGACTTTATTTCAGTCAGAATACATTCAGACAAAAATTTCAAGCAAACCCTGTATCTGCATGGGCAATTGGGTAAGAATAAATCTTGTAGAGGGATCTTGTTTTTTCAATTTTATTCTATGCCACTGGGGATTGTTCACACTGTACTTTTATGTCTCGTGTTTTAAATTTTATTTTGTTCGGTAATTTTTTCATATTAGTATTGGAGATATGGGATTTTTTCTAGTTGATTGACCAAGAAAGACTTTTATTTTATTTCACCTAAAATAGTTGTAGGCCTATTATCTTGCGTATGGAAATGTTGCAAAGCATAGACTTAAATATCTATCTATTTTAAGTAGAGTGGTATTGGAATTAATTAGCATGGAAGTAAGAGCTAGCCAAATCCTTCTGAAAATTGTTTTATAATATTTTTGTAAAAATCCTAAATTGTTTGTGGTGATATTCAATATCTCAGTCATCATGATATACAGATACAAAAATGTAAATATTTTATTAACGTTTGATGAAAATTTTCAGGCTTGGATTATTTATTTTTTATCGGTTTTCGAATTATGGTGTCAATAGAAGGTTTGATGAAGTTCAAGGGAATCCATCCGTATTTTTACAGTATTGGATGCTTCAAGGTAAATGAGTTAAAATTTGAAGTTTATTGAAAGATGTGGTCGCTTCCAAATATTTTATATCAAAACTTTTTTCAGTTTGTTGTTATAACTATATCATTATAAAGCATATCACACCAAATATGAGATGAATTTATGTGATATATTGATTATTAAAAAAATCAGGGGACATTGGAATTTTCTTAGACAAATCGTTATGAGTTTCGTGAATGATATCTATCCATGATTTGTAAAACTATTAATTGTTAAAAATTAAAATTTCACTGCAATTCCCTCACACAGGCAAAATCATAGGCCTATCTTTCCATAAATTTCATCAGTAGTTTGCATCTATTACTAGGTTCTTCATGAAATTCTAATATTTATAAAATTCTGTTATTGCAGGTGTATGGGTATTCCTGACTATGTTACCTTTTCTACTAAACAATGCAATTGAAGACAGTCTTGTACCAACAACTCTAGACAAACTAGGTTGGGGAATGTTCAGGGTTGGATTTTTAACTGAAGTAATCGCTGATTATCAGAAGTTTACATTTCGAAAGAATCCTGAAAATTCTGTAAGTTTTTTGTACTCACACATCTGCTCCATACAAGGCTCAAGCTTTTCAAGATTTCACTCTGATTGATTCCCTCTGAACAAGGGTCTGTGCAAGCAATCACTAATATTCAAGGACCTACTATTTTTAGAGTGACCTCAGAAGTACCGTAGACCCAGGGATGGCCAATACCAATAATTCACTATTTCGAATACATCGAACTTATTATTTTCAAATAGGAAATTTTGAATACATTCGAAAATAAAATAACGGAAAAGTAACGGAAGCTTATCTTAGTGTATGAAGAAATATGCATACAATAAACAACGGAATAACTGTCACCTACGAGCTGGCCACCAAAAAATTGATATCCGCCGATTTCCGTGATATTTTATAGTAGTATGCCCTTTTTATTTTTGAAGTACGAGAGTACGAATCAAAATTAATTACAATCGGGTAGTATATCATACGTTTTAGGTCCATAGATTGTGGTAGTATTTTGAAGTTATTTTAAAAAAAGTGATCCGCCAAGGCAATTCGCTGATTGCGCCCCGGAAATTGCAGATTCGTATTTTGAATGCTGTGTATGTGAATCATCAATAAATCAGTTTCCCATCTTCATGCCGTTTACTTTCTGTTACTTGGTGTTCACAAATTGAGTTTTACTTATAGGCAGCAATTTTTTTCGTGTAAGTGGGCCGTTAGTATTTTCCTTGATGGTTTAGCGCCACATGTTCATGTGGGTTTAGGAACCACTGCTCCAGCTAACCACTTAGGCCGTCATTCTTCATTGATAATCTTGACTTAAAGATTCATGTAGTTATTAAGTTATGTTTAAAATGAGCTGATGCTACTTCGTTTAATGCCTTATGTCTATACTAGGTCATCCATCTGAAACTAAAAAAAAACGTTTTTGGAATTTGAAGATTTATGTTTATATTTTATGTTCCAGGGTAAATTTATCTCCCATGGACTTTGGTCGATATGCCGGCATCCTAATTTGTTTGGTGAAACATTACTTTGTTCTGGATTGACTGTGACGGCTTTTTCTTCATTTAAAAGTGAGTTTATTATGTTATATTCTATGCATAGCCTATTCACTGGTTAGCTTTGCATTATCTTGAAAATTGGACCAGTATCTACACATCATGCTATATCTTGTTTTAAACCCCCTCCTATGACATAAGTACATAAAAATACTATTTAATATAATATACATAAGGATGATTTTTTTTTCTTCAAGATTGGGAATGGTGGAGTATAAATATTCTTTCGTTCACTTGTTACCTTCAAACAAGAGTTGATGAAATCCCTACGTTGGAACAAAGTGAATTGAATACATGCGATAATCTGTCAGCATATCGGGATTATATCAAGACCGTACCTAAGTTGATTCCCTTTCCTTGCAAAACCCTAAGGTGGAAATAGTACTTAATTCTTCTAATTTTTCATATTTATGGTGAAAAAATTTGGGAAATGAGCCAATCATTTAATACAATCAAGTTATGCAATTTAATTTATATATTCTATAAAATAGAATTTTTATTTCATTTTTTTTTCGGGGGAAAAGGGTAGCCGATAAGACGGCTAAATCGAATGTTCCGTTGTAACGAACATGAATATTCTGTAGTGATAATCGGCTGAAGAAATATTCGAATATTTTCTGTCTAATAAAATATATATTCCTAATGGCAGATTCGTGTATTTTGCTTTTTCCGGATGTGACATATGACCTGAATTGCCAGCATTTTGTAATCGGTACTTCCACTACCTTTATTCCGTGCTATGGTTTAGTCACTGGTGCTAAAGATCAAGCATCAATTTTGTTCCGTTCCGTATTTTGCTTTTCCCGGATTGATTTACACGCTAAACCTATTCGTTGACTGAAACTCAGTCTCTTGGCAACTGTTCAAAGTAGTATTCTGAACCGCTGATTGCCCTCAATTTAACACTGAAATCTGTATGTTTGAATAATAGCAAACTTTGCTGATTTATTTTGTCATGGGCGAGTTTATAAGAACTAGGAGGCATTTATCCTACGCCAGGGATCTTCAACACGCGGTTCGCATGCGGCCCGCAAGTAAATGTTCGGAAGAGCACAGAATATTTCAGGAGAATTGGGATAATCTGTATTTTGTGTGAAATTATAATATAAATAAAAAGGTTTAGTGTCTCATGTGTTGTGCAGTTATCGCTGTTTAAAAGAAATACAACATCCGGCGATATTACGACTCATTACACAGAGGAAAATACCATGTCGATACTGTAACAATTCGTCACGTAAAGGTTTAGTGTCTCATGTGTTGTGCAGTTATCGCTGTTTAAAAGAAATACAACATCCGGCGATATTACGACTCATTACACAGAGGAAAATACCATGTCGATACTGTAACAATTCGTCACGTAAAGGTATCGCGATTTTAAAATTTTACTGATGAAACAAGAGACATTTTTTCTCAGGCATAAACAAAACTAGTGAAGCTTCGGTGAAAGCAGGATTTACCACAAGTGAGATGATTGTGAAATCGTCGCGTCCTTTCGTTGGAGAAAGCTTTAATAAAGAGTGTTGAAGGCCTATTAAGTGATAGCAGCATTTTTTCAACACGTATAAGTTAACAAAATAGCCATTCGCACACGAGTGACGGTCAAGAGAGTGTATGCTGTCCTAAGACTAGCAAACCAACGCAAAATTAGGTCAAACATCGAATCTCTCACCTCTACAAAACGGTGCCAAATATCCAGCACAAGTAAATGAATATGTTTCATGTCTCGTTTGGTGTAAGATTCAACAAACATATCCAGATTTTCTGTGTATCACTTTTGTACCGAATTTGGTTTGCGGCCCGCTTCGTCAATATATTTCAAAAAGGAGCCCGAGACATATTTTGAGTTGGAGACCCCTGCCATACGCCATGTCCGGGATTTCAGTGGTTTTCAAATTTGCGTCAGGGAGAAATGTCAAAAAATGCCTACATGTCAGGGATTTTCGAATACAGTGAATTCCTGCTACAAATCAACGAGTTTTCATTTATTACGCGTCCACGAAATTGCTTATTACCGTATCAGTAATATGTCACATGCAAACAGATTTTAGCCACCCGGATTGGGTCGCATTCAGATAATTGTGATGTGACATATGACCTGAATTGCCAGCATTTTTCAATCGGGAGTTCAGTCGCACTACCTTGATTCCGTGCTATGGTTTAGTCACTAGTGCTAAAGACTAAGCAACAATTTTGTTCCGTTCGATTTGTTCTGTGTTCGACAACCTGTGCCTTTGGATACATCGTGAATTTATACCATAGTACTGTACAGTTTAAGTCAGGGGTCGGCAAACGGAACAGATGAGCGATATAGGGGGTGAAATTTTTTTTCATAACAAAAACTATTCATAGGTACACTTGTCCAATAAAACCAATCTCGCTTATTTACATACACATTGAGTTACTCTGCACGTCTGGGATGTAAGAATATTAAGAAAAATATTGGATGAGTAGAAATACTGAAAAAAATTCAAACAACTGAAACAGAAAACCAATTCAAAATTTCGTGACGCTCGACTAAAAAAATGATAGCGCCATAATCAATATCGGTAATTTGAAAAGATGAATCAAGAACGTCGGTTTTTTTTGCTGTAATGAACGACGATCTTATCAATAAAACAGATGAATGCGTTCATTTCTTCTTCTGGCGATTCTCTTGGATCCGGTAGGGCGGGCCCTTCGATGGATATGCTCATTAGTTCGTTGACGTGGTCGGGTCGCAGACGAGTTCTTTCCGAGCATAGTATTCTATTTAATGTGGAGAAAGACTTCTCAACATTTGCAGTTGTTGTTGGTAAAAGTAGCAAACTGATGGCAACAAGACGCAAATCAGGAAATAATGCTGCGAGATCGTGGCGTACAACCAACGACGATAAAAAGTTGGTAGATTTTAGGTCCTCATTTTGCATACGCCTCATTATTTTCCACTCGGTGTCAATATTGTCCAATAACGGTCCATCCGATGGCAGTCCGATTGGAGTTAAAGCAGATTTCCAATCTACTGTATTTTCTTTTTCATCTAAGCTTCTGTATAACTCGCGGAGAGGTTTTGTCGGCTTCAGGAGTCGCTCAGATACATTTGTGAGCACCAGGTCAACATACTCTGAAAGATGTTTTGCAAATTTAAGCTGTTCTGCTTCGATCAGACGTTCTATGAAAATTTCCTTTCTTTGTAGGCTTTCCACCAAAACACGAGTATTGTTCAGAATTTCAGAGACAGGTATATCTTTCAAACTGTCCACGGTAGCTTCAACAGCTGGACACAATTCAACAGCGGTTGTCCTAGATGCCTGAATAGCGTTATTTAAGGATGATAGTGGTCTTAACATCACGTTAACTAAGGAAAGAACTGCAATAGTTTTTTCACATCGCAAAATGAGATGTAGTCCCCCGGCATCGCTACAAAAATCACCTCCATCTTGGTAGATGCTTTCTAAAGCTATGAGTATTGCTTCAAGAGACCCCAGAACAACAGATAATGACTTTTCGTGCGACAACCACCTAGTCCTGGAGGGTTGTACTAATTTTTTTTTTTGGTCTAACGATATTTCCAATGTATTTTCCAATGTACTCAAACGTTTCGGACTTCTGTCGAAAAAAGAATGCAGAGAAGACATGAGACTTATTGCTTTTAAATGTCTTTTGACAGCACAGATGCTCTGACCAAAGCCAATTGAAGAAGATGTCCACAACAACGAATGAAGCTTAAGATCGGATTTATTTTTTGTCTGAGAAGGGCTTGAACACCTCCTCGCTTTCAAGCAAAATTTGCTGCTCCAGGAACAAGATACCATCTTTTTGGTGTCTAGATTCTACAAATCGAGCTCTTTCAAAATACATTCCGTTATAAATATTGCCGAAGTATTCTGTATCTAAAAATCATCAGTAGGCCGCCCACAATCATCGAGATAACGGATACAGTGACTGAGTATTTGCTTTCCATTCACATCTGTGCACTCGTCGGACATATAGGAGAACTTATTGAACTTTGATATAGATAGTTTGATTTTCTCCGCCACGTCAGATTTTATCACAGCATCACAGGACTCTAACCAGTCTGTAGAGTTTCTGACAGATAGATAATGTGCATTGCAATTTCTCGTTTTAAACCACCGATTAAGTTGAGGGCTGATAAAAGACAAAGTACCCATGAGTGGCCTCCAATTTGTAGTAGGCGGGATTTCTTCCCTAAATAGGAAGTAAGCGCCAATGGCCATATTTTTCCCCATTGAACCAATTTCGTCAGCAGCAGCTTGCTCCAATGCTTCGTTGATGGGTGTCGACACTTTGTCCAATATACCCTCAGCCAGTGTTCTTCAACCTCTTTTACCGTGGTATACCTTTTACATATTTTCGAGAACTCCGTATACCTTACAAATACCAATGTTTATTTCAAACTAAAATGAACATTAAATTTTAGCCACATATTGAAAAAACTAAAATCTAGGTGGCGGGGCGAGTCATTATAAATGCTTCTTTTAGTTTTTACTCACAGATGCAATTAATTTAACACCTAAATGTGTAAAAAATGTAAAGACGACGTTAATTTAGTTTCAGTGGCTTCTTTGTTCTTGTATAGTTTCGGCAATTCGTCCATAACAGGATTTTAGTTCCTTTTAAATTGCTCCCCGCATTATTGAATCATTATCAAGTTTCGCTTTTTCGACTTGATTTCAACAAGACTGGAAACCCCTTCTTCACACAAATAAGTCGTAGGCATCTGTACCAGGAGAGCAACGTCTTTTTCTGCCAGATTTTTGTACTCGGGGAAATTCAAAAAGAGAAACCCAAAACTCCCGAGTAATCCATTTCGCGGAATGAAATTTTTTGATTTAAATCCTCCCGGAGTTCCAACAATTCTTCGTCTTCTGTTGATTCACTAGTAAATGGCCGCATTGTCCACGAGTTTTCTTTCAGACGTCTGCTATGATCTTCAAGAAAATACAAAGCCAATTTATCACCCAGTAAGTTCAAATGACCAACAATTAGGGTACACATGGTATTTATCACTGAAACGTCCTCAAATTCCCATCCAGACTCTTTCAAATATTGATTTAAAAGAGAAAAGTCAATGAAGTTTCCTGAAGAAGCATTGTTTTACCAGAGTTAATTTTCATCTTCACAGCATTGATTTCGCTAGTTGATCGAAATATATCACCTCCTTTCCCTTGAAGACTGACGTTCACTTGATTGAAACAATCAAAAATCGACGCCATGTACGCTAGTTTTGCAACTCAATATATATTACGAAACTTGGTGGCTTTTTGGTCTCCTCTTTCGTTTCAGTGTAATACGCCCCTAATTGCTCGCGAAGTTCAAACACACGGGAAAGAACTTTTTCCCGGGACAGCCACCGTACTTCTGAATGTAGAAGTAGTTCTTTGAATATGGCGGCTGTTTTTTCACAGTTTCGAGAAAAGTCTCGTTGGTTTTGAACTTTTCCTAATCGTATTCACAAAATATACGACTTCCGTGTTATTCATTTCCTTTCTGCAGATCAAGTGACGTGCACGGCAGCCAAAATTATCAAAACCCAGACACGTGCCTGCATTATCTACATAATTTGTGATGTAACAATGTGCTCAATTCGGTTCATTGCGTGAATGACGTTTCATGTGCATCGCGTTTGCATTGTTGTCTCTAATTGAATATTTTATAATTTATTATATTAGAGCTTACAATTCCTGATTTAGGCTGTACACCCTTCGTATACCTTTTATCAGTCGTATACCTTACGAATGGTCTGGTATACACTTAGGTATACAGTATACCCGGTTGAAGAGCACTGCCCTCAGCATATTTATGCAGCCCCGAGTACAAATGTTTATTGGCCTTTTCACTTAACCTATCGGAATTCCACTTGCTTATAGGCCTTGCAAACCATGCACCGCCAGCCTTCCGAGACGAACAAGGCGGAAGCATACCTTTTTGATAAAGATCCTTGCATATTCTACACCAGTAACCTTCTTTTGAAATTTCAATAAAAGAAAATTTGCTTGTTGTAGTACATCGCAATTTGTCACTTCGCTCCACAGATCTAAATGCCTGACTTTCATTCCTACCAGCCTCGGTCTCTGGCACTCCACGCTGTTCTGGTTGGCTGTCAAAAAACTCCTAATTGTCAACTGCCTTTTCATTTTATATATACTGTACGAGATATCTTTAACTATCAATCCTGCGAAATCTTACTGTTATTAATTGTATCAGAGTAATCGCTAATATAGTCCATTGATAACTTACTAATTGATGTCGCTATTTCCTAATATTCAAGGCAACTGTATAAAATTACAAGAGAGCAATGCTCAAATATATGGACACGAAAACTATTTGCAATAATTGCATCACGCTGTTAAACCGGCAAATATTTTTTGCATTGATGAAACCGCGACCACCATATTTCATAACATGTTGAACACTATTGGAAAGATTGTAATGCTTCTTTATTAGCATATTGATGTTGTTTACCGCAGTGGATGCTGAGAAAAGGCACATAGAACGGAGGGTATTAGCAACTTCATTATAGTACCTAATTTGGTCATCTGTAATCTTAGATGAAATCATGCTCAGAAATTCAGCAGCATCAAACATTTCAAATGGCCTAGCATGGAAATCGTGAACAAACAGAGAAAATTCATATGCTGAAATACGTCTTGTTGCTTTAGCTGGTGAATATAGCATTCTGCGTCTTAGAGATATCAGCTTGCAGAAATTACATACTTGTGTTATTGAGCACAAGCGAAAATCATGTTGTACATGGAAGTGGAAGCCGAACCAATATTTGTAACACACTGTTAACCCAGCAAATATTCTTTGTATTGGTAAGACCTCGGCCACCATATTTCAGAACATGTTGAACACTATTGGAAAGGTTATAATGCTTCTTTCTTGGCATATTTATGTTGTTTACAGCAGAACTGTAACAAAAAAGCAAAAAGATGAGCATGAACAGGGCATATTTGCAGGCATACAAGTGAAATAGAATAAGTTTATGTGCAGATGCAGGTATGGTAGTAGTAAACATGTAAATCGAATGAACTTGATATGCTGCGTCACTTAGACTTACTTACCTGTGTATCTTACCTGTGCCATACCAGACTTGGAATGGTACCTTACCGGTAACCAGACAAGAGGCTGTGGTTCGCAATATGGTTAAGCCGTTCTATAGGCT
Source organism: Styela clava (assembly GCF_013122585.1). Lineage (NCBI taxonomy): Eukaryota > Metazoa > Chordata > Ascidiacea > Stolidobranchia > Styelidae > Styela > Styela clava. The sequence continues at coordinate 17,314,699 of NW_024102834.1, read as the reverse complement.
TTCCTCTCCATCGGGATAATTATGTAAATCTTATCCTTTTTGTAAAGTCTCTTCCTCTGCATATTTCTGTATTTACTGATTTATGTACACTAACCTGCTGCACATGTTGAAATTTTTGTGAAGTTTCTTCCTCTGCATACGGTACCATACGTATTTATGCAAACGTTGTTTCCAAAAAAATGTAACGAAACAGCGAAAAATTAGAAAGGCATAGCAGCTGTGCAGACATGCTGGCTCATTACAAAAACTTAATTTCAATGCAGGCACACACTCTAAACAAATATAATTAATGCAACTAGTACAGTAATACTGTACTAGTCTACCGATATCGTATCTGTACAGCTGTACCGGTACGTACCGTAACGGACTACGGTACCGGTATCGGTAAGACGGTACGTAAACCTGTAAACGGTACCGGTACGTGCCGTACAGGCCACAGGGACTGTCATAGCTTTCCCAGCTATCGTACCGGTACCGGTATCACTTTCGCTTAACACGGGAACCACAGTCTACAAATACTGAAATATATGGAAAGTGAACATTGATTGATTGATTGAACACCGAGCGAAACAGTACCGGTAGTTTAACTTAACCTCAAAAACCTTTCGAGTTTATTGAGAAATAATTTGAAATACCAACTGATAACAGTAAATACCGCAGTCAACAAATATATGGTCACGAAACGAAGCTGTAGTAATAGTCAACTAGCTAAGAAGTTATCGCAAACCGTTGCATTGCTGCATTGCGGGTTCCGGTAACCCCAAACATCTCGATTCCCCATAAACAACTCTTAGCGGAGCAAGAATTACGATCGCTTCTCAGTTGATATGCCTTCGCGCAATCGCCACAAGGTGTCACTATTTTTTATTCTGATCACTTCTTTGAACACAAAAAACGAATCTCTCGAAGTTTCCACGGGAAATTTTAAAATAAATAAAAGTAATAGCCTTCTGGAGAAAAATTTTGTCTTCAACCACTGAAAATTTCAAAGCAATTGGTCCAGTATTCGAAGAGAAAAGCGACTTTTTAAAAACGTGTCAAAGAACAACAACAACATAATATTGAAACGATCGTTATATCCACTTCGTGTTCAACAACATCTGTTTTGTGGGTCATTTAAAAAACCTTGTAGCATGTATGACAAAGACAGGGCTAAGCGAGAAACACATAACTGTCATGAGTCCAATAAACTTCGATATATACTGGACTCAACAATAAATATAAAAGAGAATATACCGTTAGGGTGAGTCTACCTTGATCAATAATCTCTGAATCCTCAAATAATCGCGATATAAAGAATAAGAATAAAGGAGATGCAGTGTAGACCTTGCACTTCCTACTAGCAAACGTAGTTTTATCTCGGACGACGCACCCTTTAAGCTATATTTATTACGTACCCGTTTTTATTCAGGCGTCACAATGGGGTTTCATTCATATTTAGATAGTTGCCAGTTATTTATTTTTTATATTCAGATATTTTTATTTTCGTGCATTTACAGTATACGCACACAAAACAATTATATTAGGTTAGAAATTAAAGTGGATTGTTGCGTCTCCAAATTAGGGGGGGGGGGGGGGGGGGGGGGGGGGGGTGTTCACCCCCTCGGGGTGTAGGAAAATCACTGCATTGGTCGGTTAGGTCTATCTCTCCTGTGCCGGTTCAAAAATTGATACTGGGGGTTTCCAGGTTTGTCCATTTATATGTGTTCCAATGTTTGCATTTGAATCTTTTGTTTGCTTTGTTGTTGTTGTGTTTGTTTTAAAGTCTTTTTATTTTATTTACGTTCCAGTATTTTATGTTGATTCCTTGATGGTTGCCGGGTTCTTAGTTTGTTGAACCGAAAGTGTTCCAGACCCAATACTTCAGAAGTTCATCAATAAACACAAAATACCATCTTTTGAAAATTATCAGCTGCAACACTAAAAATATTATATACTTAATTACGTGCAAAAAATGTCAATTACAATACGTAGGCGAAAGCGGTAGAAAACTGAAAACCAGGATCTCAGACCACATCAGGGATATCCGAAAAAAGCCCCAACACCAGTTGCAAATCATTTCAACAACAAAATACACACCATGAAGGATTTCAGTGTCGTGGGAATAGACGCGCTCACCAATTGTGAGTTATACAGAAAAAACAAAGAACACTTTGGAATTCTATTACATATGATAATTTAAACTAGATGTAAAATTAAAACAAGCACAAACAACAACAAAGCAAACAAAAGGATCAAATGCAAACATTGGAATACATATAAATGGACAAACCTGGAAACCCCTAGTACCAATTTCTGAACCGGCACAGGAGAGATAGACCTAACCGACCAATGTATAATGTATTTCTGTAATTTTGATCCTACAATTTTTAACTAATTACTGATCTTTATTATTTGCAGCCATATTTTGTTTTATCTGAAGAAGTTAGAGTTAGACTATGATCTAACGCAGCGTTTCCCAAACTTTTTCGGCCACGGAACACCTCCACTTTTTATCTCGCCTCGCGGACCACTAAAAAATAAAAGGGTAAAATTGATAAAGAAAAAGTTGTCAAATGCGCGGCGAAAACTAACAGAATTAATGTTTTATTGTTTCCTAATTTAAACGGTGTGTATATGAATCAATAAATTCATTTTACCATTCTATGTCGTTTACTCTCCATTACGTAGTGTTTGCCTCTAATGTAACGTCTAATGGAGATTGAAGTACTTGCTGCAATTTCGCTGCATTTATCTGCTTAATAGAGTTTAGCGAGAATGAGTAATTTTTTCAGTATTTCAAAGTAAAACCAGGCAGAGATGGAGGAAGAAGAGTCTACTCGTTTGCTTATAGCAAAACCAAAATGATTGCTGTAAACTTGATATTGAACTTAACAGTCAAAAATCTAGGCCGACAGTTATCGAAAATGCCACTATCCCTCTCCAGTTAGTACGATTTAAGCCGATGGTGACGCGATATTGAACGGTCAGTTGGGCGACAACTTCACGTTCCATGGATCAGGGCTTCCCAAACTTTTGAGCTCGCGTTCCCTTTTAATATATATATATATTAAAAATTTTCGCGGCCCTTGTCCTCGTTAATAAGGGTAAACAGTTCGAAATATGCGATTTTGATGTTTTGTAAAATTGGTGTTCTCTTTGCGGCTCTTAAAATTTGTTTAGCGGCCCCTGGTTTGGGAAGCCCTGCCATGGATCGCCATGGCGACTATTTAAGACGTTTTTTTGATTCCTTTTCCACGGAACACTTCGAAGATGCTCGCGGAACACTAGTGTTCCGCGGAACACAGTTTGGGAAACGCTGAACTAACGAAAGCTCATAAATATATATATATATATATACTTGATATTTCGTGGAAAGAGATTATGTTATTTTTATTTATCTTCATAATACTATCTCCGTCACGCATCCTTGTAACAACAGCCACATACGGATCCGGAATAGAAAGTAAACAAGGAGGAAGGACCTGTAGTTCGTGTTCGATACACAATACCCTAGTACACCCCGTAAAGAATATAGTCGTTAAAACAGCTGTTTTGTCGGGCCGGATTATGTTGCTCCGCGGGCCGTAGGTTGCCGACCCCCGGTTTAAGTGTTATACGGTTGCAAAATTGGTCAACGTGGCTTATTAAAATTTTGTCAGGGATTTTGTCTTCCAGATATAGTAACTCTAATGTATCCCGTCTCTGGCATACGTTTAAATATTATGCAGATAGTATTACATTTTCGAGGCAAATAAACATAAATAGAAAAAATAATATCAATTCGTGCGGAGTACGGACTTCCCGGACGATGGGTTACCATGAGCGAACGCCTAATCTTTTTGCAAACGATAAATTGACAAATTAATTAAAACAAATTTGCGTTGCGCTGATGACGCATTGGAATTTTCAATGACCGTCAACGTTGTTTGGTCATTGCATTGCTTTTTGACTATAACCCGAAAAAAACTGAAATAACGTCAAATTTTAATGACGAATCATGCCGACAAAAATTGATTAATTAATGCCGTGATTGTAAACCAAACATAACCATTCATAGCTATCTTTTACTCTTCTTAAAAGTAGTGTTTTAGTTAGTTTGAAATTTGAAAATTCTATGACATATGATAATTTAAACTAGATGTCAAATTATTATACATAATTTTTCATCGATGACATATCTTGCACTACGAATTTAGAAACGCATAGCCGGCCTACAAAAACTTGACAGTTCGGCAAGGTAATCAGACGGATAGATATTTTAACAACTGCGTTTCTATCCCTGCGGTGGCAGTATTGTGTATTATTGTGACTTAATAATGGAGCAATGAAGAAGGTTGATAAATACATTTGCTCACATGTTTGCACACTCCAATAGAATCTAGATTTGGGAGCTTTATATACGCTATAGTAAAAGTCAGTCAAGGGTATTGTCGCTACTTCAAAATCTGTCTTTTTACTGTGCGAAACATATCCAATAGTATATATCTAACATCATATTAACCACCGCTCTAATGAACAAATATTCAGTCCGTTTATTATACGCTAATTAGCTTAAATTTTCTTGCTTCAATCAAGGCTTGCGATCTTGAGATTTTAGTAACTACGATAGTTTGGCTTCTGCAATATATATGATTTTATCTTGAATAAAAAAATCTTTTCATACTTATCTTCTATCCTACAGTATGGCTAACTTACGAGAAGAAAGATTAGATCTTACTTGATATTAAGCGCTCAATGCGTGTAATTATCTAAAAATAGACTCGTTGGAAACTACCAGATTAGTGCTACATTTTTATTTAGTAGATATCGTCGTAATTTAAAATTACGGTTATTTTGCCATACACAATAGATACAACGAAACGAAGAGATGGTTTTAAATCCTGTACACCATTATAATTCACTCGATTTCTCTTCGCACATAAATAACATAGATAAATAATGACCCAAACACCAAAATATATTTGCATCAAAAATGCCAACACAATGGTGAATGTTACGGCTTCCTTTACCCACTTAAGTCCATGCATATAAAAAAAAAATAACTGGCTAACGGATCCAAGCACCTTGGTAGCAAAGCTATCCGTGTACTGTTCTGACTGACCGACATGACCGTGTTATACTGGTTTTTTGGTTTTATTAAATATAAGCAATACCATTGCGGATATAATGTGGGGAAGCATACCAAATTAGTTTGGTATAGAGAGACTATAGACGAAGTAATTCTAAAATTTCGTGACTGATTTACTAATAAAAAGAGTCTGGAGTAGTCAAATAAAAATAACACAACAATAATTTAGCATGACGATTTATTGGTCCAAAATTGTAACAACAATAACAAACAAGAGAGCAATGCTCAAATAAATGGACACGTTCGACTCTACCGGTACCCTCAAAAATTTTTCCTAGTTCTCAGTAGCAAGAATTTTGCAGAATCAGAACGTGCAGCCAGTCATAACGCGGACTAGAATCCGTGTTCCCATGTATAAAAATAATACAACGAAATTTTGGACGAATTATCAAATTTCATAGAATTCATGCGGAGTTTAGAAATAAATAAAGTAATAGCCTTCTAGAGAAAAATTCTATCTTCAACCACTGAAAATTTCCAAGTAATTGGTCCAGTAATCAACGAGAAAAGCGTTTTTTTAATATAGATGAATTTATGAATATTAAGAAGAAGAGTGCCAGCATAAAATGCAAAACGATCGTTATGTCCACTAACGTGTCCAATAACTAAATGATTCTTAGGTCCATTTAATTTTGCCGTTAGCGTTGAATTTTGAATATAAATTATCTGTTGAATCTTTTCCCGCGTTTTTTATTTTGAATTGTAGTTTTATTGGACACGTAGTGGACATCATAACGATCGTTTCATTGTTATGTTGTTCTTGTTCTTCGTATCGTTTTGAAAAAAATTACTTCTCTTTGATTACTGGACCAATTGCTTTGAAATCTTCAGTGGTTAGTGATGGGATTTTTCTCCAGAAGGCTGTTACTTTAATTTTTTGCTATGACGTCATCAAAATTATGTGATGCTACGTGTCCATATATCTGAGCGTATTTCTCTTGTTTTACATTGTTTTTTGTTAAAATAGGAACTCTCACCAATGACTTTGTTAAATGTCATTGCTCTCACGTTCTCTCTAGTATCCAATAATTACCAGGACTGTCGCATGAAGACGCTGTAGAGCAGGGTATTTTGCAGCAAATCTAAGCAACTGTTTCTGTGTTTTGCTGTTGCACTTCTGTGCCTTCGTCAGTATTCAGATATTGGCGTGCTGCAATGAGCACCCTGTGGCTTTTAACGTTTTGTCTCGTATTAGTTCGATATTGTGTAATGTAAAACGGTACCGGTACATGACATACCGGTACGGTACTTCTGTACTTTTAATTTCAAGCCATACTGACAGTACCGGTACTGGTGCCATACGGTACCCGTACCGTAAACAATTCTGGATCCATAAATCTAAAACTGAGTAGGCCGGTATACCGGTACGCAAAAATAAATTGTTTACATAACCCTGTAATCTTACAGTCCTAACCCTCCTGTTCTACATGTTCTAGTGTTTGGTACAATACCGGTACTGTTACGGTATTTATATAGCTAGCAAGCTAGGTAGCGTAAATACTGAAATATGGGCAATTCTGTGGCGAAGTTAGCGGCATTAGATTTTGGGATTCAACTCCTTGCATTTCTTCCAAGTTCCTATTTCCAGACTGAAAGATTTTACGACTTAGTGGGTAAGTTTTATTATCTGACTATTGTTTCTTCACAGGAAAAGGGTAAGGGAGGTGTAAATTTTCTACAGTCTTAACACTGTAACAGCACCTTGAAGAACAAAAGAATGCTTGCACACCAAAGTTTCTGTTATATCTCTATAAAATTTCATTTCTGTTGGAAATTTGAATTCAACGTTTTATTAATTGAGAGTTCTGGCAAGCTGGAGTCAAAACCAACAATTTTTCATTCCACAGTCCAGCAGTCTTTAAGGGGTCTTACTACTTACTGAATACAGCGCGAAACACCGCAAAGAGCGCAAAACAGCGCGAAACAGCGCAAAAGAGCGCAAAATAGCGCGAAACAGCGCAAAAAAGAGGAAAACAGCGCGAAACAGAAGGAAACCAGCGCAAAACAGAGGGAAACAGCGCAAAACAGGAGACGCAGTCATTACCATCTCCTGCCACGAAAGAACCACGGCGCCTCTCGCCATGGTTTTATGGCGCTATTTCCGGCATATTTACAAGGTTTTGTACCGGATTATAGGTCATCATGCGAAATTTTATCTACCTTTTTGGTGCTCCAGAAGTATGTGCAGCAATATGTCGCACAACCTGAATCCGCTACACACACACACACATACTATTTTCAGGTTGTGCGCCATCTTGGTGCACATACTTCTGGAGGTCCCTTTTTACCTAACCCTAACCCTAAAGCCAACCATATCCATATGGAAAATGTTCTAAATTATGGTACCCAAAATGTGTCACCAGCAGGGGCAGACCTGCCATTACAGCATTACTGGCTACATACGTTGGATTGTGTTTTTAATTTGCTGCCGTGGTACTCCAACTCAAAACAAGGTGCCCCGAACTCATTGCAAAATTTTTTTCTGCTTCACCCTGTTTCCCTCTGTTTTGCGCTCTTTCGCGCTGTTTCCGCACTGTTTTGCGCTGTTTCCCTCTGTTTTGCGCTGTTTTGCGCTCTTTGCGGTGTTTCGCGCTGTATTCAGTAAGTAGTAAGACCGGTCTTTAAGTCTATTGTCATGATTGTATATTTTCACCAAAGCCTAGATTCCTTTATTAATTTTTGATTTCAGCAATTTCCAATCTTCACTCTTATAACTCTAATAGCTAAAATCTGTAGGCCTAGTCAGTTTTGTGGCTGAGTCTACAGTTCTACTAAAGCATGCCAGCCCACTTTATCAATTACCTTACAACTGTATAATGCTATAATATACAGATATAGGTGTCTCATGGATGACAGTCACTGATTTCGAACCTGTTCCAGAATTTAGAAAACATTTTGAATTTCTATTGAGTTTTAATGACTTTTTTAGGTTCAAGTACATTTTTATGTCTTGCAAGATTGGGTCTTCATTTCAGTCAGAAAACATTTCGACAAAGAGTTCAAGCAAACCTGATATCTGCATGGGCAATTAGGTAAGTCCATATTATGAATACTCATGGGATTGACCAATGGTAGGACTAATATTGTTGAAATAAATTGATGATGCAAACGTCATTGTTAAAAAACTTAGAGAAGTATGTTTAAGATGCATATATCTCATGTATTGATCATTATCAATTATTGCAATTGCATTATTATAAGCAATTTTCATACAAAAAGGCTGATGTCAGTATCAGATATTGTTCTTGATAATTTTTCTTGAGAAATGTATATCACAAAACTATACCAGAGGTCAAGGCTGCTATGAAAGACTGACTGCTTATATTTATGTATCAACACAAATTTACAATACTCCCAATTTGAAAGCCCAATCTTGTTTTTCAGTTTTTTACTATGTCACAAGGGAAGATTGTGTATGCGTTACTTTTATGCCTTGTGTTTTAAACTTTTATTTCGTACATTAATCTTTTTTTTATTAGTATTGGAGCTATGAGATCCTATTCTAATCTTCCTAATCGACCAAGTAAGACCTAGTCAAATCCTTCTGAAAAGTGTTTTTTAATATTCGCGTGAAAACCCTAAATTGTGTCTTTCAATTTCTCAGTCATCATAATCATGGTAAACAGATACAAGAGTGAAAATACTTTAATAATAATCGATTAATAATTTCAGGCTTGGCTTATTTCTTTTCTATCGAGTAATGCATGATGGTGTTGATAGAAGGTTCAATAAAGTTCGGGGAAATCCATCAATATTTTTCAAGTATTGGATGCTTCAAGGTAAATGAGTAGAAAATTGAAGTTTATTGAAAGCTGCGGTCGCTTTCGAATATTTTATATCAATTTTCATAAACTATTATAAGAATAATGCATATCACACCAATTATAATTATTATCTTTGTGTACTCATATTACCGTAGTTGAATTATCATTGTATAATGTTTTAAAACGTTGATCACTTTAGTTTTCTTTCTATATTGCGATAAAAATAGAAATTGAGTCTATGCAATTCTTTGAATAATTGTACAACGATGTATTATAATATTATGTTTTACAGTATTTTTTAATCCATTTGGAGATGGAAAAACAACGGTAGAACTCGTATTATAGTATGGTAGACCACTAGACCTCACATCAGGATAATGAAAATGAGTTATAGCAATCTTACTACTTACCAGCTGTGCATCGCATGTACTTACTATGCCAAGCTTGTTATTGTTTTCATGTTATAGTTGCATCTCAATAGATATACACATACACAGTAAAGGCTGCCTTCATAATTGAAACTGACTTTTTTATTAGAGTAAAAGTTATTCTCAAGCTAGGTAGATCTATTGGTTATTAGAAAAATCAACTTCCATCACAATTTCCTTCCACTAGCAGACAAACCACTATAACTTTAGTGAATGATATCGTTTCATAAATTGTTGAACTTTTCATTAATAAAAAAATTCAAGTTTCATTGCAATTACCTCAAACAGGCAGAGTCATATCTCTCAATAAATTGTTGGTAGTTTGATTCTATTGTTCAAGTTATCTCAATCTATTACTAGTTCTAGTAATATTGTCTCTCCATGTTTGTTATAAAATTCGGTTATGACAGGTGTATGGGTATTGGTGACTATGTTACCTTCTCTACTCAACAATGAAAGTAAAGACCGTCTTGAACCAACAACCAGAGACTACATAGGTTGGGGAATGTTCGGGGTTGGATTTTTAACTGAAGTAATCGCTGATTATCAGAAGTTTACATTTCGAAGTGATCCTGATAATGCTGTGAGTTTTCCATATGATTCGTTTTCACACCTTTGGTCGAAACGAGTCTCTGTATAAGCAATCACCAATATTTATGATCTATGCTATTTTGAGTGAAATTCATTTTTGATTCTTGTCCATAATCTTGATTTGAAGATTCATGTAGTTATTAAGTTATGTTGAAATATAAACTGATGCTACTTTTGAAGCATTTTTTATGCTGTAATGCATTATGTCTGTATCAGGTCATAAATTCGAAACTTACTATTTGTCATTTTATAAATTTCCTATATATGTGAAGAGATAGCAATGGTGCTATTAAACCTCCAACCTAGTTACACATTAACATCTCATTCATAGGAAATGTTTATAGAACCAGTCTGCATTTTAAAAAACAAATGTGTGTATAGAATCAGAAATTTATATTTCATGTTCCAGGGTAAATTTATCTCCCACGGACTTTGGTCAATAAGTCGACATCCCAATTATTTTGGTGAAATATTACTCTGGTCTGGACTGTTTGTGTCGGCTTCATCTTCATTCAAAAGTAAGTTTATTATTTGTAGGATGACCAAAAGGATATTTTTGGGCATGCTGAGTGTTATTTAATATATATTCTTAATTGAGCAATGCCCAATACTCGAATTTGCATATATTTGCAAATGAAATTACTTATTTGAAAACTTGATGGATATCGGAGAGTTCTTAAACCAATCATTTCAATTTTCAACTAAAATATTTCCAAATAAAATCAAGTCAAGAATATACAACATCAAATAGTATGGGATTTGAATATTTGTCCCAGAAAGAGGAAAGTTGATACGTCTGTTCAATCATATATCTTGTAATGTATAAATTATACTATTTCATTTATTTTGGGTCGTCATTAGGTTTGATTTTTGAAATTGGTAGTTTGCTGAGATCTCCTTGGTTTGCTCTAGACAGGAATGGTTCAAACAGTTTGTTAGTGGTCTTTTGTCAAAAAGCACTGTTGCTCATTGAGCTAATTGTTAAGAATAGGCTCATCACACTGTGGAGATGATTATGAGAAGATTGCTATAGTCTCCAGTTATTTAGTAAGACTTCCACCATCTTAAATAATACATCTGGACTATTCACTAGTTAGCTTTGCATTACCTTGAAATCGGTTGAGTGTCTACGCATGATGCTTTATCTTATTATAAATACCCTCCAACTCAATAGCTATTAAAAAAATCCTATTTGATATAATACACCCGAAAAATTTGATTTACTTTTCATCAACAGATTGGGAATGGTTAAGCATTATTTCACCATTGTTCAATTATTACCTTCTTACAAGAGTTAGCGGAATCCCTACATTGGAGCGAAGTGGATTGAAGAGATATGGTCATCTACCAGCGTATCAGGATTATATCAAGAGTGTACCGGAGTTGATTCCCTTTTTTGGCAAGCCCTAATTTTTAATGTGCAAATATAATGATATCTCTATAATTTTTCATTTTCAATGAGGAAATTGCACACTCGAAATACTGTGATTAATCATGGCACAAATATTCTCTTCTATAATCATCACCGAAAGCAGTGGTTGTTAAGCTTTTTGGTGGAACAGAACTTCAATGAAACATTCCAGGGGCTTAGGGAATCCCTGTGCAATAGTTTTCTTTTATTGTACAATAAATATAAATAGTAGGGAACCTAATACTATAGGCTACTTGTAAAAGCAAATCTTAAAGTGTAACATGTCTAATAATAATGGCAGACCCATGTGCATTTGAGTATAATTAAACATTATACTACATACATCAGTTTTGAACGGAAACTTACAAAACCCTAGACCTGGGTGAAGTTTGAAATATCTTTAAATTATATATGCGCAATAGCAAATTAGTGTCTTTTTTGCCTTTACCGGATTGCCTTTTAGTTTTCATGCGTATGGTACTTAACAGTTGTATATCAACCTAACGCAGTTTAACTCAAATCTATTCTGAGTTTCCCCAAGGACTATCTATGCCTCCCATTGCTTCTTATGTGAACTTTATGGCCGATTATCAATCTCTTTATACTTCTCCTATTAAACATCTTCATCTTCATATCATCTAGAATGGTAGTTACCTCACTTTTCATTCATTCTGTATATCTTTGTTTTCAACATGTGTCCTATGCCTCAAATCAAACTTGCGCTAGGTAGAATGCGATTGTTTCGATGATGGATGGGAATGGAAAATGTAACTGGGGAAGAAGAAACTTCGCGGTCATCTCGTACCACATAAATAGTTTTTATTTTGACGAGATTCTCCAATGGTGCCCTATGCAGAAACCCGTATCCACTTTCAATCAGATCGCACTATTTCACGTTTTCATATTTATTTGAATTTCTGGCTAAATTTCCTATAACAGCAATAGTTCAATGTTAAATAACGTAGAAAATAAATAGGCAAGAAGCGGGTGTGTGTGACTTGTATCAAATATAACGTGAATGCCATGTGTGGTTGAGTTGAATACAGGAGTAAAAAATTCAAATTCCGTCGTTCAATGGATACACTCACATTGCGTGCAAAGCTTTTGTTTGTGGACCCTTCGGTAGCAAAGCGTACAAATTGTAATGGGGCATCAATTATATAGTTTAAATTATCATGCTTTTCGGTGATCAGTGGATAGACATTCATTTCGATATCTCTCCGTTGAATATTTTTCCGTCTGAAAAGTAAAATGGTATGTCAGAAAAGATGACAGCAGAACATTGCAACCGTATTTCTGTGAATAGGAGGGAAAATAAAAAGGTTTTTGTAACCGAATGCTCTATTTGCTTTTACGTTGATGTGGTTAATAAACCATTATTGCTTTGTAATTTATGTGAATTTAATTACATTAACACTACTCTATGCTGCTTCAATTTATTATCTATTTTTCGTTCATATAATCGTATTTTTCACTTTATTATGATCTCATAAATGACAAATGTGCCAACAATTCCCATTCATCTGCTTTTTAATCAATGAATAAATGCAATTCATCTTTAATGTTGACTGGCTGTATTCGATAGACGCAGCTTTGGTGTATTATGACGTCAAGGTATTTTGCTCTTTAACTGTTTAGGCTACATCAAATGGGCCGGTCCTGACCATTGCGCGGCCCAGTTCGGTTAGAAATGAGGGTCATGGTCGAATATTAAGATTTTATGACCAAATCAAATACGAGTCTTTACGTTTTATTGCACAATTAACTAAAAGAGCATTGCGTGTGGGAAAGTCCTACAGTTTATCATGAAGTTATAGGGGTCTACACGATTATATATTACAAATTCAATAGTCAACGCCCGTAGAGGTCCGAGATACAATGCGGCCGCATAGGTTCTGGCGTGTTTGATTAGGTCATTTCTTGCTACGGGTCATTTCGACCTAGGGATTTAAATTAAGCTAAATGTCCATGGATATGTTAAGTGCTATATTCCCCGAAATCAACTCACATTTCGGTACCCCCGTAGTGCGTGTGCCAGGCCATGATTTTATTCCAATTTTCCTTATTTTATTTCTATTACGAGTTCTGGGACTGTCTGTGTTAGACAAGTGAATAACGGCCTCTATGTTTAAGTCCCTTTAGACGACATTGTAAAGTAGGCGGACAAAATAAATTACCTCCATATTGGTACACACACTTCTGGAGCGCCAAATTTTCTACTGCTAAATTCGCAAAAAACTTACTTGCATTCTGGTCCTTCCCGTTTTGTCCCGAATAGTCTTTCCTTTTAATTCTGGAGTAAGGTCCTACGTCTGGATCGGTTATAAAATTCTTTTATTACTCCGGGCCAGGAGTCATGGCGGGGAAGATCGTCGTAGAAATCCGGTGCTATCTTCTGAACCTGAAAAAAGGATAATATATAGCATGCTACACTGTCCAGTTTGGCTAATTCGGAGGGTGCAAATGGTTACATTGAATCAAACGAATGCCGTAAAAAATTGTCAAATTATCCCGAAGACACATGATGATGGGTTTGGTGTCAAAACACTAATGTATGGCAGGCCGCCCCGGCAGCACGTTGTATGAGTGAGTTTGTTAGATTAGTTTTATGATTTGAATTAATAATACAAACTCTTACTTGACTTGACATGTGAGTCCAAGTTTGGCTAATTCGGAGGGTGCAAATGGTTACATTGAATCAAACGAATGGGCGTAAAAATTGTCAAATTACTTGCTGAATTTAATTTTTAATTATGATAGGTATAGGGATTTACATATTTACCCGATGAGACATCAGCTGATGGGTTGGTGTCAAAACACTAATGTATGGCAGCCGCCCCGCCGGCAGCACGTTGTATCAGTGAGGTTTGTAGATTAGTTTTATGATTTGGAATTAATCCATACAAACTCCATCTATAACAACATCTATAATTGTTTACATCCCCCGAATTACTTTTGAAGTCATACCTCAAGGGGGATCGTTATGAGAAACTCTCCCCGGACAGTTTGGCAAACCTCTGACTGGCAGCAACATTATGATCGTAGTTTTAATCACCCAAATCGAAGGCCTAGGATTATGTCAAAGATCATTTTTCACTCGGTTTACATATCAAAAGCCGCATTCGATTTTCGATGTCGAGCAAACATACAGCAATGCTTACCAGTGGCAATTTGGCTCCTGGAATGCTTGGAAAATCATGGTGTTCCATGTGATATCCTACATTGTATGTTAACATGTTCAAAGGCCCGTAATATGAGTAGGTTTCGTGTCCCTGAAATAAATGAAGAACTATTAATCAAGTTAAAATCCGACTTAAAGCAGTAACGCATATCCGAATTTCGCTCAAATACTTTGCCTACGTGTGTATCCTATAAGCATTTGGAACAACGTTGTAGCAGCGATGCTGATGTCCCGTACGAGCGAGATACCACTACCAGTGATGTGAGTCTGTGACGGATATTATTTTATAAGCTAATCAGCCCCATAGAATATGATCGATCAAAGCTGATTACTTTTCTCGAATATGCGGGTGAACTGAGAAAGAGACTTATTATCACGTTTCTTTATTTTGAGTTCACATTACTCACATCACACATAACTCGAGCCAAATTGAACACCTGCGTTATTCGGACAGTCAGACGTGAAAACACAGGGTCCGCCTTGAACCGACCACCATCTTAAAGCAACATAAATCGCTGTTTGTTTTAGCTTTTAATTAACGAACTGTATTTAAATAGATCTTCATGCATATTGAACTAAAATGAAAAACTGATCCAATGTTCCATAAATCTTTAGTTGGACAAACAGGCGAGATGTACAGTGTATATACATAAAGTCGTAACAAATTTGAAATTGCAAATGTTTTTTTTTCGCGCATCAGTGGTCGAATACGGGTGAAGTTCTCAGTTTCTACATAACCTCACAATAGCAGAATAAGTGACTATGTGAAATTAGTTCAAATATGTATTTTCCTCACCTTTAAAAACATGTAATGCTCAGATATAAAATGTCCTGAAACGGGATGAATTGCCAGGCCTAGGTAGGTACCAATGAGAAGATACGCAAGGGCTCGTCCTCCCCACATCCAAACCAAAAAAACTTGAAAAAAAATATATATAATTAGAAATGAATTTTAGATCAGCACCAATTTTAACAAACTATTGACGCGACTTGATCGAAATGTTAAGCATAGATATACGTCAATTAAATCTAAATAAAAATTATTTAAAAATGATGCATTTGACAAGGGTTAGTATGACATCACAATCCTATTAACAAATAATATGCTTGAGGTTGAGAGACTTTATTAGGAATACATAATATCTTTTTTTAAAAAAGGTTAACGGCCATTTATTACCAAATTCTTTGATTGCCTACCGCATCTAAAAAAAAACAGGGTTTATATGCTGAGGTATGGGCATTCGAGGCCTGAACTTTATATTTTCACACAGAAGGTCACCGTACTTTGTGAAATTTTGTGGTAAGCCTGTTAAATAGGAGATGTGCTCGTTTTTGCATGAAAATACGATCGCCTAAATTTATTCAAATACATTATTGCGCAACCCTCAGTATTGACCGCGACGAACCGCTGGTTGCTGGAATTATTTATCGCAGCGCAATTAGTTAACATACATACCATTGAACGTGATCTGGGCAAGTGGCATTGATGAGGTCTTGTTGTGTAAAGGTTTCGGATTGATGTACAGAGGTCGTATTGCATAGAGTAATGGCTGCAGTAAAACCCATAAAGACTTACGTAGCGTTGTGCTGTGTGAAAATAGGTAACAGTATTTTAATACGTATGGGAAATGAGTAAATACTACGTATACAATACATCCATAAATTCAACAAATTAGGTGCACGTGGTGTGCACTAGTATGTATCACAGGTAATCCATGAGATACTTCCGACATTTCCACCAGCATTAGAAAAATTAATGTGTTCAGCAATTCATCATCTGGGTGTCTGACCTTGTTTTATTTTTATTATCACAATTTCACTGCCTGTTATTACGTATAAGCAAGGTTGCCATAGCGTCCGATATTTCTAAAAGAAACGTCCTTATTTTGACATGAGTCCTTATGTTTGTTTTCTTTTAGGGGTAGAGGTTCTTATACCCGGCACTTAGATCATTGGTCAATTCGAATGATTGATTTGCTAGAAATGATATTAGAACCTCACCGATTGCTTCGCGCATACATGGCGTAATGACAGCAAATTAATTGCCACAATGACAAAACAATAGCCTACCGGCAAAGATCAGTTCGTGTAACTTGAATCAAAATACGGTAGTGAATAAGAGCCGTGCAGTTGACGAGTAGAATTACTAAGATGTGATAGGTTTAATAAGTGTATAGCAGTAGCCTACTGATTTCGTTTCTAAGAATAAAGAATTGATGTAGCAAATCCTTTCTAATGCAAAGTATAAATAACACGGGTCACACTGGCATGGATACATTTTGTTTATTACATTTATTACATCGTTCTTTGGTATCTTATTATTATGCTTCCCTGATGTCCTTATATTTGGGTTCATGTCGATGGCAGCCCTGCGTATAGGCTATCTTATATCATTTTGCCTGAAAGCTACACGCATGTACGCGATTTGAATACGATCGAGTACGTATTTTGTTACTGACACCCGGAAATACATGGCACAATATTTCCTAATCAGCAAATTCTGGGTAAAACGACAGTTTAAGAAAAACATCGAAAACAGATAAAACTAAAAGCTTTTTGAGACACATTTTTATCTTAAACTATACCCAAAATCTGAAAAGATTGGTCCGGTAGTGGGAAAAGTTTTTGTCCCAATTACAACAATTTGCCTTAACGATTCATAAACCCATCGTTTTTCTAAAACAAGAAACATCAACATGCATCAACTTGGCGCATCTACGTAGGCAGAATAAGGGGCGCTCCAGAAGTGTGTGTACCAATATGGCGATAATTAATTTTTTTCGCCTATTTTACATCAAGTTGTGTAAAGGAACTGAAACCTAAGGGCAGAGGGTATATTCACTTGGCTAACACAGACAGTCCCCGAACTCGTTGTAGAACTAAAGGAAGTAAAATGAAAATAAAATTATGCCCTAACCTGGTACACACACTACGGGAGTACTGAATAAGGAATATAAATAATGGCTCGTCTCACCAAAACAAAACACCTTCAAATTCTGTTGGGATGTCGGTGTCGATTCCGTCTACCCCTTGACATCGGTGATGATCGAGGTGATATTTCTTGAATGATACAGAGTAAGGAATGCCGATAGGGAGGTTCGCAAACATGGCAAAAATTCCATTCCACCTGTAAGTATGAAATTAACCGAATACTTGATGCGTAGTGGTATTCAAATTGTTCGCACGAGTTCCTGCTGGTTTTTATCTTTTGTATAATATTAGTTAGGCACTGGATTCCTGTAAAACGTGACTTATAAGATGACATACATTCACATTTTAGTCACGTAATATTGTAATTGTAGGTAATTTTTTTGTCAAATCAAGGGGAACAGGTAGTTAAATAGTAACTGACCTGCTTTTACTTCCATGTCCATATGCTTGATTGTGAGACATTTCGTGTATTGCAAGTGTTAAGCTATGATTCAATGTTCCTAAAAACAATACAGAAGATTATTTCCATGGAAAATATTTTCAATAATTTTGCAAATAAGAGAAAGAATGCATTCTATCCTGCGTATATATTATCATGGATGTAAGGACAAAATCCTAACTTAGAAATATGTACTTTTGAAAGTCACGGTTATATCTAATCAGAAATACCAACATGACAGCATATCGGACGCGTAAAATAAACTTGATGTTCGATGCACGATTTTCGATGACGACCCTGTGATTAATCAGATCACTGGCCTGCTATAACTGACGTCACAGGATACGATTCATCAATATCCTTATCCAAACAATTGGAGTAGAAATGAAACTCCAAATGAATATATTATCAACCACAATAATTTAGTACATTAAGTGTAAATACGACTGCGAAATTCTTGTAGTATTTTGTACCTATGTTCTGAGCGAGGGGATTTCAAATAGAGGTAAATTTGGCCTGTACTAGAGGAAAATTTTGCAAGTAAGAAAGTACACCACCAAATGTGGGTGTCTGTTGACTACACGAAGCGGATCGCGAAATTGTTGGAAACGCAACGCCCTCTGCTACACAATAGATGTTATTCTGCTCTTAAACTAGAGTGACTGCCAATCGTATCCCGACTTTTTATACTTCACCCACGGAATTGAAAAAAGGAGTTCACACACACTGTCTGCTCTAGCAGATGGTAGGTTTTACTTTCAAATTTGCTAATATTCGTAGAGCTAATAATTCGATTCAAATCCGTAGAAACTATATAAAATAAGTAAATAAATAAACAAACCTCCCAAAATATATGCCCATAGTAAAAGCCATGGCCACGACAGATCTCTGACAAGATAGCAAGCAACAAATTGTGCGGCAACTTGGGCACATACAACCCACTTGAAATGTGGATTTACCTTCATCAATCTCTTGAGTTGTGGGTATTGACCTGAAAATAGAACAGGGTAGGATTTACATATTTATCCCGGGGGAGAAAAAAGGATATAGGACGGCTTAATAATATGGCCTCGTCCGGTCATTATAGTCCATGTCAGGTATGGGATCAGTCAGTCAGATATTTGTTTCAGATGCATGAACTTGGATGGATGGTGGAGGAAGCTGCAACAGACCAGAGGTCAAATGAATCGCCCTACGGCGGCGAGGAGTCCAGCAATCCTCCCACACATAATTATACCCCACGGGATTCGAACCCAAGCAGGGTAATCCGGGGTGCGTTGGCGAGCGTATTCCTAACGCTGATGCGACAAACAGTTTGTTGAATTCGGTAAATATTCATAGGCCTTAGTCATCTTGCTCTGATCCGAGTCATTCTTTGTTTGGTAAATATATCGTGAACTTGGTATTTAATATTCAAATACGTCAATGCAGGCGGGTAAAGACGACTCATTGTTGCGTACGTGAGCTACTGACAGTCATTATTAACGCGAAATGGTGAAAATCAATGAAGATCATCAAAAACCGAATCTGCTATTATTGTTGGAAAAAAGTCGAGGCGGCGAAAGGGCGCTCTCCAAGATAAATACTTCAATACTATTTCGCATATTGTTAAATTTGTGAGATCTGGCCTGAGCAGAGCATTTAAAATACAAATGCGATGTCCAGTTTTTCCCTCCATTCATTTGTTGACATACATCGGCGATATTTGGAAAAAATCCAATAATTGCAATTATTCAGAGCTCGGGTTAAGTGAACATTTTCGAATCGTTCCAAAACAAATATGTAGGATAGTATTTTTGTATTTACATATTTATCCCAACGAAAAGGAAAGCCGACAAGAGTAGCCATATGGCGTACCACGGCCTCCCGTCCGCCGACCAGTAGTAAGTTATATGTTTTCAGATGCATGGATTCGATGGTGGAGGAAGCCGTGACCGGGTTCAGCACATAATTATCGCCCATGTGACTCAAACCTGCGAACCCACGCAGAATAATCTGAGGTGCAAATCGCCAGCTCGCCTAACGATCTCGTCATCAAACAAGAACAATTTTCGTGATGAGGTTACAAATCGTGCTTCTGACAAGAATTGTTGAACTGACACATTTCAAACCTGCAAATATCAGCTTTGGGACCAAAATAACAGAGGTATTAAGCTACTTACTAAGCATCTGTATTCTCCGATCTGTGTGAGGTTGGTCTGAATAATCCCATTCGAATCGCTCTCTTGTGACATATCCTCCCATGGTTAGAGTAAGTTTAGAAATAAGTTAGGCTAGATTTAAATAATGGAAAATGATTACAATTTCAAATTATGACAGCACAAATGTAATTTATATTATATGACATCATAAATAAATATTACACTTTGTTATGTAGCTTCCTCCTCGCGACACGGACATGTACAGGCCTACAGGGTCGCCATGAAATCATATAATATGAGTAAACAATCCTATTCAAAATGTTAAATTAGTTGAATTACTCAATAGGCCTGTTAATTTGTTTATGCCTAATCACACAAACATTTTTGTCCACAACAATAAGCAAAATACCTGATGGAAAGGCAGCTATAAAACAAAACTCTAGTATTTCGCAGCATAGAAAGGAAGTAAGTTTTAATGGCATTTGAATCCGTAATATTTGCTTGGTGCCTCAACCTTTGTTGTTATAAGCACGACGTGCATGCATTCGAACATAAGACTGAATACGGCTAAGGTGTGGGCGATTTGGATTTTCAGTCAATTAAGCTACAGCAGCCCAGGCGATTTGGATTTTCAGTCAATTAAGCTACAGCAGCCCAATGAGTTTAGTATTCTCCCGTCTGCTTAATGCTTACGCTTGCCCACTGTATCCTTGTGAGCTGGCTTTGGTATTTTAGATCAATTGTAGCCATTCGCATCGTCTTATTGCTCTAACCTTACTATAATATCATTTTCTTTCCAAAAACTTAGATTCAAAACTGAACTTTTAATCGAAAAATGATACCTGCTGTACACATCAAGTTGCGTTAGCTGTCGGCAGTTAAATCTAAACATATAGGAAATAGGCTGTACTTTGAGTGGTACAAAAGCAGGTATACACTGTTAAAAATCGTTTAATCTACCGAAATTATTAGCATTCCACATATTTTGAATACAATTTCGGATAAAATGTAATGCGCGATTCATAAAAAAACACCCCTACCCGTGGCTGCGTGATGTGGAATGTAATAACTGCACAATTTAGGTAGTATGTACGCGTTGTTTGAAGTATTTTCACATCGGATACCACGTCGCGCTGATATGATTCATACAATAAACCGCACCAGAATATGCGGAAACACAACTGGATATAATAATAAATTTGTATCTACCAGGAGAAATATTGAGAATATTTTATCAATAATACACCATACTCGGCAGTCGGCAGCTTAATTTTAGAAGTGTTTTATATCACACTTGGCGTACATTGGGTATGAAATATGTTACTGTGTTCATTAGGAAATAACGGTATCAAATAGAAACCATATTTTAGTGAAGCAAAGAATATATATGATTAATAACCTGCGTGTCATCACATTATCCACAAGAACTATATCTGCACATGTGTCTGCGAAAGAGCAACTACACTTGACAGTTGACACAAATTTAACCTAGACAAACGATGAAATATCAAAACTGGAAATTTATGTCGTCATAGGCAATAAATACTGTATGCACTTTGACAACCAAACCTGCCGGCAATCAAAACTAATTATCGGTTTCATGTTTCAATGGTTTGCACGATGTCTATGCACATTAAATTGCTTACTCTATTCTCCTTACTAAAGTATTTTAGTCCATAGTGTGCTACAGAAAATCCGCATTCAAAGAAAATTGTTTGCTTGAAACGTAGACCAGCAAATGGAATCTCTATTTCATTTTGACTATAGCAACATGCTAAAAATTGAAACTAGTCTTTGGCTTTGCGTCTCTGCCTGGCAACAGATTTGTTGAGTAATATTTGTCAATTTGCTCCCTGTTCTGGGAGTTCACACAACTATAGAATCGATACCTCTAGCGAACTAAAATTTAGAAGAGACGTTTCCATACAATACCAACAATAAAAAACCGTGGCATTATGTTGATTCGTTCAGTTTCATCTCTCTAAATTGCTCCTTCTTGAAAGAATTCGAACTGAGCTATACAAATTGAACAAAGGTATTTAATGCTATTTTAATCGCATCCGCATGTTGAACGGTATTTGTTTCCGCTCTGCCTTGTATGGGCTGCCGATATTGCGACACGTACTTATCGACACGTACCCAATTCCAATACCGTAAAAAGTGATAAAATTTACAATTTTTTTTTATACAAAATAACATTAAACGTCAATGAAACCGCGAAGTCAAATTACATCGATACGAAAATGGGAGTTTGCGACTCAACTCCCAATAACAAGCGTTTCGATTTCAATCATAAGATTGCTCATACTCTCGAAAGAGGACCGGTACAATCATACACATACAAACCGAAAAACAAAATAGATTTTGTACGTTCGCAAAGCCTTCAAATGTCTACAAAAATGACATTGTTGTGTAGCTTGTTGTGGTACAGTAATACGTCATAGGTTATTAATAGGAAATCAAACGTTGTAGGAGAAAATATACAATCTCAGACACCAAACTACCTATATTAACAGGTACAACGGAGATTTGTGTCGAGTTAATTAAACATAAAAAACAACCATACCTATATATCAAACTGCCTCAGCTTACGCTATGTTTCTCAATTGCAGAATTTTACTAATAAATCTCTAGACTAGATGGCTGGTTTGATTATATCATTCAACTACAGTTGTTCTCAAACCGCTCTGAAACAAAATAGGACTGATAACTATAATATTTAAATAAATTCAAGCTATTTCGTCTTGATAAATAGCATTGAGAAGAAATAAATTATACAGAAAACTATCAGAAATATATCTTTCTGATTCAGCATATATTAATAGTCTTATCTTTGCGTCTCGACCAATGCTGAGATATGATGCGTACTCTGTGCAGGAAAGAAATGAATAGCAATGTAATCAATACAAGATACTTCCCATTCGTCATTCCAATGTTACTGTTAACAAACTTATGAAATTTACAAACATTTACTGTTGATAAAATGATAGGAATCAATCATGCGTTCCCGTTCAATAATCACAACGTATATGTATATATTATAACACTGTCCAGATGCGCTGTACGATACATTGTACAAAATGTAATACACGCGATTCTATATGAACCTAACGCTTTTTTTATACAGCAATGTGTCAATCAATTAAAATATGAGCAATGCGTCTCAAGGGAGAGGTGGGATGCCCACAGTTGACTAGGAATTAAAAATTTATATGCTATTATGCCTGCTGCTCCTGGCATGATATCAGACTCATTAATTACCGGTGTGGCGGATTATGGTTATTTATGCTTGGGCACGACGAACGAAATGATGAAAGTAATAATACTGTAAGTAAGTCATGACAAAACATGATTCAATCACTGACCCAGCATGGTAAAATACTAACAGCGAATGCCGTTAGAAAATATACGGCAATTTTGAACAATGAAAAACATTTATAGAGCTTGATTGCTGTCATGTCGAGGATAAATAAAGCAAAACCGCCGACAGCAGAACGATGTAAGGGCTGACACGAATGACTTTTACATTAGTTGCAAAGTTCTGATACTTCATTCTAGCAATACAGACTAAAATACAAATCATATATGCAAACCTCCGAAAGCCTATTGATGAGAAAGGAACTTGCCTGTCGGTGTGAATACTGTGTATCGGAATCAATTTTATATAAGCCTCTTTACAGCTAGCTTAAAGTGAAAGTAGTATATAATTTGATACCAAATTGCAAATATATTTTTGATTTCAAATTGTATGAAGCAATATGCACCATACCTAGGCCGACGAGAAAACGACCTAGAATATTTGAATTGCTTTAATAAAATAAATAACTTCTGGTGTGTTATTTTCGTAATTTCAAAACACCTATATAAATCGGAATAGGGTTCTTCGTATCAAAACGCTAAATTCCTAAACTTGTTCGTTATTTTTATAAATATCTTCGAGTTTACATATCGTGCTGCTAATTTCGAATATCTGATAATGAATAAATTCAACTGCTCATCCCATTTCTCATAAATTTCACCACATGACCAATGTAATGGCGTAATTGTTGCATCCATTATTTAAAAAAAAAATGCTAAAATGGAACAAAAAGAATGAAATTTACACAGCTTTTTGTTTTATTAGGTTTTACTTCCGTTGTTAAAATATAAATTTCGCTTGTTGAATCATTCCGACCCTGAACGCACCCTCCAGCTTGTTAGGCAAAATCAATTGAGCGAAGGTAAAAGCTTTTGACTAGAAATATCTCTAGTGTAGCAAATTCGTTCAAAGTTTAAAAACTGGACAAAAATCAGTTGATACACAAAGTTCTCTAATATTCGATTTAGTATATTTCAGTTGTCACTTGGTACTTCATCTTGTGAGTGAGTTTGTTTTTGTTGAACGAGGTTGTGTAACAGCGCATTTGTATCAGGAACAAGAGAGCAATGCTCAGATATATGGGCAAGATAACCAGAGCGAAACGGTCCTTACCTTAAAAAACAACAACATAACGGATAAAATAAACTACGTTCTGATGCAGCATAAAGTTACAAACAGTAGCTCTTGCCGTAATCTCTCGAATCAATTTGTTATTGCGGAGGGAGAAGCGACAATTTGAAGCAGCTTGAAACTTGTAAATAATTGATATATGAATTACATCACTTAACTTCCAGCTGACCGGCCGTCTGTCGAAACAGAACACCTGCTCGCGACTTTTTCCGTGCATTATCATAGATTACAACAGGTAAATTAATTCAATTAATCCGTCCTCCTGTCATTTCTATATTTATCGCAGAAACTTTAATGTTGAATGTGACAAAGTGACGAGTAAAATAACTCTGTCTCTGATATATATATTCTTTCATACTCAATAAACATAATACCTTTTTGAAAAATCGTCTTTTTAAATGGGTATCCTTCACACACATATTTGTCGCAGTGTATTTCACAACTTGAAATTGAGACATCTTGCAATATTCAATCAATGCAATATTTATTCAAATGGTTGATATTTGTCCAATTTCAAATTCAGCGCGAATGAAAATGCCCAATCGACAATCCAAACTTTTGCATTAAACAATCCCAAATGCTTCCTAAATGTTCCCTAAGCAGACCAAACTCTCCATACAACATTTCAACTACTTTGTCTATACCTTACAAATCAGTCGGATAGGGACTTCCTCCTTTGGTACCTATTCGACCTCACTTCAATTGAATTCAACAATTGGATACTATGATACACAAACGACCCGATTTTAACCTTTTACAATAGTTCTATAACCATAACAAAATGTGCGAATTCTACAGAAATGGCATACGATATGGTGGCCACAAAATGAATATTACTTTCTGCAGTTTCATTTGCACATTGCAAAATTTGGCAAATCCAAATGAAGTTTTGTAGAAATTTATTTAAAACATAATAATATTATTTATGATTTCCGCTATTTAAAGCAATTCACTATCGATAAAATCGTAGATTATCTCCAAAACTTTAACATGTCCTTCTTTTAAAATTTTAACATTGAAGCAAAGTACCCAATGATAACAACAATACATTTTGATATGTTTCTGCAGAACAAGATGACCAGTGCTTTCAGCTAAATGCTACTCTTAAATTTTGCAATCCTTGATGCCAGAGGTGGCCGTATCATCGACTGCTGGGATTGACTAAAATCTTCTTAACACTTTGCGATCGACTGATCGATAATAAAGCCACACACAGAAATAAATTAGTACTAAAAATTTTTGGCTCTTTCAGAATTAATACAAATTAACAGTTAAAATGGATATTCTGATATCACTGCTGCCGTTGTGAATGAAATAAATCACACTCCAGAGTATTATCGTCTTTTGGCTATATGCATCGCATTTTCTCCTCTTATAGCGCAAAACAATCTCTCCGTGAGCATCAGTTGAGGAGAATTTTCAGAATTTCGGTTCTGGTCGATAGCGATCGACGTGTAGGCCACCCCTGCTGCTCCTCATATTGGACCGTTGTGACTATATGCGATAGGCGATCATATTGTTTGCGCATAGCAATATAATAAATCAAATTTGCTGACGGCTTCCGGCGGTGACGTTTTTACTAAACATTAATCATTTATAATTAATGATCCTGCATGGAAAAGAATTAAAATTCTTGGTTGGATCAAGCTCGAAGAGACATAAGTTGTAAATATCATTGTATAAATTTGGATTGCCAAATCAATTTCTGTCATTTGAAAACTACTCGGGATCATATTCTTAACGCCTATCTTGAAATGTTAAAATTCTCTGTTATTTTATTTACATTCAGACAACTATTTTTCCCACGTCTGACTCTGCACTCATATAGAAAAATATAATATATTGATTTGAAAGCTATTTAAAATGAAAATCAATGTCGCTATTATTCAAATCATTCGTTTCAGAAACAAATTTACATAAATAATAATTTTTCCCCATTGAAAAAAAAAGTACAACTCGCTGCAAATAGAAATCCCTTTAATTCTGCACTCCCAGTATACCAATATTTGTATTTGGGAACCTCTCATTTGCCTTAAAAGTATCGGATATACAGTATACAAGTATACAGTATAACCTCAGCATCCAAACATAACAACAAAGCATCGCCAGACTGATCGATTTAAATTTTCTCGTTCGTTAATATGATGCATAGTTAGTGCCAACACGATTTCAAGACTTATCGTATTTAGTAAAAATAACACGATCTCTTTCAACGAAATAGTAAGTATATTTGTGAACTTTCGTTAGATCATGGTCTAACTTCTTCAAACAATACAAGATATAACTGTAAATATAAAAGATCATATAAATTTAGTCTATTGTTGATTTTCCTATAACTGGATATGGATGCTATCGTATCATCTTAGAATAGCCGGTCTAACTGATGTGGTTGGGTTGGGGTTCGTCTATTTGTGTAGTTTCCTTTGTTTGTTTTTGAACCTTATTTGTTTGTATTGTTGTTGTTGTTTTGATAGTACTGTTTGTCTTTTGGTTTTATATTTGCGTTAAAGCCACTTCTCCGTTTGAGTTTTAATCTTTTCTATTGATTCCCTGTGGTTGTCGAGTCTTCATTTTGACATACAGTTATCGAATTTAGTCAACGTTTTGAATAGCTCCACGGGGCGGGTGCTTCAAGCTGAGAGTTGAGAAAACGCAACCACACCTCTGCTTACCCTGCGTGGGTTCGCAGGTTCGATAATAATTAATCGAGGAATAATTATGTGCGAGCAAATTGATGGACTCCTCGTCGTCGTAGGGTGGTTTACGCAATCGCTGGCAGGTTGCACTGTTACGGTTTTTTCTACCATAAAGTCCACGCATCTGCAACAAACGCTAATTAAACTAATTCCACACCGGACATGGGCTTGTAACCGGACGATAAACTGTGTTTCGCCCCCGAGATAAATATGTAAATGCTATCCTAAACAGAAAATTTCATCAGGAATGAATAAAAAATCGAGAGTCATTTTATAACAGCTGTATGAAACCTGTCTCATCAACGAGTTCGTCGCTTGCATGATAATTACACGATACCTAATTATACCTGTACTATTATGCTAATTACTTTCCTAGTGTTATTATGGAGAAATGGTTTCAATCGGCTTTCGAGTAAAATAGTTTCTATACGAGGAACGCGTAATAATTGTAGGTGTGGATTCAGACACGCGCCACTTGTGCTTCGCAAAATTACAATTACTGGCTTTCTGCTGGGAAGTTTAAAACAAACGAGAAGCTTTATATAGCCAGGGCCGGATAATGCGTTTTACATTCCCCTAAGTACTGACTTTGGTGCCCTAAATATCTATATATATATATATATTAGTATAAATGAATGCCGAAGACTCTTTAATCACTTAGGATAGTAATATTGAAACTGGTGATATTTTTAGGAATAAATCTCATACCTACAAACATTTATACAGTGGTTTAAAATGATATCTGAGCACGACAAACAGGCAAATATTTACTCCAATCGGGCTAAAATTGAGGTCGGTATCTTCTGACTAACTCAAATTATTTCATCCAACACTGAGGCACCGTTAAAATTAGCTATGGAAAATGCTGTGCTGCTGCCATTCCCTTGCTTCCATAAGCACGTATAGCCTGAACATGACTTTCTACTGTGTTAGCTCTATCTGAGAGGATTTAATTGTGCATGCAAGTAATTTTGTGTTGCATTTCCTAAAATATTATCAATCAACTTGAGTATGTGTATTATGCGACAAAATGTCACAGCGCTGGTTTAATTCCATAACAAAGGACACGTCGCCACACACGGAAATGTCATCTATGCATTTTTTATGATTTATATTCTTTCAAAAATTCGGAAATGACAGTATGATTGTCAGCGGAAGGTTATCAAAAACGTGAGTCATATTGAATGAAAGTGGAATTTTAACCTTCAATTTCCAAAAACACCCAATGTGTTTCAGTGCAGTGGAGACTATACCATTTTATTTATCTAAAACCTTTTTTCTTACGTATACGGAGTGTCTAAAAAATTGTGCCCGACCTCACAGTAGTATCAACTAAATATTTATTTAAACTTACAATTGTTATCACTACAAAATCGGGCGAGATCCTTTGGACACCCTGTATAAGTGAAACATATTTTAATCATAGACACTCACAATGAACATTTTCCTTTTCTAACAAACTTATCGGTAATTCAAAGCAAGTTATCATGAAGAAAATTTAAGGAAAGACAAATCTATTTTAATCCAACAAACGTTTAGTCGTGACACCGGGTCGTGTGAGGTCTTTAAAATGTGTAATCAATCGGATTTTAATGATCAATACCGAGCAATACGCATATTTACTAGTAATTATTCAAAGCAGGGGTTCCCGATACTACACGCAAATACAAAGTATCCCCCCCTCCCCCCAGTTAAAAGGTAAAATAAATTCCAAATTTCCGAGAATAAATATATTTTTTTATAGCTATATTTGTATCACTTTCAATTAGTTTTCGTTTTCTATGGCCTCAGCTAAAGCATATCGATGTTTCAAGTAAAATTGAACAATTCCGCACACCTATATGTCTATGTACATACACATATGAATCACTTTAATATTCATAATATGTAATTCATACTATGAAGTAATGTCTGAACTCACTTCGCTGTGCTTTAGATTCAATTTGGTTTAAAGGTTCAAAATAATTTCTCATTACTAACTAATAATTAAACAGAATGAACTCGAGTAATCGGTGAGGTATTTATACAATGATAATTATACACCTCTAAGACGACTTGATACTTTGTTGTCTGATATAGATTTCTTGTACGAAATCCTTCTTCTGACCCTGAAAGAATTGAAATTGCTTAACGAGCGCGCCCGTTTCTGTCTATTTCCTGTTTCATTGCATAAGTATATTATAAAGGCAAGTTGAGCTAATTATTAGCAAAAATATTTGACTGAAAAATCGATTTTAATTAGCATGAGTAGCTGTGGATTGTTTTTCCCTTTTTACACGTACAGCAATGCGTACAGCACAATGCGTATTTATATGGTGCCTTGTACGTCATATAGTAAAGACTTTCACCGCACATACACATGCACATACACATTTGATTGTTCTGGGATTTCCATCAAGAATGTTACAGAACCTTGAATCTGATATGAATATTCAATAAATCAAAATTTTCCATCGGTATCTGTCGCTATGGAAACGGCTGTATATTTAATTAAACAAGCATGAACTATCCTATACTGAATAGAATTTTTGTTATATTGAATTCCAACCCTTTCATTCTTACTTTCCATACTTCAGATACAGACGTGACGCACAAAATATTGAAAAATATGCCGACTTCGTTTGTCAAATGGCTATTTGAGTCTATAGCTTATAATAATATGCTTCAACAGCTAACCGGTATCAAGTCCATGTAAAGCGTCGAAGTACTTAACAGCACTTCAGACAATCGTAATTACTATGAAGAAAAATTAGGAAAGCCATATATAGTTGATATCTCGGATGTCGAATATTTTAATATTCAATTAACATTATGGATTGCAATCAAGTTATGAGTATTTGCAATAAAGTTGGGTATTTGTTTGAAGTATTGCTTCGGTAAACGAATGGTGAGTAGATATATTGCCACATAAATACAAGAAACTTCATTTGACAGATCAATAATAGACAAAATAATTAAATTGGTAACAGCAACTAATAGACGCTCCCGAAGTATTTGTACCAAGATGACGCACAACCTGAACAGTTCTAACCTGGTACACATGCTAAGTTCAGGTTGTGAGCCATCTTGGTACGTATACTTCGGGAGACCAACTAATGAACTCTTTAGGCATTAAAATGCTTATAGATTTCCATTTAGTTACAAATTCTCTTGCTTTGCCCGAAAAATACCAACGACCAAAATAATAGGATAAATCCGCGGAATGTCAAAATATTACTTATGGTTCATTATGTATAAAAAAACTTTTTGTCTTTGAAATAAACTAAAACGGCATCATAATGTCATTTCAACAAACTATGTATTCCATATAATTTACTGACAATGGAGATAATAATTCTACAGACGGTCTTACGGACGAAACGCCTTTTAAATTAACCTTCTATCTAGAGTTTCATATCAAGTTTTGATAATCTGTACCATTCAATGGTTAATTGTAATGTATTTTACACTGCCTGGTGTCCATCGTGCGATATCGCCGTGATAATAAAACGGACATAAAAACAGTCAATTTAATATCTATTAATAAATCATAAAAGGTTCTAAGATCTTGTCACTGCATTAGTTGCTCATAACTTTGCTTTGAGATCATTTTTTGCTTGGGAATGAGTGCATGGGACCTTGCTTTTAACAAATTCTCCTATAAAAAAGTCTTTCCGTACGATCTCCGCAATCATTCTCACTGGACACTTCCAAAATCACTTTTACACAGACCATGCCTATTTATACGCGGTTCTTTATATACTGTAGTGACAAACTATATGCTTCAAGCTTTACGTTTTTTTGACGAAAACCCAACACAAGACCAATCTTTATTTTCGGACAATTCGCTAAACATTTCCCCCAAAAATATTCAATATATATTCAGTCAATAGCTTATGACCTAAACTCAATACTAGACTCGCTATTATTTTGGAACAATTCACTAAACATTTGCTTTAAGAATATTCAACCTATATTTCCCAGAGCAAAAGTTCAACAACTCATCTCGTTAAATTTTATGAACTAGACATTTTCTACACTGAACAAAGCCGTATTTCCAGACACAAAAGCACCGAGGGAGCCTATACGCGACCGCAAAGTAGATTTGGAAAGTGGAATTCTTGTCGGTTGTTGTTATTTAAATTGCCTCCGATTGCCTGGTTGATAATACCCATTGCTTTCCAACAACAAAATCCAAACATTCGTAGGAAGTAATGTAATCACAACAAGATTATATCCGGTCATACAAAGGAAAAGCATTCTATAACTATATTAGTTAATTTGAATAAAGTAATTCTCAGTTCCGCTTCTACCGTTGTTTTGATTATACTAGTAGTACTCATATTCAAAATGTTAAAACAACAATTCGGTACAAGTACTTGATAATTCCTTTATGACCGATTTATTGTAGCTTTATTTTTCGTAAGGTAGGAGGCACATCTTTGTTTAGATCACGGCCATTGCGTCAACTTAAAAGTATGTTTAAAATCAAGACTTCAAATATCCAATGAGTTTCCAAGCTCAATATTTAAATGTCAAAAATGCCCAATTTTAAATTTCAGTTGCTCAACCTAACCTAGGCGATGAATGATGCTACCAAAAGTCATTTAGGCTACATTGTATACTTACACCTGGTGCACTTACTAGTAATAATTTATCGCAAACTGTATTTCATAACCATATCCCAGATTACCGTTTTAAATGAGTCTACTATATCATTCCAAAACTCAGTCTTATCCACACTGAAGTATCTGAACAACCCTAATGATAAGTGTTTCTAACAGTTGTGGAGTGCCATTATACTTTAAATGACGCACAATATTTGGCGCCGTAGCTCTTTAGTGAAACTACAGTAGTGCGCTGACCATATCCCAAATATCGACAGCGAATTTAGGTACTAAGATAGCGTAGTCGTTTTTATTCAAATAATTTGGAAGTATATCCAATATTTTATCTATCCAAACGAGCGTAGAAACCAACTGGCAGCAACTACCTCCCTATTATTATAAACATATTGTAAATACGTAACGTACACGTTTTTTAGATACTTCAGGGAGAACAAATACTTGTTGTATATATATCCGTATTTTAGGCTAATTTCAATTAACTTTACATTTCTACTTCGAATAAGATCTAGTAAAACATGGGCCATTCTTGTCATGATATCTTAGGTATTATATTGCAAAACCATTATCAAGATATTCTAAAGGGGTGAAACTGTGTAACAATAACTATTCAAATAGTCCATGAGATTTTAGATCATGGGAAGAAACTAGAAATAAAAGCCACTCCACATCAAAACAAACAGAGGTATTGTCGTTACGAGTTTAGTCGTCGTGCAAAACGGACAAATTAAAAAAGTGCTAATAATATTTATATCGCAGATATCATTAAAACAAGAAAATAATTTGCTAACAACACTTTTTTTGACATTTTTGAGTTAGTTTCTATCACAATTTTCGTCACGGGCTCCTGATTTTGAACTCTATTATAATGAAACTCAATTTTGACCGGTTACAGTGTCATTCGAAAACTAGTTTATCTGTCAACCTAATCAATGTTTTTTTTTATTTTTATGTTTATCTATTGTCTGGCTTCCATTTTACATGGCACGTTTTCCAGACCTACAAGAATTTTACGAATCCAACTTGATGAAGCTTGCTGTAGGTAGAGCAATGGTATCAGTTTATTAACTCTCGTTGAGTATGCGCTATTCAACCATTTATGAAGGTACACGTTTCCCTGTTTCAGGTTCACCCAAGTTTAACACAATATTGTGATTCAAATATATAATCTCCTAGACCGAATTAAAAAAAAGAATGAACGAGGTTTGTCATAACAACCAGAGATATTTCCATATGCAGAAAGCATTCTATAATGCTATCATACAGAGGTACACATAGCGTGCGACAACTGTGGCGATACAAAAAGGTTTCGTTGAACGTGGAAGTTTGGATATCCGCGGTGAAATATAGTGTTACAGAAGTACAGAGATGGGTAATGGAAAGACTCCATAGCGTAAAATTATTTCAGAGAACCTTCGTCGAAACCCTGGAAAAGCTCCACCGAACCGCAGGGGTTCGATCGAACCCAGGTTAAGAAAGACTGCTGTATGGTATCAGTTTTACTGTCGTTGAGTATGCGCTATTTTACCCTCCATGAAAGCACGTGTATTAGGTTCATCCAAGTTCAACACAATATTAGGATGCAATAATATAATCTTATACAACGAATGCAATAAAGAATACCCAATATGATTATCTTCCAATTAGCGCCCGAACTGCAAACCCTTCCCATAGACGAAATGTCGTGTCGCTGTGCTTATTTTAAACGTATTGTGATCAACTGTGTTTTTCTGAACTTGTCTCTCCAAAAGATATTCCAGTCATCATACGAGTTCGGCTTCGAACTCTCATTCGTTTACAGTCCGTGTACCTATTGGACTGAAAAATGTTTTTTTTTCTCAAGAACTCCAGTTATGTGTTCCTCAATACCTCATTGCTGGTATTGCCTAAATGTTTTAGGTCTCACGTTTAGTCGATATTTACTAGCGCATAATTCTACAGTATAATCTATCGCCCGTCCTCTCAAGGGGGGCCCATAGAGCAGTTTGTTGGAGGGGCCACAAGGCTTAGCGAGCGCAAAACCGATTTTACTTTACCGATTACACTTTACAAAAAAAACTCCCCGTTCTTATAGTTAAGGTTATTTTACAGGATGTTTCAAATTCGTTGAGCATGAATTGTTTAAAAATAATGGGATTTGAAATCGACCAATCAAATTTCTGAGTGAGTACGTGTGACCTTGCTTTGTCACCGAGTTTCGTTAAACGGATACCATCCGTTAAACATCCGTTGTTTCGAATTTCTATACAGAAAAACTTCATCAGGGCATGATATGGAAAGGACACAAATGGATATATATGTCCTATACAAGTCCTTTCCATATCATGCCATGATGAAGTTTTTCTGTATAGAAATTCGAAACGTCGGCAAATTACATCGTTTTGCTAACACCGGTTGTGCTTCAATTATTATCAACATGAATTTACCTGGTGGCAATCATGCACAATGCAGACCGAAGTCAAAATATTGTAAATGACTATAGAACACCGGATAGAACTTCGAATTTAGTAGCAATGATTGGTGAGTGACCTCATAACGGCGGCTAACGTCATAACGGAGGTTTTTGATATCACATAGTACGGTACCTAATTGAAAACCTCGAAGTTAGGACGTTTAGTAATTTGACAGTAGGCCTATATATAATTTGAGAAAAGGTGGATCCTCGTCACAAAACTTTTGGATTGTTCATCCTTCTGCAAAGAACATTAATTCGTGCAATCTTAACACTGTTGAGAAAGAATCGATGATTGAGCTTTCACATTGTCACAGTTTTGGATATATCTTGAAAACGAATATCCCGAGCTCAGTGACAGAGCCATTTAATTACTGCTGGTTATTGTTACAACTTACCTCTATGAGAAAAGCTTTTCATTGTTAACTCTCATCAAGACCAAACAGAGAAATCGTTTGGGAGTCAACGCTCTACTTCGCCTTGCAGAAACTTCATTAGAACTACGTTTAACACGTACAATATCAAAAACAAAGCAGTAAATTTCTCATTAAATCGGATTGTCTCTTTTGCACCGCCTACTTCTGTCGTAATTGCATTTTTTTGATTATACTTTGTGTTCATTATTGGTTAATTTTGAAGGTCCGCAAAATTTGTTTTAAAATTTTACCGGTCCGCGAACTGAAAAATTTTGAGAACCACTGCTTTAGAGCTGTGGTTTCCAAAATGGGGGTCGCGTGACGATTTTCCAGGGTCGTCTAATTTCTGTCAAACAAGCGCACACAAGCGACCAAAATTTGAAAGTTAGAATGTGGAATTTGTTTTGGTCGCCAAGTATCGCAAAAATGCCTAACTTCTGATTTTTTCAGTAATAATTTGGCCCATTTTTGTCCAAACGGCACCGAAAATGATCGATAAAACTTTCTTGTAATACTTAACCTTTTCAGCTAGTCAGCGGGTTTTCGTTTATTAATTTGTGCAACCAGGGAAGTTGAATGATGTGCTTGGAAGTCTAAATTGTTATCTGGTTTTCTACCGGTTTAGTCGGGAATATAAGCTAACAATTTTGGCATCATAAAAAACTAAAAATCGAATGCGGATTTTATTAGCCTAGGTTGGCTATGTGTGATAACTAAATATTAATGTTATGGCCTAACAATATAATTCATACCGGGTGTTTTTGCAACCAGCAGTATTACAAAAAATGCCGCCTTGGTGTCAAAAAATTAGTAATTACCCTCCTGTACCTCATATTTGGTAATAAATCTATCTGGAGTTATTTTGTAAACATGAGTTCGAAAAAAAAGCTGACGAATTCAAACAGATTTTAAACTGAATGTGAGAGGCAAGATACCACAATGCTTGAATGATATGTTGGCAAGTTGTGTCGGTGTCAAGAAAATAAAAACGCCATTTTAGAATCTTGTGAGCCATGAGCATTTTACAGAGTTAAGATTTGGCTTTGAAAATCTTATCGATGTTCAAAAGCACTTAAATTTGCGGAAGCCTTTTTTCTGTTATAAAGAGTTTGAAATCTTACTCTAAATTTAAATATAGAAAGACTTCTGCTGGTTTTTGCTTGATAAACACTGATCAATGTGTTTGCACAATAAAAGTGGTTGTTTTGTATTGTAGGTTTTGCTATTCCCAGCACTATTGCGGCCTGCGAACAATGCTAAAATAATTTCATGGCCTCCGGAGCCGACAATCTTAGACCACTCAGTTCTAGCATAACGAAAGCAAAATTTTTTTTACTTAATTTTATCTAATCTGGCAAAATTTGTTTTAAAATTTTACCGGTCCGGGCGAACTGAAAAAGGTTGAGAACCACTGCTAGTATAGACTATAGAGCATACAAAACCACACCGTGAAATTTTACAATTTTCATAACAAAACTTTTCTACAAATACTATACCTATGGTTATGGTATATTTAAAGACTCTGTGAAGTAATCCGTAAGTTTTATCTCTATAATTCAGTCATTGAATTGAAAGATTTTCTGTTTATAAATAGACTTTGATGTTTTTGTTCCCCGAGGCATATTGTGCTGTATAGCTGTATATGGGAGGCTGACATATTGTTCCCCGAGGCATATTGTGCTGTATAGCTGTATATGGGAGGCTGACATATTTTTTAAAAAAGTGGTGAGGAATGGGTGACAAAGTTTGGCGTTGTTTGCAAAATGAATAGGCGAGAAAACATAAATTAGGCATAAATGGAGCATGTTAATACCTATTAGGTTAAATTTATATTTTAAACTTGGCAGATTGGCAGATTCAAAATGATTAGCATTATTTCGAAGACGAACGTGATTATACTGACTTTGGTTTCGATTATTTCGTGCGAGGATTTATTGGACTGTAAACTAAAGGAGGGTTGCCACATCGCTCAATGCGATCCGGCTCCAAGGTCGTGGATCAATCATAACTTTAACATTAAAGAACAAACCAACAGAAATGAGTATCCAATTACGTGTAAAGATAGAAAAGCAGGATTATCAGACGATGCTATGAGTATTATATCGGCATTGGCGATCGGTAGGGGTGGAAGGCAAGTTCAAAAACCTGGACCCCAAGGACCTAAAGGTGGAACCGGAAATAAAGGTGCAAAGGGTCAAAAAGGTGCATCAGGTATAACTGGACCAATAGGTCCAGAGGGTGAAAAAGGGCAGCGTGGATTAATCGGACCGAGTGGATTGAAAGGCTCTAAAGGCCAGTCGGGACAAACTGGTCCTAAAGGTACAAAAGGCGACTCAGCCGGAGAGATTACCAAGGATATTTTACAATCAATTATTGCAGGTGTGTTGAATTATCAACAGTGTAAAGTGTATTATCTTGTTCCACTCAAAGTTGGCATCTACATTATTTAGAAGTATCCAACTGCTGACTTGCCCATAACCGGCATGTATTTTTATTCCTATTCTAATTCGAGTAATTCACCTTAGCTTTGGCAACTTTGCGAATGGTTGAACATTCATTTCTGTTTCGCTGATCCAGGATTATGCTCGTATGGATACGCAAGTCGATGCTACCTTCCACTAATGAACCATAAAGTCTCACACTCCCAAGCTGCAGAAATCTGTGCTTCAATCGGAGGAAAGCTTGCAGACATTCACAGTGATGAACATTTGGAAGGGTTGAGGAAACATATAGTAAACTACAGAGATGGAGTCCGCTTTCGATCATCTTTTTGGACATCAATGAAATTCGCACGCTCTGTGAGATTTTTTTTCTTTTTTGTACTGATGCAATTATAAATTTAAAATATTACCATTTACCATAAAAGATTCAATTACTGTATACATAAACAAATTATATCGAGACTTTTGGAGAATTTCCTTCTTTTTTTTTTATTCCTAAATATTTTATCATATTTGTATATATAATTGTCCTATATACCACATTCATAGTAGAAACAGCTGCTGTAAAAATAGGAAATCACAGAAGGGAATTATTGTCTCGCCCTTTTCCCACGCTAGTGCAAAACCGCTTGTTGCAAGAAGTGTATGATACAAAGCGGGCCTAAAAATGGTTCATCTGAATTCTTGTAAATGTGAAAAGATAGCATTTTTACGCGATTAATGAATTTACTGATACTAAATTTTCAGCACCTAGATAAAGCCTGTAAATGTATGTTACCCTTATTTTTTAATGCTTTCTGAGTCCAACAGAAACCCGTATTTCACCCAAATTTTTTTTTATCTAAGTCAGAGGAAAAACTTGGAAATAAAAAATATGGAAACATTTTATTCCGTCACAGAATTCCGCCGATCTGTTCAGCGAACTCGGTTCTCTGCAAGATCGTTTTCATTTACAAAAATTGTGTTTGTAACTTTATTATCTTATTTCAGACATCAAGTATTCACCTAAAAGACAATTCAGAAGCAAAATTTAAATATAATTGGTATAGAAATTCTCCCACACTTGATTTTGGTCACGACAAAATTGCTTGGCAGCCTGGGAACAACGAATTCCTCAACGTCGAAACACAAACGTATCATCCACTCTGTGAAATTGTTCTTTATGAATGACAAGTGTGGAAATACTGAAATATCGACTGTATGTATGCAAGACATGCGACATTATGATTTCATAAACTGTGACAGATGTCAATAATGGATTGGGCATGAAACGAATCTAACAGAGAGTAATTTAACGATAAAAAGCGGTTGCAAACTCTAATGCCACTTGTCAGGGAAGGGCACAATTTTTTAGTATAAGAGCCGCATGCTGCAAGTCAGAACTTTAAAAGAGCCGCAGAATTTGTGAAATTTATTAATATTATCGAAATACTATGAACAGAAAAGAAATTCACACAAGAGTCTAATAACAATAAATAGATAAACAAGGCAACTCTGGCAACTCTGTTTTTATCTTCGTACTTCCGTTTTTTTTTTAATTTTGAACACATCGCACAGTAACTTAGACAAGTGCTCTTCAACCGGGTATACAGTATACCCAAGTGTATACCAGACCATAAGTTGGGTATACAACTGATAAAGGGTATACGAAAAGTGGAACAGCCTATAAAATATTCAATTGGAGACAACAATGCAAACGCGGCGCACACGAAATGTAAAATGTTATTAACGATAAGAACCGACGTGAGCACGTTGTTACATCACAAATTATATGATAAAACGGACATGTGTCTGGGTTGATGATTTCGGATGCCATGCACTTTGTTTGATTTACGTCGAACATTATTCCCGTCGACGCTAAGGCAGTCAGTCAAATTTATAACTTGCGGTCACTAGCCTATTAGATTGCATGATGATATTGCAGTACAATATGTGCTTAAAGTTTGTTGTTTATTTAAGCCTTAAATAAACATTGGTATTTGTTTGGTATACAAAGTTCTTGAAAAATTGTAAAAGGTATACCACGATAAAAAAGGTTGAAGAACACTGACTCAGACTAACTAACCGCAATCAAGCTGCAATACCGCCGACGCATCAATAAACATTGACCATTGTGGCGAAAGAATTGCGGACTCGACTGACTTAAATTCAACGCTACAGCGATTTTCATACTAAAACATAATTTGTCCTGATTATTGACGAAAACTTCTTTACGACTTTTAATAAATTAAAAGAGTTTTCATCAAATTTTTTCTCTTACTTAAAATTTGGATAATAATTTATGTTAGCGAGAAGAGCCGCACAAAAAGCCGCGGTGTGCCACCCCTGCCATATGTCATCAAATACAAAAATGTAAGGTCTCATTTTTACAATTTTATTAAATTTAAGAATTGGTTAGCATACTTTATGATCATTAGGAGGTATTATATCATATTACAAAAAGCATATATATCATATTCATTCTTCATCAGAATTTATCAGAAAATTTCTTATCATTTCTTGTTCTCAAACCTATTTTTTGCCCAAAGACAATGAATGCATCTTCGGACAATGCATATAAATTCTATTTTACCTAATTATAAATATATATTATTTTTTATTATTAATATATTGTATCCCAGTGACCAGCTAACTGTGGGCCGCGGTGGAATCGTGGGCCGATTATTTTTAGTGGGCCTCCAATAAGTTTCAATTAAGGCAGTGATACACAAAGAAGTTCTATAAATCCAACATTCCATATAAAGTTTGACCAAATGGTTTTTGGGTACTCCGAAAGTTTGTGAACCAAGATGGTGGACCCTGGAACGTAGTATTTGTACCACAGGAATCGGCAACCTACGGCCCGCGGGCCCGATCCGTCCCTAAGAGTAATATAATCCGGCCCGCGACGCTTCAGTGAATTATAGTATAACAAAACATCTGTTTTGACAATTATATTCTTTACGTAACAGAGTTTATTGTGAGACACGTGTAGACTAAATTGTGTTATAAACTTATACGAGTATATAATTCACAATTACTCGTTTAATGAGCTTATAATTTAATTATAATTAGACAAATGGCAACAAAATGCAAAAATGTTGATGCTAAGTGCAAAGGGTTCAATGGCGCAGAAAATATTCAAATGGAATTTTTTGAGATGCATTGCAATGAGGTAATAAACCTATATTATACTCGAAAAATGTATCACTGCTTGATTTTGATCACAAAAAGTATCTTCTTCATAGAAAACTCTTTCCAAATTTCACGAACCATGCGAAAAAAATTCACATCGATGTTTAGAAGTATACATATGCATGCGAATAATTATTTTTGAAAATGAAGATCAGAAAGAACAGGCTGAGATCTCGGATTAGTGTTAACTATCGAAATAAAGTCAGTTTTCGGTCATATTTTTGGACCGCAATGAAATTCGAACGATCTGTGAGTGTTTTTTTTTATTTTTATAAAATTACACGAAACTATACTAATTTGAGAAAATGTGTTTGTTTTCGCTGACGTAAAGCAGGTGCATATTCCCATGCTATGTTCGCTTTGCTAAACCGATTTACGCGATTCAGACATGAGTACACATTCCACCACACTAATTGTATTGAATTATTAAAACAAAAAATACATGGACACAAAGTTTAAAACGTCGTAGTACGGGTATGCAATCTGTCACAACAGACCAATGACACGATGCCATAAAAAGTGGAAGACATGCATTACGATATCATAAAAACATGTTTCCCTGATTAAAAATTATGCAGCGCATTTTAGGCGAAATATCAGATCTCACAAAAAATTTTGAAATAAATAAAAGTAACAGATTTTCAGCAAAAAATACAATCTTTACCCACTGAAAAGTTCAAAACAATTGGTCCATTAGTGAATGAGAGTATTAACAACAACATTACTCTATAACAGGGGTCACCAAACTACGGCCCGCGGGCCGGATCCGGCCCGCTGCGTCATTTTATCCGGCCCGCAATAACACGTAAAAAATAGCGAAATTTTTTTCCAAGAGAAATTTTGTCACCCTGACAGATTTTCAGTCGTGGTTGTAAACAATAATTCGTTTTTGCGATTTTGAATGCTATTCGTTAGTTTTTTGGTTGGGTTTGGGAAATTTAAGTATGAATCAAATAAGTCAATCATCATTTGCCTCCTTAGGGATTGTAGTTTTAATAGTAGTAATGAAAAATTAGTGTAGAAATAGCTGTGACAAAATAGGCTAAAATTCTCTACCGGGTACGCAACGTTTCTGTGAAAGATGCACTCGTGGGGCGAAACTGTTTACGTTTCTTGTGCTGAAATTAATGCCGAATGTGCACGTCGCGCTAACAGTAACTGTAATCCCTCGCGTACTGCTCCAATTTCACAAGTCACACTAACTTTTGTACTGCCTAAATGCGGATATTCATGTAGGTATGTTACAAAAAAATTAAAGTTCATCCGATTTAAATAAAAACTGCGTCATTAGATAGATCTGAGTGAAAAGGAAAAACAATACCAAGTTTACGGAGATATCGGAATTTTAGAACCGCCCGACAGGCCAATTTTTTCCATAAAGATTCTATTACTTTTTTGATAAGAACTGT
Source organism: Styela clava (assembly GCF_013122585.1). Taxonomy (NCBI): domain Eukaryota; kingdom Metazoa; phylum Chordata; class Ascidiacea; order Stolidobranchia; family Styelidae; genus Styela; species Styela clava. The sequence continues at coordinate 17,273,022 of NW_024102834.1, read as the reverse complement.
AATAAATATGAATGTACATATATATCAATCACTAACCTTTCGATTGCGTCACTATGGAATATTGAGACTATTTCAGGATTTTATTCTGGCAACGGTCTTGACACCGCCGAAAGATCGTGCAAATAAACGCTGGAGTTGTGCATGACAGTTTGACAGTGATTCATTGGGGGTAATAATTAACAATGTTCTGATAGTACAAACTTCATAAAAATTGGTAAGTATCAAGTTAGGAAAGAAATACACACGTCGACATAAATTTTATTGGTGCCCATGGACAATATCATTAGTTTGCACTACGTATAACTTGAGCGTAATTTTCAAAAGCTCCGAATGTTGGGGAATTTATAAAATCAAATACCAGATAATAGTTGTTTATTTTATCTAATTATGTCAATATTTCTTGGAATTCAATGCTACAGCAGGCAGTCCGCAGTCATTTTTTATGAGCAGTATTCCGACACGGCGTAACGGCACTTACGTACGTATGGTACGTGATGCGTACATTTTTTGGCGCGAAAAGGCGGATTTTGTAACATTCCTAATCCATGACTGCAACGTTTTGATAACAGCTAAACTCAGGATAGTTGTCTAGATATAGAAATCTTGTATATTTGTTCTCCTAGGATGTTCTCGATCTATATTCTGCGATATAGATAGAATTTAATATTCAAGTCTTCAGAAATGTAGAATACATATTGTTGAATAAATTGAATGAATTTCCCAACTTTTGTGAATTTATTGTATTACATTGACAAAAATATTTGTCCAGCCGGTTTCAACACAGTTTGAGTCATACCCGGCCCGCGGTCAAAAAAGTTTGGTGACCCCTGCACTATACGATGGAAAACAATGACGGAATTCTATTAAGGTTTGTTTGGGTTAGGGCAACAATATATATACATATACAGTATTACAGGAGACAAAAGAACAAAAAATCAAGTAACATAAGAACAATTTTTTGCATTAATTACCAAACACAAACACACACATAGCAGGAAGGTGATTTGTCAAGACGCCGAGTAACAGTTAAAAAAATTCCAGTCGTTGATCGTTAAATAGCATTTCGCTGTAACTTCAATACTGTTAAGGAAGGTCAGTCGTAAATTGTTAAATAGCATTTTGCCATAACTTCAATCCTGCTAAAAAGCGTCAGTCGTTAATTGTCAACTAGCATTTTGCCGTAAATTGAATACTGTGGCTTGTTTTACAAATGGCCATGGCGCAAGTGTACGTGGGTGTAAATGTCTGCAAGTGCAATATGTACGAGAGTGCAAATGTACGTGGGTGCAAATGTACCCGGGCGCGAATGTGCATGGGTGCAAATTCCGCGGGACAAATGGACACGTGCAAATGTACGTGGTAGCCAAGTGACAACTCAGAAGCAAAATTTGAAATCAAATGGTGTAATAAATTTCAAAAGACTGGTTCTGGACGCGACAAAATTGCTTGGCAGCCGGAGCTCGATGATTTTTAAAATATGTCGGAGAAAGAAAGATTTCATCCTCTTTGTGAAATTGTTCTTTATGAGTGATTAATCAGAAACTACGGAAGATGAATAAATTGACGGAATCAAAAACATTTATCATATGTAATATAATTTGATAAACTGAAAAGGATATCAGGGGTGAATGACGCAGGTATATGAGTTATACAACTGTCAAATAATTAATCTTGAAATTCTTGATTTAGGTTACTTTGCTAAATCCAAACGGATTACGCCTTTCTGACTTATAATTTATATGATATACTTTATTGATTATATGATCAATCATGATGAATAATTATTATTATGATAATTATCAAGGAATGATGCTTGCTTAATTTCATCGATGAACTTTTTGGCTATTACTTGCAAACTGAATGCTGGCTTTTACACTGCTTTTTTCAAATACATTATATGGGCATAAAATGCTTATTACCCAAAATAAAGTTCATAGCATATTTTGAGGGACTGTTTTTTCTCAAATAATGAAACGGAACGTAAATGGAACTGAATTATCTATGCGTAGCTAAGTGAAAACAACGGTTTCCAGCGTCTTGGCGTATCGAGTAAATGAGCCGTTCTTAGCAGTGAATTTAGCTTAGAGATCTCCCTGTACAATTTTTTTGGATCCCATCCATAGGTTACTTTATTATGATCAATAATTAGAAATAAACTGAATTAATTGTAGAAGTTATAAACTAGCGTGTTTTTGGTGAGAAATATACATAGAAAGTCCAAAATTGGGTAACACTTGTTTTGAAATATCTAGTCAATATTTGCGCATCAAAATATGCGTTGGAACTACATTAAAGTCAGGAAACTCTAACAAAAATGTGGTACCAATTTCAGCACAATGAGTTATTTATTACAAATTCAAATACGTTCAATATAACCCAATACCAATTAAAAATTATATAAACAATTTAATTATCTTAAAACCCACACGGTTCACACCCCCAGTGCAAGCAATATAATTACCAGAGAATTCGAGTCATTCGCAAAGTTAGAAAACTCAAATTGGAACTGACTTTTGAGCTAATGCTAAGTAACATGAACGTGATGGAAACTATTAGAGAATTTTTTGTATTGAGCAGAAATATTTGGGGTCAATACTCATATATAATTAATTTATTTGTATATATTTTTATTTGTAAATACTGTATATTATGTATGTTAGTAAATATACAGAATTTTTGTTCAAATTGGTTAATTGCGTAAAAGACCGCTGATTTTATAAGATCCAAAAACATATCAAAAACAACAATAAAAAGAAATTGGCGCCAAATATAGGTTGTCCTTTTTTTAGCTTTTATTTGTAACTATCCTTTTCCAACACTTAAATATTCCGGTATAAAATCAAACACGTTTGCACGATTTCCCATATATTCCAAGATTATACTTAGAATTAGAAAAATAAAATTAAGTGAGGTTGATAAAATTTTATTTACTCATTTGAACACTCGGATTAAATTATTTATTTGAACTTTTTAAACGGATTTTCTTTTCTTAATAACAAGATATAGGAGATAGAGTGTATCTTGTTTTCTCGGACATCTCAACAGTTGGATCTCCCCCAAAGCATAACCTGGTAAAACAGAGTATTATTTTATACATAAGGTATAAGGTGCTTTAATGAATTAAATTTGAAAAACATGTTTGAATATTCTATGAAGCTTAACTGAAATTTTTTTTAATAGATTGTTCCTTTTAACACATTGATACGGACAGGCAGTCGAGTGATATAAAAAAGTTGGTCGCTACAGAAGTATACATACCAATATGGAGGTAACTAATTTTGTTCGTCTATTTTACATCAAATTCTGTAAAGGGATTGACACCTATGGACAGAGGGATAATCACTTGGCTAACACAGACAATCTCCAAACTCGTAACGCAACTAAAATGAGAAAAATTGGTACACATACCACGGGAGTACGAAAAGTTGTATTAGTATAGTTGAAATAGTATTCTGATATTAACGGCAAGGACACTCACAGCTGTTGGGTAGCTCCCACCCACACCGTCACGTAATCAACGGTGATGTAGTCTCTTCCGACATTTATTTCTTGTTGTTCCCATAGCAATTTGACGTAATTGATTGTTCCCGGGTTGTAATCATAGTATACGAGTGAACTATGATATCCTCCCGGACGAAGCTCGTAAACAGTGCTAAACAAATATGGCTGAATTTAGTTATCTTTATAATTCAATTTTTGGCGCCCTAGGAGTGTGTGTAACAATATGGGGGTAACTAATTTTGTTCGCCTACTTCACATCAAGTTGTGGAAAGGGACTGAAACATATGGGCAGGGGGGATATTCAATTGTAAATTCAATTCAGTCCCCGAACTCGTAATAGAACTAAAATAAGGAATATAATTATGTCCTAACCCTAACCTGATACACACACTATACGGGAATACCCCATTTTTATATCATATTTCACAAACTCGTGCAAAAGGCAGCACGAATTATTGTACTTCCAATCCCTGACCATTTCATGATCTATCGCTACATACCTATCCTAAAAACGATAAAATTGACCATTTCTAAGATAGAAACGGAATCCTAGCTATTATACAGCAATGTAGCATAGGCTTGCGCGTAATTGACAAAAATCAACTCGTCAATTACGGCAGATTCGATTACGTAATGACCCCGTAATTGCGATACTTTTACACACATTTAAACCTATCATAACAACCAATTGAATCCACTTATTTTCCGAATGAGACATCGAAGTTTGGTTTTCATATCCCTGACAGTACTACACGCCGACGACAGATGTTAAAGACAAATATCAAGGAGTGAATTCAAACTAATTTCATTCTGATTTTTATATTTGGTGTTAGCTTTGATTTCCCCTTATCACCTTCGCAAATTAACCGTCCCAATTTTATGCGATCAATTTTATCATTACCGACACTGGTATACGGATATTTATGAAACGATAGTTGACTTTTTTCAAATCGACTTTCGCAGAGAATAAAAATTTCGGGCTTCTAATTCATTATTCAACGACAAGAGTATATTCTCTCGTTTGATTATACTCGCGCTTTCATCGCGAAGAAGACTTGTTATTGCACCGTTTTTTACGTTATCCGACTTTACTACCTAGTTAGCATTTCATAATAATTATTGATGCCGACTTATTGACGATATTCCGGTTACCATGCTTCATTTTACATTAAATCATTCATAAAAACTGGAACAAACTAACCAGCTTCATTGAACACCACAACTCGGATATAATTAATATACAAGAAGTACATCGTATAGATAATAACAAAATAGATCGACTACTACAAAACTTAGGATACGAAGCATACATAAATGCTTTAGGGCAAACAGAAATTAGACGGGGAGATAGGCACTATTTCTTAGGGGTGGCAACACTAATTAAAAAAGAATTATACGAAAAAACAAGAATAACACATCAAATTATTATTGTACCAGGAAGGATGAGTTTTATTGAAATAAAAAACGAAGCCACCAAAGAAAAAATAACAATAGCCAATATTTATGCGCCCCACAATATCAAGAAACCAGTAACGCAAAAATTCTACCAGAACCTCATCATGAAGCTTAAAGACGTCGAAAATGTGAAAATAATTTGTGGAGATTTTAACATGATAACTTCGAAATTAGATGCAAAAATAGATAAAACTTTCATACTAGAGAAGGCGGCTAAAGCATGGAAAGAGCATACGGAAACTTACGGTTACATAGACACTTATAGGTACTTACATCCAAATAAAATACTGTACACAGTGACAATTGAACAAAATCAAGGCGCATTGATAGAATATACGTATCGAAAGAAATAGCCCACGAAATAAAAAATTCAGACTATAAAGTAAACACAGTAGCGGATCATCATTTTGCGGCACATGTAACTTTCAGAGAAACAAATAAAATAACTTGGGGTAGAGGGAGTTGGAAAAATAATGTATCAAGCTTCGGTAAAACAGAAGTATTAGAAATGATACTAGATATATATGAATTTGAAAAAGAGAACAAAGATATGTACGAAACAATTGCCGAGTGGTGGGATAACTTAAAGTACAAATTTAAGAAAGCTCTTATTAAGTATGGCATTAAAGATACCAATTTAAGAAAGAAAGAAGAAAAAGATATCAAACAAAAAATTGTTGAAACTGTTGAGTCAAAAATTTCGAACCCAGAAATCTACCAGCAAATAAAAAAGTTAAAAGAAATTGAAAGGAGGAAAATAGAATTCAAATGCCGCACCGCTAAAATAGAACACTTAGAAAAAAAATGAGAAGCCATCGAAGTACTTTTTTGATAAAATTAAGGAGAGAAAGCGAAAAACTTCAATTGAAAGTCTGTATAAAGAGACGGGTGAAATAGCAAATATGGAAGAAGATGTACTTGATGTGGCGTACGAATTATATTCAAAACTGTGTAAACAAGAAACTAATCCCAATGAGGAGTTGATGGACGATTATTTAAATATTTACAAGCACATGAAGATAACGGATCAAGAAAGCGAAAAAATGGGACAATTAGTAACAGATGAGGAAATTAAGCAAACTATAAACGATATGGATAATGATAAAACACCAGGACCAGACGGGCTTTCTAAGGAATTCTATCAAACCTTTTACTCACTCCTTAAAAAGGATTTGAATCATCTTATAAATGATGCTATAGCCTTCAGTCTCTTACCGGGCAGTACAAAGAACGCGAGTATAACGCTGATATTGAAAAAGGGCGACTCACAGAAATTAGAAAACTATAGACCTATATCCAACCTGAATGTTGACTATAAAATAATAGCGAAAATAATAGCAAACAGAATGAAAATAATAGCAGGAAAATATATTTTAGATACACAAAAATGTACCACCCTAGGTAGATCAATTATTGACTCTTTGAGAAACATTCAAACCATTTGGGAATACTCTAAAACTCAGGACACACCATGCTACATTATCAGCTTTGATCAAGAAAAAGCATTTGACCGAGTAAATCAAAAATTCCTATTTAAAATTATGGAGAAAATTGGATATAATAAAAAGATACAAAACCTGATAAGGTAAATGTACAATAACATATATAGCCAGATACAAATCAATGGAACAGCTACTGAGAAAATATACAACAGCAGAGGGATAAGGCAAGGATGACCTTTAAGTATGTATCTATACGCGGTAACGGCAGATTCTCTTGCAAGACACATAACCGAAAACAAGTCAATTAAAGGATTTACCTTGGGCAAACACAAGGTCATCTCAAACCAATTTGCCGACGATAATACCACTTTTGCAGTCACTATACCGGACATAGCAGAGACATTTATGGAGTTAAAAAAATATGAGAAAATAACAGACCAACGCCTTAACGACAACAAAACAAAAATCTTGTGCTCAAATACACTAGCCAAGACAAGAATACAACATACTCCCTACGTAAAATATGTATGCGAAAACACTACGATATTAGGAAAAATATTTGGCAAAGATTACACGACAAAAACTTGGACAGAGCAAGAAAAAAAAGTAAGAAACATATTGCAAAGAAATTCGACTCGTAATTGCACATGGCTCGGTAAACTGCAAATATTGTACGCGCTGTGCATATCGCAGATAATTTACCATGCCAGAATAATCCCGATCACTACTTGGCAAAGAATGAAACTCAATAGAATATTTTTTGAATTTCTGTGGCATCCTGAAAAAATACAATTAATAAAACAAGGTAAATTAATCTGTCAGGTTAGAAATGAAGGTATTGGAATGCCATGCATAAAAAGTAAAATCGACGCATGCAACCTTGAAAAAGTGAAAATAATGAAAAACTTGTACCACCCAAAAGAAATCTGGCACACTATTGAACTATATAATCTAGGAACGAGAATCAACAAAATTAATAAAGGAATTTACACCAACCAGATGCCACACTCTGATAAGAAACCAGTAATATGGAAAAAATACTTAGACATGACAGAAAAAATTGGTATTACTAACGAAGAATGGGAAACAATCTCTTTCAAACAGTTATACCAAAATATAGTTGAATTAAATTCGGCCGTAGAGAACAAAACGATAGACGAAAATATAAATTGGAAAGAAGTTCTAGGAAAGGAAAAGGATGTCAACAATTTTATAACAAATGAAGAGAAAATAATTTCATATAGATTGGCGCACGACGGAGTACTGAATGGTCAAAAAAGGAAAAGATTCAATTTGTTGCACTCAATTGAAGGAAAACGAGTGTGTCTGAATTGTCAATTCTGTAATAGCAAACAAGATAATTCTGAACATCTATTAACAGAATGTCCCCTTACATGGCGAATAATCTATAACATCCAAGATATATTAAATGCAGTATTCGGTATACATCATCCTTTTTTGAAAAAGACAATCTACTACAATAATTATATAGGAGAAAACCAACTAATAGTGAAAATAACAGTAAACATTCTGAAAGCAGAAATATACAATCTCAAGATTAAACTATACAAAACTCAGGAACAACTCCAATTAAATGAAAGGCATAATATAGAAAGTGAATTGACCAGAAAAATAATCAATAAGGTGATATGGAGAATTAAAAATGTGAAAGGGACCCAAAGTGATATTAGGAAGATAGAAAGAATTGAAGAGTGGCTCAAAATAAACAATAACAAGACTTGAACACGGCTGTAAAAAGCCACTATGCCCAAACTGACATTAAATCCATCGTTTTTTATACTACCCCATCACGCTCACCATGGTAGCATGAACGAAAGTAATACCATCAAACGACCCAGCGGAGATGAAGATACTGAAGCTTGAGGGGTGTTAACTGTTATGTACGTAGCAGCCCCCAATATGCATGATTGCATTTGAAGCAACATGCTTATAAAGCGTCATAACGTTATGAATCGAAGATGACGTATCAAGAAGATACTGATCCGAGATAAATCGTATTCTGATCCGCATATTAAAAAAAAAAAAATCATTTTGCGGCCGGAATGTTATAACATTATTTGCGATAAATTTAGATCAAATATTAAATATTTGCGCATAATTTAAATACTGTACTTATATAACATGCCTTTTCCGAATATACAAAGTTATATCGCAAAACAATGCATTTTGTGATATTTATTTTGCACTCACGGAAAATTTAACCTATTTTTCTAACTCAAGTTGACGATCCTATCGGCCAACATTGACCAAGTTTGGTCGAGTGCCGGTGGTACACACTGGCTCATGCTTGATTATATTTGATAGTAGTTAAATTGAGAATATTGAACTGTTGAATTAATCTCGTTGCTTTGGTTAAATATAATCTAATGATCAGGACATTTCCAATTTAATACTGTACAAATATAGTTATACATTTAGGCGACAATTTAGCTTTTTTCAATTTTAATCATGCATTGTGGTGGGGAATTCCCACTATTTAAATACGGGTAACTATAAAAATAGATTAGGATTCTGGATTCGATTCAAATATTCTAGAACAGTGATTCGCAACCGCCTGTCCGCGGACCGGCACCGGTCCGCAAATAATTTATAGCGGTCCGCGGGAAATCCCGTCGTTTTGTTGTTTCTCTGTCGTCTCAATCTCTTTACTGATGTCGAAAAGACGAAGTTGCGTTGGTTTTATGCGCAATTTCTTTTCCGTCGTCTTATTGCTGTTTGATAAGCGCGACATTAATTATTACGGCGACGTATTGGCGCCGAGCAATCAATCGCTCTTTTCGCTTTTTCGGTTGCGATTCGTCGCGAAAGTGCTTCGTTAAATTTCGCACGAGAAACCTAAAAATCGACAGTCGTGTTGAAAGAAAATGGATATTTTACTATTTATACCCCAAGTCGAAATAAAACAGTATGATATTCCATGGTTCATATATCAAGTGTTGATATTAACAATAAAGAATGGTTAAGCATTGTTAATCAACACTTGGTGGGGAATTCCCACTATTTAAATACGGACAACTATAAAAATATATATACCATTTGTAACGGCAAACTGGAACAAGTAAATAATACATAAAAGTAAAATAAATACAAATAAAAGAAAATAAATATTTCTTTACCTGTCTTATTTATCTGGTTCAACGTTTCTAAATTTACAAAAACGGTGTTGACACGCTTCATGCAAACTTAGGAATTGAAAAATACGACGCAAAAAAGCAAGGTATTTTTTTTTCACGATTATCGTTGTTACCGGTTAGCAATAGCCGTCGGTAAATTTTTACCCCTAACACGTAAATTGATGCTAATAAATTCTATTTTGCTTTTTAATGCGCTGAGATTCGTATTAATATAAGTCATTGAGTCGGGAAAATAGAGTCCCCTTCTCTCCTTTTGCGCGCACATAACGGCGGTAAATTCGTTTCATTCTGAGAGCGTCATGCCTTCCCCCACATGCGTAACAAACGGCTGCGAATATCGAAGCTCTAACTTCTTCTACTTATTAAACTTTCACTTTTTACAATCGACTGAATTGAATGCTTTGGGGAGAGCTCGCTTCAATCGCGAAAGCGCTCGACCAATAATTACGACTTTACGTAATTTGTAACTCGAAATAATTTCATAATTCCGTAAATTACGTGCAAGCCTAAGTAGCAGTTATATTTAATGTTTATTGCATAATTTCCAATGCTTACGCAAATACCGCTTCTTCTTTATATATTCCTACGAAATCGCGTAGGAATATATAACACTCACAAATACTATTTCTACTTCATATAATTCTACAAAACCTCGCGTGCTTGAGTACCCATCTAGTAAAATGTCATTCGAATAATCAAATCAATTTACTCTGCTCCGCCAATCTGTTGTTGTTCAGTATTCCCGTTGGCACCGTACAAGGTGAGGTACAAGCTTCCATCTATACTTTTGCTGTTGGAACCGAGTCTCACTCCAACATCAGACATGTACTCTGTGTTTTAACCAGGCAGCATTTTATTTAAGTATATGCGCTGATATTAATGACTGATGGTTGATATGAAAATAATTTGATTGATTTATACAATCGATTTACCGTATCAAGAATTAGTTGTAATAAATATTTGCTGCAGCGAAAATATAACAATTTATTATATCTCTTAATATAAGCATGTTATATAACTATTCTAATTTGAAAGCGGTTGCCGTGATTTACTTTGCTGTTAAGAATTAGTTATCCATGTTTCTGCAGCAAGAATATGACAATGCCAATTTGGATGAGTTGACTATAATTTTTGTTCTTATTTTGGCGCTCCAGGAGCATGTGTATCAATATAGAGGTAACTAATTTTGTTCGCCTACTTCACATCAAGTTGTGTGAAGGGGCTGAAGTCCATGGGCAGGGGGTGTATTCACTTGGTTACACATACAGTTCCCGAACTCGTAGTATAACTAAAATAAGGAAAATCGGAATAAAATTATGGCCTAACCCTAACCTGGTACACATACTACGGGAGTAACAATTTTTGTTCTTATTTTAATATGTGAAACCAAGTCGGAATTCAACTTACCACAAAACGGTGGAAGGGCATTGGTAGACAAATAGGTCTGGGCTTTGTATACTTGTGAAGCATATTTGTCAGCATGATATCCCATCTGAGGACAACCCTGAAATCGTATAAGAGGTGGCGTTATAACAGAAAAATATTTTATTTTGAAGTGGATTCAATTAATATAAATTCTATAAGAATGTGAATAACGATTATATATCTAATCAAAACATGCATCTGAAACAAATAACTGGTTAACTATTCTCATACCCGACATGAACCGGTAACCGGACGAGAGACCTTGTTTCACCGTGTAATTAAGCAGCCTTTCTTTTCTACTGGGATAAATAATAAAATCCTATCCTGTTCTATCCTAAAAAAATAAGTTTGAATTGAATGCGGCAATTATTATTCAGAAATTGTTATCAAAAATATAATTTAGAGAATTGATTCACAGCGTTCTATTTTCTCTGGGATGGGGCTCTTACACACGAAATATGTTATTGTCCATAATCACTCAAAAGTTGCCGTTCTGGATATTTTTTGTTTGCGTAATAAACGAGTAACTTTCTATCGACTTGAGATCACTCCAACTACTGTTGAAAAATTATGTTAAATCCTCTACTCACAATCGAAAATTCTTATAATAAGCAACACTATTACTAAGACCTACCGTAGAGTCGCAATCCAAACATTTTCCTGCTAAGAACTCGTTATAACTAAGACAAGGATATGACTTGAAAGGACATGTTGTCGTGATCGATTCAGTGAAGAATTTCACAGCTCTGATATGATTACAGGCAACAAAATCTCGCGTTCCATCTGTAATCCCGTCGATACCAATAATTGTGGAAAGAGCATTCTTTATATATAAGAATAATTGTATTAAATATATTTTTTATTAATATTGTGTTATTGAATGAAGCATTTTAACCCACGTAAGTTATTGTGCTTATAAGCAAAATGCGAACATTTCTAAAATATCTAAAAAAGGAGGGAATTTTAGAAAGATGGTGTTACTTGTACTCAATAACATTTAACATACTGATGGGTGGCGAAACCTTGGAAATTCCGAATAGCCATTTGAAAAAACATATACTGTATATAGCCAGGCTCGAACGTGAAAAGAAATTCATTTTGATTTCAAGATAAAGTTCAAAATTAGCCTATTGGAGATTTCGAATACGGTATGAAATGTTAATCATATTTAATCGAATATGATAACGAGCTATATACAAAATGGCCATGGGAATGGGATTCCCATGGGATGGGACAGCTCACATTTTTATTTCCCATGGGACACGAGCATCGTATGCTTTTCAGGAAAATGATAGTAAAACATTTCGTCCTGGATTTCGTATCCATATATTTGAACATAGCTCTCTTGTTAGTTATAAAGAGCAAAGTATATTCAGCCTTAACCATATACTTCTTGAAGGGAATGATGGACACATGCATAATAGTTATGAATATAAAGTTAACAAAGTTCGTAAATTTTGTTGTGTTGCATGTCTCTTCGTAAACTTAAATGTAACAATTTTTATTGAATTTTTTTCTAATGGGAATCCCATGGGATGTGATGGGACAGGCATAATTGCTATGGGATGGAAATGGGACAGAAAAATATGTCCCATAGACAAGCCTGCAAAATGACTTTACTTGAGAGTGGAAACAAAATTTTGCTTTAGCTTTATCATTGCACCTCTTCCTCTATCTACAAATTTGCTTTGCACTTCAATTACTCAGGTATTTTTTTTTATTCCGCATAACTTATTGGCTGTTAATGGTGCTTCCAAATAAACATGCACCTAAGAGTCATTGCAATCCACGTTTAACTACTGGATAAAAATATCATATATATTGATCTACATATAATGTAATGACAGTGACCTGATCGCAACCGGGCTGTTGGTATCCAGCATTTGGCCAGAAATCTACATGGCCTGATTGTTCACCGGTGCCAAGACCCATATCCGTGATTTTTTCCGCATCGCTATGAATTACATCAACAAAGTCGGCATCTGTCTCGTCCAACCGAACTTCAGCGGGGGTTCCTTCAAAATACGGGCCCGCTGGATCGAGGCCTATAACATGTAATATTCAGTGGTAATAGGTGGAAAAAGTTAGTTTTGAAGGGTTTTGTTTAGGCGCTTTTGAGAACGCATCGCTCTACTAAAATTGAATCTCCTTTAAGATCCATACCCCTTCCCCCAAAAGAAGGATTTTTGCAGTTTTATGGGAGGAATTTTGCTTTTATTTGCTGTAGTATTATTGATATCTTTCGTTTTTTTTTTAATATTACTATGATACTTATCCATGAACTCCATTCATGACAAACTACTTCAACTGTAAAAAACGGGAATGAGTATTGTACATAACACCTGCAACTAGCATAGAAGATTGAACAAATAAAGTATTTTTTGCACAGGAAAGGAGGAGCAGCAGTTTAGTTTTTCGGGGTGCGGTGACCTAAAGGTAATTTGTTAGATTTAACTGTCTTTTGTTCCATTTAAAATAGTATCTCCTCTGAGATCGTTATATATTAGTGGCCGCTTGTTGGGGCCTTTTTCGCAGCAAAAAAAGAGTCGCTCCCGTAGTATGTGCACCAAGATGTCGGATACATTAACATAGTATGTGTACCAGGACCGGGTTAGGCCATAATTTTATTCCAATTTTTCCTATTTTAGTTCTATTAAGTGTTCGGGGACTAGCCAAGTGACCGACGTAGTAATTGTACCTTGAATTATGGCCTAATCCTAATCTGGTACACATACTACGTTACGGTGTCCGCCTCCTTGGTTCACATATTACGGTAGTACCAATAAAGAAACAGAAGAGGAGGACATCGTTTCACACCTGTAATTCTTCCGAGCCTAGCGACTCTGTTCCCGGCATATCCGCAAGTGTGAGATCCCAAACTGTGACCGACGCAATGAAACTGAGACGGTGACATTCCGAATGCTGACTGCAGAATAAAATCATAACAATTGCAAATTTAGAATAAATTATGAAATGCTACGTAAAAACTATCCGTGCACGAGCCTGGAATCAAAACTGAGTTCAAGTCGGAATCTTGGCTGACAATACCATTTTAAAATAAGAAATTCTAAATAATCTTTTTAGGTAGTTTTCAAATTAAGAAAATGCGAGGAAGCAGCGTATGTACATCAGTTGCAGTACTTAGGTTGCGGCGAATAATTGCTCCGTGCAAATCACGAAATAATATGCGGGGAATCACAAGATCCATCTATGAGTGTTTTTATTGCAGAAATATACAAAATAGACTATATTTTTGTATTATTATTTTTTGGTTCTGTCGATTAAAACGGTTTAACTACTGATAAAATTCCTGATTTTGCCATCTTTCGTTGTATATATTATCACGAATTAGGATTTTCTTACGCGGAAAGTACGAAAATATATTTGCGGGAGGACTTTTGTAAAAGTCAGCTTTTAAATATTCTGGCAACTTACAATTAAATTTTTGATAAAATTTCCAATTTCGGCTCCTACAATCTGGGTATCTACAGCGCTGCTTGCGTAGTTCAACTGGAGAGATGCTCCCATCCAACCAACTCGAATGATATTTTCGTTGCCTTTCTAATTTATTACAAACAAAAAAGAAAATAACAAAGTGCCCTATTCAACCCGGAATATGATTTATGGAAAGGCATTGCTGTAAAAATGATGAGGATAATTATTCTCGAGGTATGCACATAACTCATTCTACCAAGAAATATTCAGTGCTACTCTAGCGTGAGGTCTACCCTATAAGGTTAGAAATTTAGCGTGAGGTCTATCACTGTATTATCCCTCAAGTGGTAGACCTACGGTGATGTAAGTAAAGAAAGTGGCGCCTCCTGTCTGGAAAGAAGTGAAATATACACTAATTTTTAGAAGTTGTTCAGAGCGACGAAGTGTTTTTGGTGACATATACGAAGATTTATATGCTTTTCCCTACAAAAGGACTCTGTACATGCATTTTTCCAGTTCCGCATTTGGTACCCAATTTAATACATCCTGGGGGTAAGGTGGTTGTGATTGATTGAGGCCCGAGTTATGTTAAAGACGATACCAAAGTAGATAGGTACGTAACGTTTTAACCTCCAGGCTATCTTGCCCATACCATCGGTATGTATTAAAATTGAGCAAAAAATATGTTTTAGACAACTCTTAACTTAACGCTCAAATGGTTATAATTTGAGTAGAGTAGACCGACCTTATTTGCAATGCTATTTGCAACGATATTGCGATATCTAAAACATACATTATTTTGGTATTTTATGATTGTTTTATAAGGTGTAGGCTACATATGGCGGTAGACCTCACGCTAAAATAGCACCGAAGAATTTTTATTCATAAATATATATATTATTTTAGGTTCCTATATTATATTCCGCACTGGCACTTAAGTTGCATACATAATTGAGTTTCATAAGTTTGCCTTGTGTATAAATATTAAATTCCTTCCAATACAATATACAAACATAAAATAACATTTCAAGAATATGAAAAAACTTACAGCAAGAAATGCGTTAGACATCTCACTCAACCATGCAACATCTCCATTATCGACGTAACCATGTACTATAAACCTGGTAAAACGACTTGGGTCGAAAGTTGACGAACTGGAATAATAAATGTTAAAAAGTTTTTCCAAGAGTTCACAGTGTAATATTTTGAATATAAAGCCATTATGTATATATTCGCATGATGGTTAACATGAGCAAATAACTTAGGCAACTTTCAAATAAATCTAATACTAACTGGTATCAGCAACAAACGCGACTTTTTTATCGGAGAGCGGAAATGTTGTTAAGTTCGGCGTCAAAAGATGTTGTCTATGTCTTTACCAATCTCAAAACTTATATTACCACTGACCTATGCCTGGAGTTTTAATATCAACTTCCCGCAAATACTGTTAATATGTACATGTTCAACTGAAGAATTTTTCAACGAGCATTCCGATATCATAAAAGGATTATTTCATGCAAATGAACAAATAAACACACTTCGAGAAACAAAGCAATAAATGTGGTGAAAGAAATGACCATAAATTCGGTTTTAACACCAAAAAGAGAACAAAAATATTGCCAGTCGTAACCAATTACAATCAAACCAAACTTTTTAGGACTATCGAATCAAGTTGACTACCAAAAGATACCGTGTCTCCTCGAAAATAAGACCTACCAGGAAAATAGGACCTAGACTGAATTTTAAAAATGATATTAATATAAGCCCTTTCCTTAAAATAAGAGCCCATAGCCAACAACGCAAATATTTTTTTCGACCTAGTCGATAGCAAGAAATCTCTCCTACACGTTTTACATGGTTAATAACTATCACGGATTTCATCATTTTATCACCCTTAATTTGGATATACTTCATCCGGGTCCGGTTACTGTGAGACTCCGACCACCATCGAGTCGTGAGAAAAAAGAGCTTCCCGTCTCTTTTCCTTTCGCCGCGCTGGCGGCCGGTCGTGTTTTCCAGTGTTCGCTGTTTTAAGTGTTTTTAACTGTGAAGCTGCCTCAGAATAAACCACAAATCCGGAATCTGAGTCTTCTGATTCAATACACACGGTAGCTACATCTTTCTACCGTGACATAACCAATGTTTTGCAGTTATTTGGAATAAAAACGTATTATTTATAAGTAAATGGATATCGTAAATCTCTACTTGTAATCTTGTTTTTGATAAATGAAAATATAAGACATCCCCCGAAAATAAGCTCTAGTGTTATTTTCCGGAAGAAAAATAAACTAAGACCCAGTCTTATTTTTGGGGAAACACGGCATATCCGATTCAACTCTATAAAGATCATGTTTCAATTCAGTTTTGGTAAACTACTAGATTATACTACTTCAATTAACTTACGAGATGGACAACATATCGTTATAGTAAATTTGTCTGTCGTATTGTTGTCTGGTATCCAAGTAAAAGTTGGTTTTGACTTTGGAAGGGTCGTCTGGTAGGATTTCCAGTGGCCGCTGTGGAGTATCGCCCCATGGAGGTTCGTTAGTGAAACATCCAAGATCACCATAACATACTGATTCGTATCCTTGATTTAGAACAGAAAGTCATACGTGGTATAAAAGTGTTCTCGTGAATTCAAATAAAAACAAAACAAATTATGAATAGAAATATAACTTCGAAAAATGAGTAATAGCTTCCTTTAAATACTGAGATTTTGAAATTAATTAATCTGTTTGTAGTCAAGCGGAGAAAAGATATTTTCTACGCACCTCGAAAACAGCAACAAAATCTAAAACAACATAGCAAATATATATATAACAAGATTTCTTGTTCAACAAGAATTCACAGAAATCTATTCGTTTTGCAAATTCTGATATCCCGTGATATATAATTGAACTAAGTTAAAATAGCCGATATTGAATACAAAAATCAAAAAAGGAATCAGTTTATTAATATATACATAAAAATGATAAAAATAATCACAACATCACTTACCCAATGCAGTCATCCATATTGACGATTGAAGAAGGAAACTCAATAGTAGAAACATTTTAGCAAATTAAGATTAACAATATTAGGAATAATCTAAAACAACAATTACGTTGGTAAATAATATAGCGCGAAGATAAGCTGTAATATGCTATGGCTTTCAATGCAAATTTCAGTCATATTTTAAGCATTTTCCAGAACAAACTGAATGAGTTTAGATATCACATGGTATTTTTTTCAATTGTTTTGATTTTTATCAGATCGCAATCGTACCTAATTCGGAAAAACACGGGTGGACATGGGGCCCATATATGACACATACATATTTCTACAAATAATACCCTAAATAAAACCGCGAACAAATTTGTGTTGGCACGAGTTCATCTTTCCTCCAATATTTTATGACTAAATGTTTTCTATTATAAGTCTTCAGACTAATGCAACATATATTTATATCTCTGTGTCATCCGCACATCATATATAGCATATAAAAGTCAAGAAAATACATTCCTTCTTATCTGCCAAGAAACTATCGTGCGATCGCGAATATAGGAGGCCACAAGGTACTTGAAATTAAAATAAATGTATTCCATCACATATCGTCTATGGCCTTAAAATAAAATGAAGCATTTTTATTTATGATATATCATAGGCCACGATTAGATGATAATTTTCTGTTAAGTAATTCAAGTAATACGTCACTTGTAAACAATTACACGAAACTATACTAATTTGAGAAAATGTGTTTGTTTTTGCTGACGTAAAGCAGGTGCATATTCCCATGCTAGGTTCGCTTTGATAAACCGATTTACGCCATTCAGACATGAGTACACATTCCAACACACTAATTGTATTGAATTATTAAAACAAAAAATATATGGACACAAAGTTTAAAACGTCGTAGTACGGGTATGCAATCTGTCACAACAGACCAATGATACGATGTCATAAAAAGTGGAAGACAGGCATTACGATATCATAAAAACATGTTTCCCTGAGTGAAAATTATGCAGCGCATTTTAGACGAAATATCAGATCTCACAAATTTTTTTTAAAAATAAATAAAAGTAACAGATTTTCAGTAAAAAATACAATCTTTAACCACTAAAAATTTCGAAGCAATTGGTCCATTGGTGAATGAGAATATTAACTACAACATTACTCTATAACAAAACGATCCATAGCTCCAGTTTAATAATACTCAATACTCAACTCAATAATTAATAGATCAATAAGATGTTGCATATCATTTAATCCTCCACAGTGCAACTACCTGAATATGAATCAAATGATTATCCAATAAATTGTAAAATCCACAGAGAGCAGTATAGTGTATTAACAAAGCACCATGCTCATAAATTAATTTATTTTTATCTCGATTGATAGTTCCATGTTGCTTTTTATCGACTTAATTTTTGGCGATTGGGGCAATAACAAGTGCCGATAGACGTAATGACAGATAAGGCGCGCAATATTTTATATAAAAACTTATGTAAACACAGACTAAAATACTGATTATGAACCAAATGAAGGCAGTGGCAAACAAACTTGAAATGTACTTTCGAAATTTTGTGAAATCGTGATGCACACCTTTTTAACAAGGTTATAAGCATTGGCGTTTAGCACTAATATTCAGAAGCAATTAACAGAAATTTGAAAGCTCTAGTAAAATTTGGATGACAAACTACTTTTTTAGCCAATAGGCCAATTTAACTTATAAGACTGAGGCCTCCTAATCATCCAGTCAATGTGTTTTTTCGCAAACAATGATTATAACGTGCACTATCAAATCACCTAGATTGAATTTTCATTCATACATAAAGGCTACATATAAGACGGAACTGTTTTTAAAGCAATAACGCCACTGGATTTTAGTATGGGCAATAAAGCAGTAAATGATCCATACATTAGGTGCATTGCCTCATGAGGCGCACGTTTTAAAGTACGCCTTATGGTCCCTTAAATACGTTAAAGGCACAGTTTACTGCTCGTTTGTTTATTTCCAACATCTGCCTGTTTCACAGGGTCAAAGTCAACAGACGTCTGCGCTATGATAATTAGTATTTTTTTTGGTAGCTCTCCAAGAATTAAAAATTGCTTTTAGTCATAGTTGTTTTGAGAGCAAATAAAGTAGTCAGCCACTGAAATTTAAATTATAGTCGGAAATAAAAATTCTTCCCTTCGCATAACAGTTAGAAAAGTTCAGAACATGTTTCAAGACTTCCTTATTAATATTACTCATATGTTTTTTTTACTCCTAGTACTGTATTATTGTCATCATTTTTCATAGGCCTACGCGACGCTGTTATATTTTTTTTTATCCGACCTATCATCTCATATTGACATTGCTGTATCAGTGTGGCATATACCAGTAATATCATTTCAGCTGATGTTTCATGACATTGGTTTGCATAAACTTCCATCAACAGTTTTTTATTTCTATTTCCGAGATTTTTATAAATACGTACTAATTGCATTCGATTTGTATATTTTGAGTCCGGTTTTATTGCATATATTTTATCTTATACCAAATAATAGAAACAAAATTAAAATGCATTCTGTCACGGATATATATATATATCTTGTGACTGAATATATATAGTTGTGCATAATTGAAACAATATTGAAACATTGAAAACAACATTTAAAAAGTACGCCTTTACACATACTGAACTTGCTGATAAAACTTGCATCGTGATAAAGTGAATATATATGTATTTGAGTGTAGTTGCAACTCAATAAGTAAAAAACGTAAAAAGAAAAAATCAGTAATATATATCGATAATTCATATTAGTTATGTTTGTTCTTTGAGAAGTTTTCTTATGTATATTTGAAAGTTCCAATTCTTTATTCCTAATTTCAATACGTTCATACATGTAGTCAAAGTATAAGTTTTCAATAAAGTAACTTTATTGACACAATGTATCATATTTGCCAGAAATATGAGTTTTCAGTCATAGATTATAGCGCAACGGAAAGATTTTATTTCTGATATTTTAAAATTGAATTTATTTTCAATGAGGTTTTTGCGAGATCATTATATTATGCTACTTCGACTTATATTTGGGAGTTGTGTTACCGTGGAAAAATGAATCATATTGGGAAAAATTTTTGCGTCATCAATCCCGCCATCTCAACTGCCAATAGACATATATAACCGTAAAAACTATTACACATACTAGTATATATACATAGTTCAATGTTATTGATATATAAATTTGCATTTAGAAAATGCTATGCTATTTCTTTTTGTCCGTGGATACTTCTGCTACTTCATTAATATCGATGTCAGAATATGGATGTAATTCAGGGTCCTCACTTTCTTCTTCTTTGTCGTTGATGTCGCAATAAAGGTTGGACGTTGTCAGAAAAGAAGAGATGGCTTCGTAGCAGAAATTATATTGTTTCTGAATCAGAAAGGAAAATAATTGCTCTTCAATGCAAAAATATATATAACAAATAACATAATATTATATTGAAAATCTAATAGCTGAACGAGCGCTCCAGAAGTGTGTCTACCAATATGAAGATAACTAATTTTGTCGCCTATTTTACATCAAGTTATGTAAAGGGAACCTGTGGGCAAGGGGGGTATATTCACATGGCTAACACAGACAGTCCCCGAACTTGTTATAGAACTAAAATGAGTAAAATCGAAATAAAATTATGGCCTAGCCCTAACCTGGTACACATACTTCGTGAGTATCGATTAGCGGATGGGGCGTTTAGAAATTGCTTGAAACGACGATAAGTCGTTGGGTGGTTGTAACGCCCAATTACACCAATACAAACTAATTTTATAATAAACCACACGTAGCACAAATGGGCATAATTCATGTAGATTTAACAAATTCGGTAGATGTTAAACATTGTGGAATGACTGGTAAAATTAGAGAAAAGTAAATTTTATTATCATATTAGAAATCATATTATTTGAATCACGTACGTTATAACGTATATTTACAAAACTTGTCACAGATAAAGTAGTAACGTACCAGGGTCTGAACCATGCCGGGTCTACAGTCCCTCAAATCTTTCACCGCCCGAAACACGTCAATCTTGTTTTCGTTCTTGACTCTCGCAATAAGGTTGACAATTGCACAGAAAACACCAGTACGGCCGGCCCCATCGCTGTAATAACGATGTAAGGAATATTATCTTTGGTGGTACACTCTGTTGTAGAGGGACAGGCGCACTCTTCTGTAGTTCAATTATCTCATTTGGCAACTAACGTTGGAGTATCAGAAAATGTGACCTAACTTTGGAATAAAATTAATATACATTTCGTAATACTTCTGTCTGAATAGCGTCACCGTATAAAAATATTCAAAAAGTGGTCAATAAAGAGACCAAACACTTCAAGTTATATATATATCTTGCCGTTGCCATTTTTCGCCGATTCTCGTTGTCTGCTATCGGTGTGGCCTCGATATATCTCGATCGCCAAAGTTCAAGTTAACTCAAATAATAAGATTCTGTGCTTGAAACTTGGCAGCATAAAAAGTAATAGACATTTTGGATTTTATTATTTCAAAATAAATCTTAGCTGCTGGTTTTTGCAGTTTCTTGTCATGGATGAAAAATTCTGTATTTTGGCATCCACATACTAACATTGTTCCATATTTGACCTTCTGCGATCTGGCAACTCATTTTACAACTTTAGGAAAGTTGCACGCAGAGCACAATCTACTGTTAGGTTTGTGGGACGATGGTATGAGATGTCATCAATCAATTACCTGCAGTGAACCAGCGCTGCACTTGCTTCTGTTTGCGCAAGATTTTCGTGCATTTTGTTAACAAGTTCAAGAACGGAAGAAATATCACATGGTGATTTGTCAGCTTTCCATCCGGTGTACTGATACTGTACAATTTTCTGAAGAATAAATTACGTGAGTTATATTTTGTTTAAATGACACATTATTTTGACTAAAGTTATAAAAGCAAAGTGCGATTCTGGTTCAAATATATATGTTTTTTATTTTATTTCAAATCAAATAGCCAGTAAATCTGTCAGAAACAGAACTATGATATTAGGATAACATTAGATTAATCTGTCAATTTTGAACCGATGTTTTTCCTACTTTGACAAATAACTACGAATATGCGTATTTATATTGATGTCTTATCCTTCATTTGCTGTTCTGGGGTTGACAATTGACAACATACTATCTCAGTACACCAATTAGGTTACAGACTTAACTATGTCTTATATACAGTGTCAGCATTGTTACTTCAGTCTATCTAACTAAAGTCTAAACGGATATTGTTTGTCTGGTCACTCGTCTGTCTTGGATTATTATAAAAAGGATACTGACAAATCTGTAAATCCAGACAGGACCCTGTTTGTCGTTATCAGGGGGGTGGTGGGGGCCAAGCCCCCCCCCCAAATTTTTCGAGAATTCCATTCTTAATCCACCAGTTTTGTGGCAATCTTGTCTCGTCACGCTCGCTGATTTTCATTGTTACGTCACAAAGACTTGGTCGTTCGCTCTTATGAGCAGTTTGGGAAAGACTGTTTCGTTAGCTTTCGGTCAGTCACTCGGTCTTGGTTTGTTCTCGTCGGTTTTATATTCGAAACGCTTGGATTTTGATGACCAAATTACTGCGATGGCTAAATTTAAACAGGCGAAATTCGATAGTTTTAGTTTTTTTCAGCGGAATAAAGAGTCGCTTTCCTCAAAAACGTCAATAAGCGCTACTCAGGCTGTGGATGCACCGGTTAAGTCAGTTACGTCTATCACTTCTCTTCCCGAAGATAAACTAATATTCAAAGAAGGAAAAACAAACGATCTTGGATTTATTCTTAAGAAACATACGCAGCTTCCCGATGCGGAGAGATACAGTCATCTAACTTCGGATGGTCCGAAAAACGTGACGATTTTGGATACCGTTAGACAAAGTCGTCGTAAATTTCTCAAAAAATGGCTTGACGATGACAGATTTTGCAGTTTGTTAGTTTACACCCAACTCTGTGATAGGGGGTGGTTTGTGTAAGATATGCATCGTCATGCAAGAAGCATGGAACTTTCCGGGACACTGCTTTTGTTACAAGACCATGCATTGACTAAAAAATTTATGGAAAAGGCTGTAGCCCACCTAGACACAAATTACCACCGAGAATCAACTATAGCTGCGAAAAACGCAAACAAAAGAAAACAGACGAATATTGACTTCCATTGTCAAGACTGTCATGTTCTGTGCTTCGGGTAACATAATAAAATGTTGTTTATTAAAATGGATTTTGTATTCCCAAAAAGCCAGCTGAGTTGTTGATTCAGATTGCTTATTGATAAACTGTTGTTGTTTCGCGCTTGAAGAAGGGGTGTCTTAAACCCAATATAATTTTTAAAATTTTCAAATTTAGCCCCCCCCCCAAATTTTGGGCTGGCTACGCCACTGATTAGGGTATAATGTAGTTTATTAGTATAGGCTAGTGTTAGTACTGATAATGCGTGTGGTGCATAACAATTTTTACATACTTCTTCGTAACTGCCGCCTAACTATGTCATTGTTTTGTCACAATGATGTGATTGCTACTGCAAATGAACGTTGCCGAGCTCCGACAATAATGACAGCTGTCTGATAAAACATTTGACAATACTTGTGCTTTGCGCGTTTATCCGAAGAGGTCAAAATAAACAATAGCTCAAACGCCAGTGGCTCATGCAAGCATACTAGTACTACCGACCGCTGCTATACATTCATTCAATATGATACGATACTAAGTGTTTAGTACCCCAATCGTATGGCCTTCTATAAAAGGAAAAGAGCGACGATAGGAAATAGTTATGTACCAAAGTAAGGAATAATCTCAAGAAAGTATACACACAGCCGCTGCTGTACTTTCATGAAACACGACACATTACAGAGTGTATTGCTTATGATGGGGAATACAGGCTTAGTACCACACTCAAACGTACCTTCAATAAATTGGATAAAACATGAATCTGAAATAGCATCAACCCAATACAGACTAATTTTGTGCACACATACGGCCAATGCTGAATAATGGTACCGCATGGGGCTTTAATAAATGGAGTAAAATAATAATAAGGAATAGTTACGTATAACAGAAAGACATATCTCAAGCGAGCAAACGTGTGGCACCATGGCACAAGGCAGAGTATATTATATATCCAATGATAATTAATAGTACCACACTTACGTTGACTTTCATAAACTGAGTAACGCGACGATAAGAAATAAGAAGGTATTACACAAATAGGGAATAATCTCAAGCAAACATACGCGCGGCCACCGCTTTACTTCACTGGAATGGGACACGATATACATATACCCAATGGGGATTAATAGTACCACACACATATGAGTATTAGTAAATTGGGTAAAACTACGATGAGGAATAATTAGGTGTATACTTCACAAACTAATCACAAGAAAGCATGAGTGCGGCCATTGATACACTTTAATGAAATGGGATACAAAACAGTACCCACGCACATTGACATTCCATAATATGAATAAGGCGACGATAAGGAATAGTGAGACATAACACAAATACGGATGATCTTCAACAATCATATGGACTTTCCAGGAATATGACAGAACACTGAGTATATACCAAATTGCGGTGTTTAGTACCACGCTCGCATAAGTATTCAGTTAATTGAGTGAAACGACGATAAGAATAATTGTGTATATGACGTTTATACAGACTAACTTCAAACAATCATACGGCGGCCACGGTTATACTTTTAAGGAATATGACAGAACACTGAGTATAATATACCCATTGACGGTGTATAGTACCGCACACATATGCAATATCAGTGAATAGCGTAAAACGAAGATAGGGTTTAGTTAGGTTTTTCTATGGATACATATAATTTTTTAAGCAAACGTACGGGTATTGCTATACTTTCATGGAATATGACACGACACACAATGTATTGCTAATTTTGATGAATAGTATCACATTTATTAGGCCTTCAGTAATCAACGCGGAGTAAATAGCTCAAGGTGATAAGAGGTACCGCGCTCATATGTACTTTTTATAAATTGAGTAAATCGACGATAAGGAATAGTTGTTAATCCGCAAAAATCAGTTTAAGCGTAATACTCATTTGTAATCATTTTTTTAAATACTGTTTTAGCCCCCCTGAGTGGGAGAGGCCAGAGTTACTGGCGTAGTACCAAAATAAAAATACTCAAAGTCAAAAATGAGGCGAAGTATCGTACCATGATCGTATGGACGTATAATTTTTTATCTATGATAATTCAAAATATTCAATATTAGTCAGATTCGTCCTGTTCAATACTAATATGTTTTTTTTGGAAATTCCGCTCATGTAAAACTGTCTAGCGTTGTTTAAAAGCAAAATAGTTGCATAGAGTGATGTTTGGTTTAAAATCAATCATTGTTGTCATTTTTAGACCTAATGTTTACTTTTTTTAAAATAAAAATAGATGAGCATAACAAAATTTATTTTTCAATACTAATTGAAGATTTTTAAGACGGATACACACAAATGACTCTAGACTAATTTTACAATAATAAATATTACACATAGACATAGCCCATATATATTATTTTTCGTGGTTTTCAGAGTCTTATTTCATGTTGTAAATAGATCCACCATTTCTTTGTTATAAATCTTTATTACTCTAATTGAATATTCGAGCTTAATCATTAAATCTTTATCCGGGGTTCTGAAAATTTTCTTTAGTTTATATCACATAATTTACTTCAAGATTCAATTGATATTATTATACGACACGTTACAAATGTCTAAGAAAGGTAATGCGGGGGTTTTAAGTCCATTCAACAACCATTAGTTACTTTATATATATTCAAAATTGATATATATAATATTGCTGCAACAAAAAATAGTTAAAAGGAATAATAATTCTATCGATGCAGATTAATGAAGGTGGTATATCGGGCAGTAGATTTAGACAATATGTAACTGGCAACTAAAATATTTTCATAACATATAGCATTTGGCTGATTACCCGTGAGTATGTTTCACGTGAAATATTCATCTCTCTTTCAATTATGTCGCCTACGAATTCTTGTTTGAGACTGATCGTCATATTCCTTATCGTTATATCATCCTCACTTGATTCGGGCCAATACTGTGCGCATTGTTCCTATAATTGAATAATCGCAATAATTTGCAAATTTACATGTTACTAGGAAGGTTATTATTGATATATATATACATTTCGTGAGAATATCACGACGTGCTGTTAACAGTCCATGCTTTCATTCAGCAGTTGTTTAGTTATTTATTTAATCTCTACTGACATTACCATTTAAATGAGAGTCAAAGTAGTAAAAACATTAATAAATTTTATCTTTTTTAGCGAATGTTTTGTTATTGTGTTGAAGTGGTAAATTGACGCAAATGCTTGTCTTCTCGCATTTTATGAAATATTATAGTAGCAGATAAATCAATAATACCTTTTTATCATTTGTGCACTTCGTCAGCATTATGATAGTATTAATACTATTATCAATAATACATCTCCAAAAATATTCGATGGATGATTTCATTGGTCCTTGCGTAGCAAACATTCTTGTGGTATCATACGTCTGAAAACAAGTGAAAGCTTATGGGTAACAGTATTATTTTCGGTTGATGTCAAAAATAATTTCAAACTAATTACGATTTAGTTGATTCAGTCCACACAAAAAAATATTATTCTAAAGAGTTCAGCAGGCAAAATGAAAACTATTGAACTGTATTCGGTTTTTTACTAGCTAAATTATTTTATCCATATAATCATATATACCGTTTTCATTTGAACCTACCAACCAATAATCAAACTATGTGTTCAACGAACCTCGATTACAGATGCGTTTATATAAGGCACATCGATTTCGTTCACTTGCTTGAGTATGATGACACGATTTCGTTCATCTAATAACATAAAAGGAAGGTTGTAGGTTTGTGTTATAGAAAAAGAACGATTGTATGAAACTTCAGATAAATTTGATGAGATGATGCTTTCGTACCTTTCCTGGGCCCTAGGGCCTAGTATCGACAAATAGAATTTTTTTAACTTTAATAACATTGCCATGACTGGTCTTCAGTTTGCGGTATTTTGAGAACTCTCGTTTTTCGTGTTTTCTTATTAAAGCACAATTGATTATATCAAAACGTGATGAATTTTGTTAAAAAAAAGTTTGCATCAAATTGTGAACAAAATTTGACAATGATTAGTCGTTGCATTAACTTCAGATTTTGGAGAAGACTTTGACCACTTTAACTATATATATAGCAGGCACTCACATGGCACAATCTCTTTGCATCTGTTCATCGCACGATTCCTAGACGTGTCGCCATGTTTGGTCTGATTTATTGGGCCGACCAACGAGAGGTTTTTGAACTCTTTCTCCAACCTTTCAACGATTTCTGGTTTACTAAGTAGGAAATGGCATGATTTAATCAGCTGCTTTATGCCTAGGTACAGTCCTAATTTTTTTTATTCGAAATACGAAATAGTAAACAAAATTAATTTTTGTTTATCTGGTACACATAAGTGGATTTTGAGAAAAATTCAAAGAGCGAGGTTTCAGAATTTACAATATACACCGCATAAACCTTTAAATTAATATAATCGTTTTTAAAAAATAGAATGTACAATATGAAGGATCGAGGCATAATTTTAACTCTCACTTTTCCATAACCTTTGACACGGAATCTTGATCAATATCTGTTTCTTTCATCAAATACCATTCCAAAAGTAGTTTGTGAACGAGAATGTACTGATCCTGGTTAACAAAGGGCACAATAATGAAAATGCATTTTGTTACTGATAATAGCATTACTTGCAACTAGTTTTGCTCAGATTTGTATTGAATTACGTATCCTGAATGTGGAAATTTGATACGATATGAAAAAGGGTTCATTTTAATTTTGCACAAATTTAAATGATATTTTTGTGAAAAGATCTAATTTGATTGCACGAATATTAAACGGCTCAAAACTTACACAGGTCTGAACAAACTGCACGCGATATTCCCGCATTTTTAGAACGCATGCGTAGACATCAATGGAGTTCTTTGCTTCGGCTTCTTCCAGTGTATAGTCATATGCGATAAACGCGCCTGTACGTCCAGCCCCAGCACTTTTTCATAAAATAATAATTCAAATTTTTAAAAAATAACGTTAAAAAAGGAAGTTACAAACGGAAACACTATCAAGACTATTCATTTTACGTATATTATCAGATACAGTATAAATATTTGTAAGGTCCGAATAAATTCATCCCTCAAGCACCCACATTTCAATCCAATATTTATGCACAAACCTGCAGTGACAAATAATAGGCGAGTTTTTGTTGGTCTTAGCGTGCTGCGACATCACTGAGTTATAAAATTTGATCAAATTTGTTGTTGTTACCGGTACTCCGTGATCAGGCCACCGGATGAAATGATATTGATAGACGGGTTTTTCCTCCTGCAAAGAACATTTTAATATATTGTTCGTTAACCCAAATTTAGATATTTTTTTCAGTATTTTTATTCATGAGCTAAGGTCAATCAATAAATATTTAATATGGGTAACTTATGCCCTTTCGATTCGAAATGCAATCGAACATACATTACTTTCCGTAGTGAGAGCGAATCTACGAACTACGAAACTTCCATAAGTTGCTTCGTTTTTGTTTTCCAGTTTGACATCACCGTACATTCTTGTTACTCCTTGATCGGGCCAGTATTTTTCGCATTTTGCCTAAAAAGATGAAATCTGGTTTAACCTTTTGGTATTAATTTCATTTTGATTTGAAGCCGATAAGGCGCCCAGTATGGATCTCCGCCAATGCAGGGAATCTGCAAGAGAAAATTGTACCGAAAGTGCATGTTCATTTTGAGCCCTGTGCATCTGGTAGTTCTTTTTGTTCGGAGGTAATCCTGTGGCTAATAATTGAAACATTTTTACTTAAATTCCCAAAGCTTTCTCAGTTTATGGACTAACAAGGCGGAAGACGGAGAATTTTCTTCCTCGGAGGGTAGCATTCTCGGAATTTTAATACTCGACTTGCAGGTTGACGAAGAAATAACGAAAAATTATGAATAAAGGAAAATTTTTTACGATCGGCATGTTTTTCCGCTGCTGCCATGGAAACGAAATATCAATTCGGACTTTAGGAGAAACGCGCATTACCAGGGAGACAGAATAACCCACGTGAGAAATGTTCAATCAAATCGGCTCAGCCAGATACATGGACAGACAATCAGAACGACTTAGCATAGAGCGGAGATCTAATAATCACAATAGGAATGTCGCATTTTGTTATACATGAGTTCTAAGTATTTTACCTTTATAATGCGATATCAGTAATATTTATTTTATCATGTGGAAAATGTAATGCAAATGCAAACTTACTCTTCCACCCTCGATGCAATTTGTCAGCATTACAATAACTGAGACGTTCTTTTCTGTCACCATTCTCCAGAAATCATTAGCTGTGTTTGGTAAAGGTCCTTGAGATGCAATGAACTTTTGATTTTTCTTGTAACCCTGGATTCGCAATAAACCACTATTTTAAATTTTTATCACTACACTTCCAAATTATTATAGTTTTAAAGATAGCTTTGGATAGCTAAAATGAATAGCCTATAGCTAAAAAATTTGATTTTAACACATAACGGATTTGCTTATATTTCTATACTAAAAGATTGGAATTAATTTTGGAACTTATTCCAAAAAAATGAATTGGGCCTAGTGAATGATCAAAGTTATCATTGAAATAATTTTCGTAGCTGGTCTAGACTTTGGTATAAATATAAATGGTTGGTTATTTGGCGTTACTAGCGGGAAACAACTTCAATTTTCCACTTGCAGACAAAATTAGTTAATTCCAATCTACCTTAATATAGCTTGCGTTGATGTAGGTTGCATCACCCTCACCTCTAAGAATCACTCTTGAAGTATCGCCTGCAAATTAATTGTATTTGAATTTACCAAGTATTTTAGTTCTGACGGGGACAAATATGTGGAATAGAATATAATACATGTTTTCGGAAATTTGTTTTTATAATTCGTTATCATGCAATTGATACAAGGTGACTTGTCATGTGAGTCAGTTATATGTAATTAGTGTGTGTGTTTATCACGGAATTGATATACAATGTTAATCGATTTGACCAATTTCTGACGGCCCTAAAAACGAGCAGATATAACTTTATATTTAGGTGACCGTACATTTGAACCCATGTACATTTGAACCCATGTGTATATCCGCGGGTTCAATCAATATGCGGGTGCTAAAACCCATGGGTTAGGTTAGTATGGGTACAAATATCCGTAAAACAACCAAAAAAAATTCCATAGGTGCAATGGCATGCAGGTGCAATTGTCGTGGGTTCAAATGTACGTGGGTTCAAATGTAATGGAACCTTATATTTACTATAAATTATTACTATTGGTAATGATAATTAGAATTATGAAAAACATTGTTTATGGTTTTGAATAACAAAACAAACAGCCAGCTGCGAATACCGGTAACACATAATGTTATGCCTAACGTACACGGAAGTATATTCTTGTATCTATTTTTCATTTTTAATGCGGAGGCAGAGGCGATTTCCGTGGAGTATTCAATTGCTTTAGCTTCTTCTTTTAAAGCCTGTAATATCAACAAAAAATATTTGAGCTAACTTCCGAGACTCGTTTTTTTATGCATTTAAACTGCGCACGGATTTTCCCAAATTTTCAATATATAGGTAATTCTAGTTATTACTAAACTTATTTTGACAATTGTTGATTGCTTCACATTTACTAAACCAGGCATTCAAACGATAAATTATATCCATATGTGGCCTGATAAATTTTAGAGTTTATTTCTTGAATATTATAGTAAACATGGTATTTTTAATAAGAAGTTCATCAATTGAACCAAACAAAATATTTAGCTTTAAATTAATCAGCAACTAGATACCTCAAATTCGTCTCTAAACTTTTGACTATCTTTTGCTTTCATGGAGTTGTAAATAATGAGCAATTGATCCATTGGTATACTGGTGGCTGATCTAGGTTCGGTATCGTCCATAGCAAAATTTGCATATGCGTGGTCTGGAAATATGAATCTTTTCATTATATGGCAACATGTTACATATTTATGGCTCATTCAAATGCGTGGCCGAGGTAAGAATTGGATTAGGTTGCTGGGTCCAATATACATTTGAGTGTTTCGTATAAAAGAATCTGAAATTCATGCGTATATACCCGTCCTCTCTCCAAGTTGTTGCATGCCTATATCAAACGAAGCTTTTTTCAACGTGTCTCTTTTCCTGTGAAAGTTGTAATTGAATCACTAATATGAAAAATCAATTCCATCACCATGCGGATACTTTTTTAAAGTAGCACGCAAGCTTCTCATTTTAACGAAGTATTGATGTTGAAGCTTTGTGGACGTTATTCAGGGTGTATGCAGTAGTGGGATTCAGCCGGTTCGCACCGGTTCTATAGAACCGTCTCATGGAATTTTATGAGATCAGCGAACCGGTTAGCATTACTTGTAACTCTCAATGACCCTTTGTAACAGAACCGGGTGAAAAATATGGCTTTTGTGATAGAACCGGCTGATAAAATAATTGAATCCCACCACTGGTTGTATGTTGTATTTGTTTGCAGTATATTTATTAAACGACTACTCTGATATATGCCGAAGCTATGTAAACGACGCATATCAGGTGCCTTCAATGATTTACCGCAAATCAAGGTTCGACCCTTTTTTAAATTCTGATCATGCTAATATTTTTGCTTGCTGATATCTTGCTACTGTTTGCGACTTTACTGCAGATCGTTTCCCAAAATTGATTAGATTGTTTCAATTGTTGTTGACATCCTGCGTGCGCCATAATAATATTTTTTTTACCCGACCTACAGCAACCACATTCGCGTGTTTTGTTATTGCACTAAGTCACAACAAATTGAATATGGAAGTATATATTAATATTTTTCAAATATTCTTTTATCTAAAATATAGTCCACCCGTACATTTAGGCAATGTCACAGTGTATGATCTGACATGCATGTTCCATTTTCAGCTAAATTTGTTAGAAGGCATATTATTTTTGTACTACTAATCATCGCAGTTTAATGGTTTATCAAAAATTTGCTACAATATGATAATCTTTACTGAAAAATATCAACATCATATAATAAATGTCAAAATAGTGATATAACAATATGTGTTCTTTATTTTTAATCTGTATAATAAGTGGTAAACATACTTTTTGAAAAGAATTCCGACGATTGCAGCGAGACAAATTACAGCAATAATCGCCACAACGATTGCCGCAACGTAAGAGTTTCCACCTAAATAAAATAAACCAATTACCATGTACATTATTGCTAAGTACATCTAAAGAACTTTACTTTCTTACTTTCTTCTACTTTCTTAAACAGGAACAAATTTTCCTGCACATGCTAGTTGTGTTCGTGTAACACTATATACAGTGTACCTATTTCTGTTTGATAGGTGGCATAAGGGCAATGGTATTACATGTATGAAAGTTGCCCTTCAGGTATTTCAGTCCATCTTCCAAATAAATGGAAATGAATGTACTATGTAATAAGTAATGAGCTCATTTTCCCGGAAGCTGTTGAAATAACTTGTATTATCTAACCATTATTCTTAAATCATGATACCTGGTTGCTCGGGGTCCGTTGGCGCTTTTTTGTAAAATAAAGTGGTATTGCTTGTTTTAAAATAAGTCTGTCCGTTCTCTCCATAAGTGGTTGTTACGATCTGTACACTGAAACAAAAAACATAATTTTGTACCATTTGGCGTGACGAATACCTATGTAGAAATTAGTAACCTACACCTTGCGTCACTGGACACACTTAGTAGTAGATTATGAAACGAGATTTCGGCCTTTAGGCTATGATCTCTACTCTATTAACTCGGGAATACACAAAATTCTAATGCAAAACAAACCCGAATGTGGCTTCGTTCTCCAGATTTCGATTATTTCCTTCAACGAATCGTATATTGCTGTCCGAACGCTTTACCCTCTTCAAATCAGAAGGCAAACTCAAGTTGCACGAACTCTTTGATTCATCTCCCAATTTTCGAGTGAATGTTTCATTTTTATCTATCTTGCTTGCTACATCAGACCTATATTTTAAATGGATCCAATCAAATTACACATTTTAGACTCATTTGTAATATATATAAGTAATATAACAGTGTCATTTTTAGGAAGATGTTTTAACATTTGTTTTTTAAAACGCGTTTCATTTAAAATGGCGTAGAATGACCGATCATGAATGAATGTTACATTTTTTTATCAGTAAATATGAAATATTAGTGAATTTGGTATCTAGCGGTCGCTAATATAAATTTTCAAAAACTGAATTTTAAGTAGAATCACTAGAAAATACCTTGTAATTGCAATTGCGATATAAGCATCGTTGTTCAATAATTTCTTCGATTTAGCTTTCTCCATCGCGACCAACAATTGTTCATGTCTGTAATCCAAATTTGTGTGGTTGGCATCTGGCTTGTAAATAAGTATGATGTAAAAGCAGCTGAAATACAGAATAAAATAAAATTTAGATTCAGTATACTCTCTAACTGTAAGCTTTAAATGTTACTAAAACTGAAAAAGGTAATTTTTGAGATATACCTGAATCACAAAGTCGTTGGTTAGAATGGTTTATATTGTTATGACGCCAAACTTCATGACCATTTATTAAAAATTTACAAGTCAAGTCAATTTATACGCCCTCCAGTACCGCAGGCGCGACATGGCGTTGTACTACTGTTTATTCCAATTTGAAAATATGACTTAAATAACGGTGCTCCCGAAGTATGCGAACCAAGATGGCGGACATCGGAACGTAACATGGGTAACAGGTTAGGGTTAGGCGATAATTATTTTCCTTATTTTAGTCCTATTATCAGTTCGAAGACTAGCCAAGAGCCTCCCGTAGTATTTATACCTAAAATTATGGCCTAACCCTAACCTAGTACACATATTACATTCCGATGTCCGCCATCTTGGTTCGCATACTTCGGAAGCCCCTAAATAACATATCATCCACACTTGAGGCAATATGCTAAGTGCGTCGAACCTCGCCACCTTTAAACACGAGTACATAGATGGAAATTCAAATAAATAAAATTAGTTCTTACGTAATTGGACCGTGGGATTCATCTGGCGCAGGTATGCTAACCTCTGCTAATCCATTCGAAGGAATTTGTATTGTCGGAGGTAGTATTGATGCTGGAGCTGAATACAATATAAATAGTGATTTTATGTAGCAGTCTAGCTGTGAAGCAGAAATTCATGACAATAATTTATTATAAATATTTCCAAAAGAAATATTTCCCATCGAACTTACGCCCTTGTTCCGTGACACAGCCATTTTCTATAACTACGGGTTGACCCAAGCCGGCGCATGTTTTAGCACGCACAGTGAATGTGTAGTTCATGTTTAATCCAACTGTAATATTTTTTGAAAAGTCATCGCTTGATGTGTCGAACTCTTCAGTCATTGACCACTGGGCGTACGTCGTTGATGCGACTTGGGCTATCTTAGCTTGCGATGTAATCTGCCAAAAGGTTAAACATGTGAATATAGCATAAAACTATTTTTAATATATTCAGAGATCAACTGTAAAAAGATCGTAGCAGTTGATTAAAGCATATTTGATGACATCTTGTTGTGCTTTTTATATGCATCGTTCATTCGATTATACCTTGAATGCTGTAATTCCATCGGTATTGTTTGCTTTCCACGAAAGGTGACACGTTTTGGAGTTTTTCAACATAATAACACGTAACTGATTTACCGGATCAGGAAGGGTCGCATCCGTTCGCACAGTACTAGTTGTCACTGAAGGGTGGGTACATATATCTGAACAGACGGTGATCTGAAATATATTTGATAAATCATGAACCCGGAATAATCAGATATCGGAAACTGTAAATGGCGGGCACATTTTACCTCACCTGAATTATATTTAATCACAATACGTGATTGTTTTATATTTCATTAAATATTCACCTAAAGATATGCGTCGTTGTTACTTGCAATGAAAATGTACGTGTTGTAAGCTTACACTGGCCGATGGTAATCATTTGCAGTAGTCGGTGGATTTCATCGTTTTGGATAACGACCATTAAGCTTAAATTGATGGTTGCGATGACATATTTTTTAATTGGAATATTGGATCAACTATTTTGTCTTGTGAGGTAGGATTCGGGTATATTTGTTAGAATATATTCTGGGGTATAATAAACATTACATAGTATGAAAGTATTTTCAATAATAAGTATTTTCAATAATGATAAAGTATTTTCAATAAATAATATTTAAATTATTGCAGTTTATACTGATTTACCTTCACTTGATATACTGTAGAATGTTCTAGATTTGATAGTCGTCTGTAGATATTATCTGAATTTGTTGGTATTACAACTTCCGGAGCAACCGCCTTTATCCTGTCTGCATCATCTTTTATCAGCTCCAAGCTATAATTTTATGAATAGAATGTCTGTTATTATGCGTGGTTTTGGTATCGATGCACTGAAAATAGGTTATATTTTCAACTGTTTATTCTGATACTAGTTCTACAGATTTTCCACATGGTAGGCTATTCAATGTTGTACTACATTGTATCACCATTGTTTAGATGTTAATGTTGTACATCACGTATCTGATCTGTCATAATCACTGGCCAAAAATAAATTGAACAGAGTCACCGAATAAAGTATTTTATTTTTAGCCGTACGTGTGCTTGATCCCGATAGCTTCTATTGCTGGACGCCATGACACTGTTATGTTTGCACTGCATTGCTCCACAATAGTTGTCATCTGTGTAGGTTTTCCAATTACTGAGTACGAGAACATATAAAATATGAATTTAATTTTTAATATAAAACAGCCAACCAAATACCACGTATCTTACCGCCTCGTTGGCAAACGAATCCGTTAGATTCCGAGCAATTTGTTGCATACCATTTCCAGCTGGGATGCCTCATTGTTACGCAGTTAGTATTCTGTTTGTTTGACTGACCTTCGGCCCAGGCCTCAAAGTTGTCATTAGAGTTGTTTGAATTGGTGTCCCAGCTTAACATAAAGTTAAAAGTAAACAATCCAAAAATGGACGAAATAGTTAGCTATACCGTGAAAAATAAATACCTCTCATTGCGACCTTCGTTGAACATAATCTCCTCATCTATCCATCTCCAAACTCCATCATTTCTGCTCCGCTTCGCCCCGATAAATACTAAACACATGAGATGCGTTTTTCAAATATTTAGCTTATAAATTTATTGGATAAATCTAATATCGGGTATACTCCATAAGTGACAACATTTTCAGTAGTTTATTGTCGTTGAGCTTATCTTTTGACATCTCCACGAGACTTGGATTAGAGGTAAAGTTTTACGAATTTAAAAAAGTGTAGATTTTTGACTCACGGCTTACTGGAGTTTTTCTGTAGTCTGCTAATGATTTTATTAGTAATTGGGTTTCGTTATTATTGATTTTTGTCAGACTTCCTCCTATACTTGAGCAATGATCTTTTGCTGTTGTATAATTTGCCCTCGCGCTCATGTTGTCAATCACAATGTATGTTGAATTTGATCCTACAGCAAGGTCTTTAATAATAATCAACAGTAAGGAAGTGATTATGCGAAGACAATTCATGCATGGCATTTTTACCTCACAATATCACGGAGTATGTTTGTCTTAATATCGTATTGCATAACACTAATCAATCTTCAAGAGATTGATGCAGTACTTAATCCCAACAAGTAAGATACTATTGAATTTATTGTAGCACAAGCTTTCATATGGTCGTAACAAACAGTGAGCTCCAAGTCTTGTCGAATTTGAGTAATTTAATATGTGCAAAGTAATATTACCAACGTTCCGGGTACATGTTCGTTTACAACATTAGTACCAACCCGTAAATTCATTTACTTTGTTATTTAGCCCTATTTTATATCGTTCCTGCTGCCCCAATATTTAAAACATAATTATGACATAGTTTCGATTTTCTTATTTCAAATAAGATGAAAAACTTACTACGATTTAAAATCATTGTTGCTGTCGACGTGTTTTCAAACGAATTGCTGGCATAGCAGGAAATGTTTGTCATCCCCAAATATTCAAAGAGTGCGATGTCTAATTTGCTTGTATTTATTGCAACATCTTGCGTCGAATTTGTTGAAGAAGTTTTAAAAATTGATCCGACTTCTTGCTTAATCGCTAGATTTGTTCCGTTTTTAGAAAACATCCAGTGAATTTTAGGAATTGGATATCCCTCAAATGCACACATAGCTGTTGCAAAGTTGTTGTTTTCACTTATATTATTACCTTTCAATAGAATTTCGGCTGAAAATATAAAGATACAAAGATTAGTTAAAAGAATATAAAATTTTCGTGTTTTGATATTTTCACGAAGCCCGAAAGTCTAGTTTTTATTAAATGCATCAAATTTGTAGTATTTTTTCTTGATATCAACCTCACACATGCTTCAAAGATATGACATATTCAGGCTTGCAATAATATGCAGATGTTGAAAACTAAGAAATATTCGAGTCATATCTGTTGAAATATTCGATTAAAATTCGAATAAAATCAACCATACAATGTAAATAATTTTAAACAGTGCAAATAATTTTATAAATCAGGTTCGTCATTTAAAATAAAAACAGCATCAATTGCCTTCGGCAGAAATGCTTACCTCTCAGAATAGAAGTATTTTCATATACTTCCATACGACCACCAACAACATTTCTTGCCACGCATGCATACACTCCTGCATCTTTTCGCAAGGCGTTTTTCAGGTGGAGTATGGCCATAGTTGACGTGTTTGATTGGAACACAGTTTGACTAACTTCAGAAGAAACTTCTTTATTGCCTTTATACCATTTGATTTGGGGTCGAGGAACTCCCGTTGCTTCACACGTTATATTTTGCATCGAGTTTGGAATTATCTCAGAGGATGAGCTCATATATTTAATTCGTGCAGGCGCTGCAAAAATTGTGAATACTCGGTTCAAAAGGACTATTTTGTGATAATGGACTGTCAGTAGTTTAACAAAATCGACTTTGTATGTACCCAAAAAAAAAAACGTGATTGTATAACATAGTTTAACACACATTAAATAACATTGTATTCATCATAAAATATAATCATAATAGTAAAACACAAAACACCACATAAACATTTGACGAATTATATATAAATGTATATATTACCTTCGACGACGACAGTAATATTTTCCTCTCTGAAGTAACTTTCAGGATCAATTTCTGGTCTTGCGCGGAATGTGTAACTTGTTTGAAAACTTTGACTTGAAAACGGACCAATTGTGATAGAAACATTGTTTGAAACATTACGTTTTGTTTGGAAAGAATATGAAAAGTTCAAATTTTGGAAGCATTCAACTTTGATTAGTCCGTGATTGCTGTCAACATTGAGCGTTACTGTGATTCTTCTGTTTATTTCGGTAACATAATTGCGCGAAGTTGTCGCCATATTAATTCTATCTGAAAATTTAATACGAAATATGGTTAAACAAAATGGAAAATTTTTGGTAAACTATATGAAAAATTATCCTTTCTAGCAGTTTGATTTTTTCGATTGCATTTCCGAATAGTTTGCAAAAGGTTAACTGTATGCTAATAGAAGTAAATAGTGACATGCGACATATTTATATTGGCGTCATCTAGAATAGTCGGTCCTCCCGTAGTATGTGAACCAAGATGGAGGACGCCTGGACGTAGTATGTGTACCAGGTTAGGGTTAGGCCATAATTTCAGATACAAATACTACGGGAGTCACTTGCTAGTCCCTGAACTCGTAATAGAACTAAAATAAGGAAAATTGGAATAAAATTATCGCCTAACTCTAACCGGGTACACATACTATGTTCAGTTGTCCGCCATCTTGGCTCACATACTACGTGGGAGCCGAATAATCTAGCTTGTGTATGTAAAATAATTGCCTGGAAAGAATCTGTGTTAAAGCGAGGGTTGTTACATAGTAAACAACGCCTTTGAACGTACCATTGTCACAATGTTCCCCATCATATCCGGCGTTGCACATGCATTTTCTTTGACACCCTTTGCGAATACACATTCCTCCATTTTGGCATACGGGCCTTGATTCATTTGATACACATGGATCGCTTACTGTCAAAATTAAAATTCTTGGGTGTTTTGTCTTATCATTACTCATAGAAAACTGTTCATTTCAATAGTTGATAATAAAGCAAATATTATCGAATATTTTGTGACACGTGAAGTTCAATGGTTCTCTTGCAAAAACCACGGGTCTACTCTTAACCAAATGTTTACACAGTCTCCACTGAGAGTCATAAAAAAAGCGTAATTTGGTGTTTCAAGAAATTGCGCAAAATTCAAATGCATTCATTCAACCAACCCATCTAAATGTTGATATTTGATATGCTTACGGTTACCAGCTACCCGATCACCACAACAACAATTCGTGAATTGCAAATATTTAATTTCACACAAATGAATGCCACGAAACCCTATTGGTGGAAATACTCTTTTAATAGACAATCAATAGATAAATTTGCAATAGTTAATTAATTAATAATTAATTACTTTCAATATTTTGTAGTCACATACCTGCAACTTCACACACATAGCCAATATTGCTTGTGTTCGTCTTATCGAACCAGTGCAACTTGTCCCACGTACGACTCATATTTCCTTTTATACTTAACCAGGAGCTAAGAGCTAAAGCAATATTGTTCCCAGGCCTCCCAGGAGCCCAATTAGAGTCAGTATCCGAATTGATACTTGACCCATCAAACCAAATCCATTTTTTCTCGTTTTTATGACCGCCTATCCACAGCTCAATGAGACCAACGTTGTTATACAATGCTTGTACTTGATTTTCAACAAAAATCTGAATTTTCTGCACTTTTAGTATTGCAAGTATTCCTTCTAATTTTCCGCAACTCTCATTTGCAGTCAGAAAATTCATTTTGTGATTGTAATTGATGTGATATTTGCAAACTCCTCTTTCAAAGAACACCTCATCTGCAAAATATTTCGAAATATATCTCATAAAAGATTTGATCTATTTTAAAATTGTGATTATAAAATTTCGCTGCTTCATAGAATAGTGCCTTGGAATTTTTATAATGTAGAGTAGCTGTATGGGTATATTTTAACAATAGTATCATTTACCTCTAATCTATTTCTCGAGCATCTGTGAAATGATATACATCTATATATGTTTCATTGAATTTGATATAATGCTAGTAGTAGGTTCATTAAATGAAAGCAAAGCTTTATGAAAATGAAAGCAAACTTAGACTGTGACTATGTACAATAAATACTATACTTTCACATCGGGATCCGTTGTACGGAGGCAGGCACGTACAGTTGAAGAATGGAAAATGCGTTGTTTGCGTACACTGACCATCGTTTTTGCAAGGCTTCGGCGTACACTGATCTAAAATTTAAATGTAATGTATAGAATTATTTTAGCTCAACCCGACTTATTGTAGTGGAACCACTTAGCTAATAACAAACAAATATTGTTGGATTTTGAAATATTAAGTATCAAGTTGTCTAGTTTTGATCAATATATCTTTTTGTATTACGGGATGTACTTTACCTGTTATTTGAATTGTAGCAACAGCGTGTTTTACATGTTCGTCGACAATATTAGTAGCTACGCATGTGTATTCTCCAATACTTGTTTTATCTTGTTTTACGACGTGTAATGTTGTATGATCAGAATGGTTAGTCTGATAAATGCCAGGTGTTGTTATGTTGCTGACCGTAACATTTCCTCTATACCAATTTATAACTGGTTTTGGATAGCCCATAGCAAAGCATTTCACAGTGTTGTTTTCCGGCTTGGTGGGTATCGCCAACGTTGGAGGTTCAATGCGAACTATCGATGCATACGCTACAGATAAAGAAATGAGAAAATATTTGGCATTGATGAGAACATCACATCGTTTTTGCTATTTTCATATAATGGAGACTAGCATGAATTGGATTTCGTACATTTTCAGATTATCAATTTTTTTTATCAACGTCGTTTTTTTCATTTCTATTAGTTACTAAGCAATGTAATCGTTTATGAAATAGATTATAATCTATTATGTTTGCTATTTTCATATTATAAAGACTATCATGAATTGGATTCTGTACATTTTCACATTATCGTTTTTTTATCAACGTCTTTTTTTTTTATTTCTATTAGTTGTTAAGCAATGTAATCGTTTATGAAATAGGTTATAATCTAAGAACAGAACTACACCCCAATACACACCTTTTACAGTGACCGATACATTGGTACTGAAATGATATCCATCTTTATTCACACTCGAAGCTTGAAAATCATAAACCATGCCAGTGCCCACCATGCCCGAGGTGTTTATAGTAAAAGACAATGTTTCCGTAATTTTTCCACTTGTTATTGTGGAGGTTAATTTTGTTTTTAAAACTTCACCGCTAGTATTTTTCATAGTGATATTTGCGTTGCCATCGTAAGATGTAATATTCAAAATCAATGTGATAATGCTTCCTTGTAATGTCTCAAAAGTTCTATCCTGTGGTGTTACCGTCATCAAGTCTGAAAATTAGCGTAAAGTATTAATTTATTATTGCATTTATTATGCACATGAGAAATAAGGTATAAAAACCAAGAGCTTTTGTAGGCATATTCACGACAAGTTAGGTCTTCAAGGTAGTAACTTCATATGTTGCTACACCTAAAAAACAGCACCCACAAACTTTCTCACTTATTTCATAAAAAATGCAGTGAATGATTTAAATTTTTCACACTTGAACTTCTGTTTGTGTATGATTGTAACTAAAAGTTTAGGGAATCTATAAGACGTTTTTCACAAAAAATATATTTTCCCTAGAACATGTGCATGGCCTCGTTTCAAACAAACATGCATCATTCGCGCAAAATTCTCAATCACTCGCTCGCACCCTTCTATGGTGATCTCTCTGATTTTTGCTTCGCTCGAGTTCACCAATTAGTTATGAATTGTTCGAACTTCGGATACACATCGTCCTTCGAATACCCTCTCAGATATAAATCTCAGGGTTCAAGTCCGATGAATGAGTTACCCATTCGACGTCACTGGTGACTACAGATTTCCCATTCTTGCAATCGCTATTTCAGCCCGTCACAAACAGAAGTTCAAGCGCAAGCCAAACTACAATATATTTTTAATTTTCGCAGAGTCGAATGAAAAAAATTTAGGTTATGTTTTTATGTTACTCTGTACATACATAGGCTACGTGAATGTTTTTTTATTTTCTTCAAATGACTATAAATCATTGCAATACCCTTTAGAAGGGGTGATTGGGGAGGTAACATCGATTTTTTGTCAACCTTCCAATTACCCCGCAATTTCAGCGCCGAAAACATAGGGAAGTATTCAGGGAATTTAGCGCTGTTATTGGTGCATGGCGGAAGTCGCCGATATAAATTTCCAAAGAATGCAACTCGTCGTTGTCATTTATCACGAGGAAAGTTTATTTTAAACAGTACCTGTCAGATCATCGATGTACCCATTGTATATTATTGAAGAAGCGCCTGGCAATAGGCAATTTTAGAGTCAATCAATGCCAAAGATCAATTCATATTACCAACAAATTAAATCGCGCCATTTCGAATGTTTGGTAAGATAAAAATGAAATGAAAAAAGCGTTATTTACGTCTCCAGGATGTTGACTGACGAATATACCTTATGCTTGTCAAACCAACGTTTGAAATCCCGGTTAAGATTTTTTAATTTTTCAAAGAGTTATGACCAAAAAAGTACGACATGTTATGAGCAATAGGTTTATTTATTCTAGATGCTAGATATAAACTGATTACTTTGGATAGAAAACCCCGTCGTAATAATAATTGGCAATTGTTTCATCAAGGAAAATACATTCAAAAGAGGCGATCTTGCACAACGTTTACCCTTTATATGTTATAGTGAATAAATCAACGGGAGGTAGGGTATATTTACCACTCTCACACTTCGTTCCAAAATATCCTGGCTCGCAATTGCAATTATATCTGTCGTTCTCGGTTGCCATAATGCAGTTCCCGTGATTGGAGCAGATTTCGTTAGTGCATGTTTTATTAATGAAGGCCATATCTAAATAGTTCAATATTTACTATTAAATCGCATGATCTAACACAATAATAATAATCTTGGATGCGTTGAATTAAAATTCTAAAGCGTTTTTTATAATTAACACCGTTCTTCACTGTTCTAATTTTTTTCAGTAGCTTCATTTTGGAAGGTACTCCGGTCATACAGAGTGCCAATTAAGTTATTTATAAGTGACCCACCCATATAATGTATTTGATATACGTCAATTATTTGAAACGTTTGGCCCAGACTTGATTTAGAAATGGAAATTGAATTTTAATATTACAAAATACAATTCAACCTGACTGGCAAACGTATTTATATCCAGGTTTGCAATCGTGATTGCGCCACAATCCTGTTGAAGCAAACTGACGAACACACTGGTTGTTGAATTTTGTTTCATATTTTTTTGGACTTGTACTATCCCTGCAAAAGTTGTGAATTGTAAAGATTCATTTGAAATGAAATGTTATTACCAATAAGATACAAAGAATCCCGTAGTAAGGTTCAAATAGGCATAATCAGATAGAAAATCATCAGTCATGTTCATCAGTCTGAAGTAATTGCTCAATTAACTTAATATATAACGATTTCTGCACAATTTTACATTAATGAAGCTCAGTGACGCAAATGATGCAATATGGTTAGCCAC
The DNA here is from genome assembly GCF_013122585.1 of Styela clava. NCBI lineage: Eukaryota > Metazoa > Chordata > Ascidiacea > Stolidobranchia > Styelidae > Styela > Styela clava. The sequence goes on along the minus strand of NW_024102834.1, from coordinate 17,228,869 downwards.
AAAGTTAATCATAATATAGTTATTTTTTGGTACTTCTGAAGTATGCGCACCAAGATGTCGCACAACCTGAACCCTAGCCTGGTACATAACCTGAGTTCAGGTTGTGTGCCATCTTGGTGCGCATTTTTCAGGAGGTCCTATTTTTTTTTTCTGTGGTGGATAAGCAAGTCGTGCTAACATTGATAGATAAACATTCCGTCGAAGTTATTGCCTGTTAGTTTCTGTGAAATATCACCGTAAACGATAAGGGAACCATCGATGGTGGTAATTAATTGGACTTTGCTCACCACATGGTAAATGCGCGACTTCAATATATTTTTTCCTTCACTTGAGCTATTAAGCGATTGCTAACACTCTTTCGATATATGTGGCATATCAATAAATACGTATTCGTACCAGTTTGAAAATCTCAATTCACCCTCTTCGTTCCAAAGCCATTTATAGTTTGGTAGATAGTTCAATCCAATCCAAATATCCTCCCTTAAAAATCGTGAATTCTATTTTGAAAAACATATTTAATAGTAAATATGACCAATGTAATTCATGCTGTTGTGTGAAGACTGATCTCAAAATTGTTTATAAAGAAATTTACGAAATTGCTTATTCTCGGAAATATTCTCTATATTGAATACCTGGTGAGATTTCTTACGGCTTCGTATGTTTCACGATCCTTAATTTCAACCAGCCAGCTGTCTCTATCGGTACAAACTTTTTTGGCTGCATACCACTCCTTCCCTTGAACAAATAGTTCAAGTTTGTATGTTCGGAAAGTAGCTGTGTCTGAGAATATTTCAGGACCGGGTGGTTAGTTTTTATTTTCCACATCACATACAAATAGTCAATTTTATCTTTTTATAATAAAACAACAATATATTTATAAACTCACGTTTTGGACTTTCTGATTGAATAGCTGAAAATAATGAATTTATCAGGATAAATATCCATATTGCGTTCTTCATAGCATTTATGCTTTTCTCAAAAACAATCTATTTTTTATGCCTAACTTCCCCAGTAGAAGAGAACGATAAAGTATAATTACTTTAGTTTCTTATAATTACAATTACTAGCTATTTATGCACTAGATGAAAAACCGTTTGAATAAATTAAAACTTGGTACACATGATTTTCTTCATGTTGCAAATTCGGGTGTAGAAAGTAAGTAAAACCCCCAGTCGGTTCGAAGCTTTTGTTTCAAAGCATAAACTTTGAAAAAGGTTGGGGCTGAGAAAAAAGTTGCAACGCACTGCTTCGATTACCCGACCATAGTGTTGCGCTTCCCAATTTTATATATCTTCGCAACAACACGTTCACAATTTTTTTTTAAAATCTTAGGTACCTGTTAGTTAGCATCATTGCTATTTTTTTCTTAGTGTTATTATGATTTTGTAATAATATTCATGCATTGTGTTTACTGCGTGTAATTTTTTACAAGTCCGTTTATTCCACACTTTCAATTCCCCAATTCCCCACAAGTGGGGAAATTACCCACCGGTTGGTTTGAAACCACTGTCCTTACGCTATAAATAAAATAATCTCAAAATTATCAAACTCAAAACGCCATGCTTCTATCTACTGCACGTCTACTTTTGCGTTAAAAGGGAAAAGTTGCAATGCACTGCTTTGATTAATTGTCAATATTCATATGCATGTCTCTACTTAACAATACGTTTACAATAAATTTTCTTACAATCCTGTGTATTATCAACTAGCATCTCCTCAATTTTCCACACGTGGGGAATATAATCCACCGGTTGTTCGGGAACCACTGCTATAACGCTATGAATAATCTCACTCAAAACGTCATGTTTCTAACTACTGCACTGCTGAAATTTAATGACGCTCAATCTGCCACCCTGTGAACTTATGAACAGAAAAGCCAGGATGTCGTATAATATTTCATACTACCCACATGCTCGAATATATATACAATCTCATTATGATTTCCATCATTGACACCACGTACAGGAAGTTTTATGTTATGCTATCATTACGGTTTGCGGTAGAATAAAATGAGGAATCACATAATCCACGTATAGTAAACCTACCTACTTCATTGCGTTGTATTAAAAATTGTTAACCACGGGAAATTTCCAACTCTCAAGAAGCCTTAAATGGGTCAACGCGGTTCTGATGATGATTATTCGAACAGTTGATTGACTGACATGTGAAAAAAAGATTTAGATCGGGCGCCGTATATTTAAAACACCATTTCAGTCATACGTTTCATGAAAATGCACCAATGCTGATTGAACTTGCCTAATTTATGATTTGCATGAATATGCGGTTGCATGCTGCGAGCAAAAATTATACCAGCTAAATTATAATATGAATTCGGAATTCAAAATGCAGTACCGTACGTTATCTTCAGTTACCAAGATTTTGCTTGGAATTCAGTGTTGCCGCAACCGGTGCTGATTTGGCATTGTCTGTTCTTTGTTATTTTTTTTGCCAGCGTAAGAGCTGCAATGGCAAAATTTCTATACGCAATTTAGCGTGTTGTGTTTATTCTTGAAATTGATCGTGACAAAGAAGTATGTGATCAAATCTGGTAGGTTGTGCGACATTTTTCATATTGCGATTCGTGGCCAAGATGTTTTGTTGATTAACATACCGCGAACAAAACAGACATGGTCGAAATATCGCCCACAGTCCAAAACTGGTCACGCCTGATGTTGCCATAACTTTCTGCTTTTGAGCAATTGTATATCCACGACTGCTGCTATTTGTTGTTTGGTCCATATGGTCCATTGGACTCGTTCATCGAGTTCACACGTGGTCAAATTTCATGATGATCAGTAATGGATTAGTGAGGGCTAAGAAACAACACTTTCTTGTTCACTGTCTTGATTTTTCACTACACAAAAATTCCGTATGGGTGCATTTAATACAACCCATTACTGTTAATCTGGGCCGTTATTCGTTTCGACAAGCCGAAATATAGTTTGTGAACCTGGGTTGATTACTTCGTCGAGCAACATTCCTAAAATATTCTCAAATTGTCCTGTTTCCCTTGTCATAAAAAAGTCATAAAAGGAGAGCTGCAAGAGGTATAATTAGACCTGGATGAGCTTCAACATGTCTGTTGCATAAAAACATTCAAATATATGCAACTTAAAATGCCTTTGGTGGAATGGTGCCAATGATCCAAAAAATATCGGTGTTGTTTTGATTCACATACATTCGTGAACAGACTCTCAGTACATGACGAGTTTTAATAAATCTAATCACGCATCCATTCAACCTTTAATCGACCTATACATATTTCCAATTAAATTAACACCAATATTAATCACAATTAACACCAGATATTCAGCTTCAATCAAAACATAGTCGTATTTTTGTGATGTTATGCGGTCTTTGTCGATACCAATACCCAATTTACACCGCCCGTTAAGAGTACTTACTATGAAAATCGCTGCAAACTGTACGCTGTTACTAAATACTGATTACGGACATGCATCTAAATTTGCAAACTAGGCCGAAAATAATATTGAAAAATTACTCAGTTTTGAATGCGTGAGTCAGATATGTTTTGTTTGATATAGCAAGAAGAGTCGAATTTTGTATTAAAGCCAGGTTTATGTTATGGAACGCCTTACCCATGAGAGCTAGGTTTACATTGGTTTCAATTCAACATGTATATTTATTGCTCTTCAGAAGCATTTTGCTAAAATATTTAGGCAAGGCTGAAACTAAGACTATATAAACCTGTGTAGATTTTTTACTTTTTGCTTGTTTTTGCTTTTGCACTTTGTGCTTGAACTGACTTTTTATTTAATATAGAAGCATATTTGTTGTAACGGGCAGTTTCATTGAAAGCCGTTAAAAGTCGACTATACGCGAAATTGCACTATACTATTTTAATGTCTACAAATCGTAAAGTTTAGGGATTACCGTTTTTCTAGTGCGAATATAAACGGGGGAAATCACAAGATAGTGAAGGGCAGTTTACTGTGGATTGTCCAGAGTAGAAAACCAAAATTGGTGACTCAAATCTTTTGTGTTTTTTTTCAATGTACACAATAAAATGAGATATTATTATTTGATATTCGACCTAAGTTACCATTTCAAAATATAAATTTTTGATTTCAATAACCGGTGATAATATGTCATCCGCCTGAAGCCGGTCGAATGGAAATCGTTTGAACTTAGTCAATTCTCGATGCCACTAAACTTTAAAAAGCTGGGAGATAGTTGCGTTTAGGTAATTTCATAACATCGTAATATGAAATAAAGAATTAATGCTTAAATATATGAACACGCAAATCGCGCGAAGGTACCAAAAGAGTAAGGTTTTAGCTGTCGGTCTAGCAGAAAAACGAGTTTGCCGCAAAGATTGGTGGACAAGCTCAATGAGGCGGACTAGTCAAAAAGCATAAAAGCGTGTCCAAATTTCATAAAAATGTATAACAAAAGTAACCCAAGTATAACAAAATAAATCAGCTTAATACTGACTTTGCACGTCTCATGGGTACTCCCGTAGTATGTGTCCATAAGTTTCAGTCTCTTTACACAACTTGATGTAAAGTGGGCAAACAAAATAAGTTACCTCCATATTAACACACATACTTCTGGCTGGAGCGCTGTGTCATGGTAAATTCATGAAAATTTTTCATTCAGGCTAGATACGTTTGAACCCATTAATAATAGAACAAATCGTTACATGAACAGTGCACTTGATTGTCGATGCACATATTGTGTATTGTCCCACATATAGGTGTGCGGGAAAAGACAGATACCTACCTACCTATTGAACAAAAATGTTTACACCATAGCAACTAATATAGATAGTATTTAAACATAATATGAGGAAAGCAAGCCAATGGGTCATCCTGGCTTTTCAGCCTGCCTGTGCAACATGGATTCCCTAAACGACTGCATGAATAAATGAAAAAGGTCACACATTAAATCTTATATACCTTAATAAGACCATCTTGAAAAGTATTTAAATATAAGAAGAGAAAGACCAATAAATTAATAAGAATTTATGATATTATTTACACCATCATAAAGGATAAAATATTCATCAAAAGGTTACTTAAATCATGTTGGTAATTGGTAAACGTCTGGTAATTAATTATAGAGCGCACTTGAAGATGGCAACGACCAACGGTGGTATACTTGAATTTTTTTTTATATAAAATATTGCTTTATTCAATATGCAATTTGAAGTTTCCAAATTATATTGTTGTTAGAATTACCTCAGCGCGTATATTATTAGTTGTATGTTTCCTTTATTCAAAATACGCGCAAGCAGTACATTCTGCAGTTATGTTGGAACAAAGTTGGGAATGTACAAATTTATTCTAATAAAAATTAGGACGTGAACTCGAGAATATATTCTAATATACACCGATCGACGCTCCTGGTGTACGTGTATCAATATGAAAGTAACTAGTTTCGTTCGCCTATACTTTACATCAAGTTGTGTAAAGGGACGATAGCCTATGGACAGGTGTATATTCACTTGACTAACACAAACAGTCCCGAACTCATAATAGAACTAAAATAGGGAAAATCGGAATAAAATGATGGCCTAACCCTAACCTGGTACACACACTACGGGATTACCCAATGATTTATAATTTGCAACTCGAATATGCTGATATTTGATATTATTTCTGAAGTATTGACGAATTGATTAAAAAGATTTGCCAGAAGGACAGAAGACAGAACCTTTCGTAACGATATTATTTGCAGTGTACAACGCATAACAATAACATATAATCATAACTGATTGCACGAATTCATAAATTCGTTTCCCCTTAATATTACAGTTGAATCATTTAGTTTTTTCAGTAAAATATGCTAATTGTGTTGTTTTGCCCCACCTTTTAACATAGGCTTTCTAGAAGTTGCAGGCAAAAAATTTTTGGTTATTGATCTTATGACACGCGTTCGGGAACTGTAACGTCATATGCATAATTTGGACTCAGGTATTGGCTTTGCGAAGGATTGGGATTACTCGCACGTACCAGATTAAATTAAAGTAAAAACTCCGCCGCAACACATTTGAAATTAGTAATTCTCCGCGGGTCGTACAATATTTGGCCCGCGGAGCGTATAACGTATAATAATAAATACATATATTTATATTGTTACATATAAAAGTGATTAGATTATAAGAGATTAGATTATAAAGGCGGAAAAAATATTACTAGTTTTTAGTGATGACGGAGTCATCAAATGGATCTATTTTCCGCGACCAATCTTTATATAAACAAACATAGTAAATTGTAATTTTCTCTTCAATGGGCACAACGTTCTTAATATGTCATATGTTTGCGTACAGGTTTTCTTCATTCGCTGATGTTGTAGGTTTGTTGTCGACGGTGAAGTTAGAATAAAGGTTGAATGTAGACAGATAAGCCGACACAGCATCGAAACAGAATTTATATTGCCCCTGAAATATATAGATAAATAAAATATTAATCACTCCATTGACAAAGTGACAAATTCGTTTTCTGATTATGAGCTGTAATTTTTGTTTTCTGTCATTGTTAGTTATCGCCACCAAGTGTTGGATCGCGGTTTGATTATTGAACACTATTTTTTATTGTAATAGATAAATCAATATCAGCTTGATTGATTTTTTTAAATCGTAGTCACGATGTGATTTTATTGTTTGCCCCACAACCAAATTGTAGCTTGCATGTTTATCAGCAATTTTTTTTTTCTGATTTATTTGTTGTGATTAGACCTTGGTGATGACACATTTCTCTGAACATTGAATGAACTTATTTCATACAATTGTTATTGAAACCATAAACAAGCTCATGGGAGGCAACGCAGTGTGTGGCACCCTATCTAACAATGCTTCACTGGATATTCTACTCAGTTTTAATTGATTACTAATATTCTGCGCATTTTACCAGTGTCTGCACCATCCCTGGTCTGCAATCCCTCAGATCTTTGACAGTTCTGAAGACGTCGATATTTCTCTCGCATTTCAATCTCTCAATTAGATTAATAATTGCACAATAACTTCCGGTCCTTCCTGCCCCGTCACTAAACAAACCGTGTAAATTATATATTATTGCGGACCAATTAATGAAATTCGCTTCAAAATCTTCAGTAACATTTGATTACTATTTGGTGTACTTAGTATCAAATTTTGACTTGGAACTCTTTGTTAATAGATCTATATTCGCATTTCATTATTTTTCATTATTTTTATTTTAATTTTTGTTGGGATGTTCGGTGTTTTAAATATATAAATATCACTAATTCTCGCAACTGAGAGATCGATCAATTCAATTCAGTATTAACCCAAATAAATGCTTTTCCAATTTTTTAAATCTTGCAAAAAGCGATATTTCACTCCCAAGATTTTTGTGTTCCATACTTTAACCATCTGTTACACATTTTCGTATACATATGGCTCAATTTACCCAATCGTTAGCTTGCATTTTCTGACAAAGCGTTAGTCTCATTTTTTTCGGGTTAGGTTTAGAAATGATTTAAAAATTGAACTTCCGGTGCGTTTCCAACCCCCAACCCCAACAGGATAATCACTATTTTATATATTTTGTGAGCGTTTGCGTGGGTGTTCTCTTGGTGGGTGCTTTGTACAAAACATCCTATTACCACATTATCCAATTTTGCTTTAAAATATTCCAATAACTTTTACTGTGGTTCTAGGGTTGATTTCAATCTTACCTACAATGAACCAACACAGCGGAATTTTTCTCTCTTCTCACACTTGATTGCATTTTCTCTATCAGATCGAGTACTGCCGTAGCATCATCCGGACATTTGTTTGATGCCCAGCCAGTGTATTGGTATAGGATAATTACCTTAATGAATTTTAATTAGTAATGATAGTACACAATAAATTGCTATCTTTCTAGCGGTTCTATCTGCTCCACTTTTTGTGAGCTAGCACAAATTGCAAACACAGTACGAGTTTTGTGAATAAGCTGCGTTACTGCTAACATTACAATAGGCAATTAGGCATGTCGACGTGTGGTATTTTCAAGTGCATTTAAATTTACAAAGGATATCAGCTATTAACTAATATACCTTTTCGTCATCCTCTTTGGTTACACGTAATTCACGTCTAATGATTTCATTGTCAGTACTGTTAGATTTTAAATGAATAGTGATTTCATCAATCACGAGATCTTTCTCGTTGTCGCTGGGCCAGTAAGGAAAGCATTGTTCCTGTTAATTATAAATATTTTCAAGTATTACAACAATCAACAAGTAAATATGATCAATAACGACTCTTTTTTATGTGTGAAGTGATCTTACGTACCCCCTTTCCCTCTAATAGTCAACAGGTTACAATTCAATTTCCATCATCAATTTAGTATTCCCGGAATATCGGTTTTACCGAAATTCAAAAATTTTGCTATCCAAAATAGATTTTGTGAAAAAAATATCAGAAGCTAGAAATGAGGACTACTATTCGTACTACATTTATCGACTTTTTTTAGTTGAAATCGAACTATCTTTAAAAAATTTGACTTATATCATTTTGTTTCAAAATAGCTTCAATTAAATTACTTGGAACTTAATTTTGCAACAAAATTTTATACTTTTAAACTTGTCTATTAGGGACATTTATCACCAACAAGAACTTATGTTACTTCTAGTTAGTCATTTGTATTCCTTCACTTCTTGATGTATTTGTGTATTTGTATAATCTTTTCATTGTGTCATTTTGCATGAATAAAAAGTTAAGTCCCAAAACATTTACGTTTGTGTACGTGTACGTTTGTGTTTGATTGTATTACTCTGGAGCATACAGCCGTTGTCATGTAATTTTGTGCGTCAAGTCCATAGACGACTTTTGAATTTAAGAGTTTTGCACGTTTCTACCTTTTTATTCTCTTTGCACTCTGTTAGCATCACTATGGTGTTGATATTGTTGTCGAGAATTGCACGCCAGAAGAAACTGATAGTCTGTTTTAGAGGACCTTGTGCAGCAATTAATGTTGTAGCATTATCATAGGACTGAAAATAAAACAAAAAACGTTTGAGTTGCATTGAGATCTCGTCGTTTGAACCTTAAGTGATGAAGTTATTTAAATATTTCTCACTTCTACTTTAGATGCATTCAGGCAAGGAGTTTCTGCTTCTGTCGGATTGCGGACTATCACAATGTTGTTTCGTGAAACTGCGAATAATGTTGAGTTTTATGTTTTAAAATATTAGCAACGTGAAACTTTGTCTCAAAACATTTATTAATACGTTTAGTTAGATTGAGATAACAAATTTGTATACCGGTACTTTTCAAACTATTTGACGGAGCGAAATCCTATTGAAAAATTCCGACTTATTAAGGAAATTCTTTCTGTACATAATAGTCATCTGTCTAAATTGTATAAGCTATGAATATAAATAAAAGCGAACTTAATACTAGCAAAACAACTAAGACTTCTAAGACTTTTTTATACCGTCTAAAACTTTCATCAAAGACAAATAGAAATAAAACGAATATAAATTCAGAAGCGCATATCATATGTCCGATATTATTTGTCCGCATATTATTTGTCCGATCATTGATCTTACAAGGTATCACTTCCTTATTTCTGTTCATCTCAGGTTGTTTCGCCAATTGCCCTTGTTTTGTCTTATTCACTGGCCCAACTTTGGCCAAATCGTTGAACTGTTTTTGTAATATACCGATATCCAAAGAAACTCTGTAATATTTGAAAATTGGGAACTATGAAATGGCTAATTGACAGATAGTAACTATGGTTACCAATTTTTTTTCAGAATTTGACCTAGAGTTAAAAAGAATGTTAAGTTATGAAAATTTACCTATACAGTGCAATTTGACGAATGCTGGAATGCTGAATCATATTGTATACTTATACTTAGTATCATTTTTGTAGTTCTAATTTCCATAATTTCATTTTGTTTCCATTTTCATTCATTTGATCAGCATTTTTTTAAAACCCATTACCTGGTAAAAACACTATTGAATTTTTCCGATTCCATATCCGTTTTTCCAAACAAATAATTCTCCAAAATAAGCTTATGCACCATGATATATTGATCCTAAAAATTTCAAAATATGATTGGTTGATAGATTGAAAGGTGATGAGACATCATCAAGGAGCCTTCACAAATTAAAATATTTAATCAAAAGAATATCGCTTGATTAGAAGTTACACACTAATTCATTAGTTGGTTCAAAGTCATTGATAAGCTTATGCATCATGACATTGCCCCGTAAAAAAAACATCAAAATTTGACATAGTCCAGCATCCTTCACAAAATAAAACAGAAAAAGCATCGCTGAATTAGAGTTTCCACACTAATTTAATAAGTTGATTTCGAGTCGTTGGTGGGGGAATTTGTAGGTTTTAAATGAAGTTTCCCATTGTTTATTTCCATTACACATAACGAAAGTTCTCAGAATTGTATGACGTGGATTACCCAGTATTTTATTTAATTATACACTTACACATGTTTGAACCATATCTACTCTCTGCTCTCTCAGCTTCAAAATGCAATTGTAAACATCAACTGATCGAAGTGATTCACTCTCTTGAAGCAAAAAATCTAATGCTATAAATGCGCCAGTTCTTCCCGCTCCAGCACTGAAATTGTTAACGTTAATATTTACAACCTATTTATAATTATAACTATTGTCAACACATGTCATACCTAATTAGGTTAGAAAACAATGCTCTCAATGAACATTTTTATTTGAAGGTTTAACCGCTTTGTTTGATTATCCAGATGCAAAACATGTGCACGCCAGAACATCAGAGTTCCATAAATCGGACAGGCGCAATGCCATATTGGAAAGCTGTCAGTTCTTCCAATAATAGTAGCTTACACAGCGATAGATATCATTGATTGCTGTTTGTTCGAGATTTTGTTTGAGTGAAAAGCGTGAATACGCGTTGTATGAAACTTTGGCTATTTCACCTGCAATGAACAACTATTGGTGCATTTGATTGGTGTTTTTTAACAATTCCATGAAATCTCATTAAATTTGTTGTTGTAACTGGTACTCCATAGTCAGGCCAATTAAGGTATTGGAGTAAAATCACCTTTATACCCTGTAAAATAAATTGATGAATGAGCTAAACAAATCATATTATTTTAATTATATTTATTCATTATATATATTCTACAAAAAGTTTTGAAAAACATAAAAAAGACATTCTACTTCTAACATTCTTTCTATGTGACAGAATTAGATTATTGCAAATAAACAAAATTGGGTGAGTAGGATTGTTATGAACTTTACAAATTAAGTTTAGTGGCATTTGCTGTTCGGGAAGCAATTTGCTCCTCTTTTTGTACATTTGGAGCTAATCCATCGGCCTATTTCATAGATAAATATCGTGTTAATCGGAATTTGTATCAAATGTTCGAGCATTATAACACAGCATTAAAATATTATGATATTGATTAATCACCTGTTCGTCCTTTTTTGTGATTGTTAGTGTAAACATTTTGTAACAACCCGTGAATATTTCGTCTCTATTTTCAACATATACATCTCCAAATTGTTTAGGCGAACCTTGAGAAGGCCAGTATTTCTCACACTTTTTCTGTAATGAAGTGTTCATTTATTAATAAATATTTATTTTATTTTTCGTTTATTTCACGGCTTTGGAACTCAATCAACTCACATATTTTGATGTGATTTAATATGGAATATTAAATTTTGGTGGACTCACGTCAAAGGGACTAAAGGACCTTTCTCTTCAAACATCTCAAATACTTTGTGCATCGTTAAATCTGAAGCATTTTTGCCTTGTTTGAATTCACGTAAAAGGACCCAGACACGTTTACTTGCTCTATCAAGTAGTAATCTTTGTTACCTTGCCATTTTCCACAAATTTCGTTAACATGACGATGCAGGATACTTTCTGCTCAACAATCATTCTCCAAAAATCGTTTACTGTACTTGGCAACGGTCCTTGTGTAGCAATGAACTTCTTTGCTTTACAGAATCCCTTGAAAACAAATTAAATTAAAACAGTTTTTATTTAAACGACTTTCTTCAAAAGACTACACGTTGCAATATTCAATGAGTACTACTTACGTTAATGTAGCAAGCGTTAATGTAGCTCATATTTCCTTCACCATCAAGCAGCACACGCGATAAATCACCTGTTAAAAAAAACATTTCTTTATAAATTGACAAGACTTCATAATCTATTTCGTTTTTTCTCTCATTTTTATACAATTCTACAATACTAAGTTTCATTCTGCAATACTATATATATATATGATCTCAGAAAACATTGCTCGGGGAAGCACATTTTCTATTTTATATGAGGCTTGTCCATTCTCATTTTATGTACATCCAATTCTAAGAATTGCTATCTCAAATCCATAAAAACTCACAAGGTAGAATATTCTTGTATCTGTTTTTGCCATTCAGTGATTCAGAGGAAGCGATGGTTGTGGGATAATTCAGTCCTTTTGCGTCTGATTTGAGATTCTGTATCAAGTGAATGCAGTCAAATTTGAACTTATAAAATAATCTTTGCATTTCTATATATTATATAAATTACCTGAAACTCCCCTTTGAATTTAGCACCGTCTTTTTCATTTAAACGATTGTACCTTTCAAAAAGTTGCTCCAGTGGAATATCGTAAGGTGACCTCGGTTTCATTTTATCCACTGCTATATTTGCGTACAATGGGTCTAAGAAAGGGAAATACATTTGTTATGCAGTTTAAGTTATGTAATTGCACAAATCTCTTAATTAATTTGTTTGTAAACCTCATAACTGAAAATCTAAGCCTTCAGAACAGCAGAGTACAATTGAATAACGCTCATGTAGCCATAAATCAAAATTACCATCATTCACATTATCTTGTAATTCTTGCATATTCAAGTCATCTATTAACATTTTCTTTCGAACAAGTTTCCTGTGCAAAGTTACATAATATACGTCATCAATAACTCTAACAAAGAATCAAAATGGTATCTCGTGGAATTGTTATATTCATGGGAAAGTCCCAAGGCGTGGAACAGCACATATTTTATTAACCATGACAACGTGATTTGGCAGCTGCATTTGTTATTTCTTTTTTTGTGAATTTTTTATCAGGATTTTCACTTTATATGGTTAATTTTTTCATTCATGATGTGGAAGAATATGGGATGAATAATCATAGCCTCTTTTTTTATTTATTTAGGAGAACCGGCCATAGAATTTCCAAGTTCCATGCAACGGAATAGGCATAAATTGCCACGTGATGGGACTAAAAAATATGTCCCATAGATAAGATTGTGGCTTTTTATACATACCACTGAATGACAAGACGTCAAATATTTTAATTGACGCTTTTTCGGGGTTTACTAACTTGTTTTGATAGCTTTTTTAGACTGATATTTGTTGTGCATCCACTTACAATTTAGTTATGTCATTTTCTGCTCTATGTTCCCTTATTTTGAAAAGAAGTGGTGGTATCGGGAATTTTTGTATTGTTAAATCTCTGACGCAATGGGAAAAGTTTGGTTGACTTGAAAACAAGTATCACTTGCCTTCTATAACAATATATCCCGCTAATTACAAACCCAGCAATTACAACACAGACGATGATAATAATTATAACAAGCGTCGCTGCAAAAAAAATTATTGTTTTGTTAGAAAGTTTCTTTACGCAAGTAAAATACGAAATATTAAACTTTATACTTTGGCAAAATGTTAACAAATTATTTTTTTCAGACTTACGAGACGGAGGTGAAATTTTGGTAAAATAGGAAACTTCACTCGATTTGATCAGTGTTTTATTTCCATCTTCTGGTGTTGAAGTTACAACGTAGTAGCTGAAATTAATAGTGTTTAGTTAACGTCATCCATAGCAAAGCATTCTGATTAAATAAGAACAATAGGAACCTGTACTCAGCTTCGTTTTCCAATTTCAAGTTATTTGCTTGAATGTTTCCATCGAAATTAGCTTCTCGTTTCATCCGATTTACTTCGTTTACAAGATATATATTGCAATCGGAAGTGCTTTCGTCACCCAATGATCTTGTTATGTACATCGTGCTTCCGATTTCGTTCGAAATGCTTGTTCTGTAATAAGATATAATAGCTTTGTAGGCTTTCACACCGTAGTATGCTCGATCGATTTTTTAATAGTGAATACAGTAGTTTATAACTGTCGTCAGATACGCTTATGTGATCTATAAGCTGTGATACGTTTGTTCAGGCTACGATACATCACCACCTGTTGACGGTGGTGCAATGCCGTTTTTTATCGTGAATTTTTATCGTGAAGTATAATGCTGTTTTATTGGTATTATTATATCCTCACATTACAGAAAAAAAACGATCTCGAATACGTATAAAGCAAGATTTACAGCGGGGGTGTACATGGAAAAGCTAATTATTTTGTGTGGCCCAGCTAGATGTCCGAAATTGGTAATATGGCCCGCCGACAAAAAATGTTGCACGCCTCTGAACTACAGCAATATTAAATTTCATTGTAAATAATTATTTTTATTATTATACATTAAAACCTTCAGTATAACATTAGAATGCTTTTTTAGATATTCAGTGCAAAAGTTTGTTGATATCGTATATGCACACAAAAATAATGTCAGAAATGTCATTGGCATAAAAGATGGGTGAAAACCAAATAAAGGACGAAATCAATTTTAAAATTACCTGGAAATGGCAAGAGCGATGAAAGCTTCATTATTCTTTAGAGTTTTCCCCTTTATATTTTGTAGGTCTTCTGCGCTTTCAAATGTCGTAGAATTTGCTTTTTCAGGTTTGAATACGACAATAACAAAAATGCAACTGTAAATTTTATGCATACAGTTAATTGGTGTTACTTTAGATTTATTGAATATGTATCTCAAGTTAGATAGCATGTCCAATTTTGTTCAGAATCTTGTAGCAAGTAGTTTTGTATATAAGTTGAAAACTTTTAACGAGTTCATTTTTTTTACAAAGCATATTGTTAAAATAACCTGATAGGTCCATTACTTTCGTCTGGTAGATTGATTCTAATTGGAACCGTCCCATCACCGCTAGAATCAGTGGTCACAATCGGAAGGGGAACTATAGCTGGTGCTAAAATACAAAGACTGTTAGACCAATTATACTTATAGTCAGTTACTATAAAAAATGCCACTTTGTCAAGCAAATTTAATTTTCCATCAATAAAGTTATAATCCGATATTGATTGTACTGAAGCATTACGGTATATTAAATTGCATAAACCTGCTCTCTCTGTCTTGCAATTTCCAATAGCAAATATACCCGGTCCAGTACCAGCACATGTCCGCGCAAAAATACTGAATGTGTAGTTTCGATTAAATGACATATTGGAAAAAATGAAAAAACTTTTCTCCACTGAAATATTTTTATCTAGAACAATTTGTTGAGTTGTTGATTTTGTAGATGCTGCGTAGACAACGGATGATGTTCCTTTCAGCTGTTGAGGAAGGTAAAATTTGTAGGTAAGTTTTGAACTATAATATAAAAATCGACAACAGAGTGTAATTATATCTAATGAAAAATGTTAAATCATTTAGAAGTACATAATGCCAATGACTCAATAAGTAAAATATCATTCATATTGGCAAAACGAAAGTTAAGTTTAAACCTTTGGAATCAAATTTTACGAATTTGTTTTTAAACAAAATGTATGTATGTCACATGAGAGCCTAACCCATGGGGTGATTTCTAAATGAAACTCTTTTCTATGTCATAGCAATTATTCGTAGCTTGAAAACGCATTTTTACCCTCAAAGTGTATTTTTCGCCCTCCGCCTGGACCCGCTAGCTATTACGGTCCATCTTGACAATTAGAAATTTTTGCCCCCCCCCCCCCTTCACAAATTTCTGACTATGCCTCCGAGCTAAATTCCTGGCTATGCTCTGGATCTTCTACATACATAAATTTCCGTAATGCCACGAGCGTTGTCCATCTTCCATTGAATAAGGCAAGTGTTGTTTTCTTTCACGTGTGTCATATTGAATTCTTTTACGGGCTCAGGAATTGTCGCATCAGTAGTTACAGTTTTTGAAATAATGTATGGATACTTGCACAATTTGGGACATACAATCAACTGAAGCATGAAAGAAAAATAATTATTCACTAAAACACAAAGCTTTTCAAAATTAAACTTACTTAGAAAGGACAACAATAGTAGTAAATAATATGCTACACACCCTGACGCTGTAGGTAGTAGAGTAATTCAAATTTGGGTATGTTATGTGCTTGACGTCTT
This sequence comes from Styela clava, assembly GCF_013122585.1. Classification (NCBI taxonomy): domain Eukaryota; kingdom Metazoa; phylum Chordata; class Ascidiacea; order Stolidobranchia; family Styelidae; genus Styela; species Styela clava. Next base: position 17,212,695 of record NW_024102834.1, on the reverse strand, counting down.
GAATCTCTGGTACGATGTCAGTAATGTTTATTTCTTCCATTTTTGTCGGGATTTCACGATCTAGTTGTAGTCTGTGACGTTATTAGAATTATGGTGGTACAATAAATTAACCAAAACCATATCTACAAAGTTTAGAATATTTGAGTAAATGTTGCAACGAAATATTGATTTTATCGGTCGGTATAGTTTTGGTGTGATTCCATTTTCAACTCAGCGCACGTTATGTAGGTCATTTGTTAATATTTATATCTATATATATTTATATCTATATAAATATAACCGTGAAATCGATCTATGCAAATAGGTAAATGGAGTTACTAATTATCGATACAATAATATGATTAGAAAGATTTTTGTGAGATACACATAGACCCACCTGTGAGTCACTCCAAGTGCATTTGATGATGGAGTCCATTTTATTGAAATATTTGAACTACATTCGACCACGTTTACATCGAAGATCATTGGGATGCCTGCTACTATAACAATACAAATCAATTTAGCATAATGTAGCGGAAATCATAAATAATCAGATAAAGTACATTATTCTTCAATAATGTTTCGAAAATATGTGTCCGCAACAATAATTCTAATTACGATATGTTTCAATTCTTATTCATAAAATCTATCAATAATAAGGTTTCTCACACTGTCCTTGGCAAATGTAACCTCTGAATGAAGCACAATCACCGTCTTCCCAACGCCATTGAAGACTTCCACTCATCACCAAACAATTCTGATTGGAATCTGGTCTTCCATACCCCCAAGCAAGATACCTACCATCCACAACAGCTTCGTAATTAAATTTCCAACTGTTTCAAGATTTTAAAATGTATAAAGTTCGTAAAGGCGAGCTTATAAATAAAGTTTTATCTGATATTCTCATCGAAAGGTCATCGGAACTAACTACAAAGGAAACCATCCCATACGAGTAGATAAGTAACTGCGCGTTCATGATCACGGTACTTAGGAACTGTAATAAATCTTTAAATTAAGAACAAGAAAAAGCCACGGTGTGCTATTGCTGTTATTGCATTGTATACTCAGCGCGTTTGATTATTTCAACCGATAGAGTCTTTAAGTTTAGTTTTTAAATATAAAGACAATTTCGATTTTGAGATCTACGTAAATGGTTAACCTTGTTTGCGCAATTGAGTGAATATTTGTTCGGAAAATGGTAAACGAGCTTTTGGAAAGACCATTCACATTAAAACCATCACTTGCATTTATTTTATGGTCCTAATAAAGATACATTGACGAAATATATACATACTTTCCGTATTTGGTCTCATTATAGAAAAATGATCCGTCGTTCCATTTCCATATTTCTAGACCACTTGACATTTTTTTTCTTCCACCAACATACACTAGATTTTATAATAAAAAGTACTAAACCGACGAAATTTTTCTGAATCTCAATCAGTAGTTATATAAGAAGATTTTCAGGAATTAATAATTTGCAACAAGTCCTACTTGCTAAATCTAGAAGCTAGGTGTGCAAAATTTTTTAGTATAAAAGCCGCATGCAGCGGAGTAAGAATAATGTGATAGCCGCATAATTTTTGAAATTAATAATATTAGAATACTGTGAATTGAAATGAACAAATATATGTATAATAACAATATTGCAAAGTAAGTAAAAAAACTGTTACGCTACAGTTTCTCTTAGTTAAAAATTTGGATAATATATAATGAATGCCAGCGAGAAGAGCCGCATAAAAACTCCGGCGAACCGCGTTTTGCCCACCGTTGGTATAGATCAGTGATTCTCAAACTAGGGTTTGAGAGCCGCATGCGGCTCCCAACAACCTTTCCTGCGGCTCTTGTTTATACTAAAAATTAATCACTTTCAAAGAAAATTGTTCATTGAAAACTAATCATTGACTTGAAATTAAAATGCGGAAGTCTATTAGTTAGTCGAATGGATTCCCCTGTGTTTATTTGCGTAGCGTTGACTAATCTACAAGATGCAATAGTGACGCAACAGTAAGCGTTTTCGCGGTCACTCGGGCACTTTTCACTTGGAAAGATTTTAGACGTGGCTGTAATCTTGGGCTTGCTTCCGTGGAGGATTCAGTTTTTGTCCCATTTCCGAATATTATGTATAAATCGAATAACTCAATAATCAAAAATAGAATCTTTCTTCGAATCGAATAATTTGAATATTTTCAACGAATACCGAATAATCGAATAATGATTATTTTTTATACATAACAGGGATCCATAACGTCGAAGGTCGATACTCCATTTGGAAATTAATAAAAACATCGATAAGTCGTCAATAAAGCGTTTTTTTACTGGTTAGGTCTATCATAATCGCTGATTGTCTTTGTCACCGCGATCTTTTCGGCGGCGATACCCTAAAGTTCCCGCCCTTTCTCGTTTTTGGCAAGAATGAGGGGTCGCCGGATATCGCAGTTTCATATTTCTAGTATACCCTTGCGTTCACATCAGCGACAGCTGTTGAATACATTAAGGGCTGATTTCAAAACCAAATTAATTTTATTCGGAGTATTATCCTCTGCCTTGGATTTGATCTTCCTTATCACCGCTTGTAAATTAACCTTGCCCGTTTAAAGTAGTGAAAACTAACCGAGATGCAGATATTTAATAAAATGATAATTGAGTTTCTCATGCTTTTCTATGATGTTCGTGTTATTTTAGTATTAGATAGTTAAACCTAGCAAATTAACAATTGCGTGAATCCTGAATGTTGATTTAAAATAGCGATTAAATAAATTGGCTATAAATCCATTTCTAGGCCTTTGTGTCTAATAGGGGGTCAGACGCTGATTATAACTAATTCCTTCAAGTTTTAACTTTTTTTCAACAAAGCAACACCCCGATGGTTATTATAGCTAAAATACTTACTGAGTGATGCTCAATTTTCATTACTTAATTTTCAAATTCACCCCTTCACTTAATGATTTTGAATATGTCATGCCTAAATGCTTCAAAATTTAACTATTGTAATCATTTTCGATGATAATAGACGCAACAATTCGTGCACGAGTCAGTGTGCATTGTTACAACGAAATTCACGATTGGTTTTACGTTCTACTCTTGGCTCAACGGCCATGCATGGTCGAGTAAAATATTCACATATTTGAAACATTACTTGGCCAAGGATGGAAGGGATCACTAAAGGGACTAGGACGTGACATTTCTTATCTGGTTACTTAATCAGAGTTTTTCATACAAGTAACTCATACCAGCTTTTGGAATAATTATTGGTAGTTTTTGAATCCATGCTATTTATATAACTAGAGTTTTCTAACGACCTAAAATCGCCTTTTTAACAATGAAACGCCGAAACGTAATTTTAACATTTAATTTTAATCAACTTTATGTTTGGTAATGCAAGAAATGGCTAATGTCACCAAGCATGCGGAGTTTAAAAGCTGGGAAATTTATTTTAAATACCTAATCTGGTTTGACGTTTCTAAATTTACGGAACGGTTGGTACGTTTTTTTTGCAAAATATTGGAATTGAAACGATACGTTAAGTGCAAATATAAGCATATGAAATCATAACGCAAAGACATAGACGTTTTCAAATTTGTCTTTTTTTTCTGATAGCGAGCCCCGTTGGGAAATTCAAATATTAAAATGCCATTCGATTATTTTATCATTCGAATATTTTGCCCAGCCCTAGTTGTTACGTGTGTTGTTGTTACGTTGGCTTGGTATTTTAAATACGCGTTCAAGGTTTGTTGCTATTTTACCTTGCGTTATTTGTGTGCGGCTCTTCATAACTTTGAGGTTTGAAATGCGGCTCTGGGACTAAAAAAGTTTGAGTACCACTGGTATAGATAGATACTTTGTAAGCAACAGAGTTTACTTAGGCAATTAATTAATAGAGGTATCTTTGCAAATCATTACATGTTGTTGCCTTTTATCTTTCTGTAAAACGTGGATAAGTTTTGGCATATTCTTACGAAAAATTCCCAAGCTTTGTTGCTCAGCTTTTGATTTAAGTGCAATTTGAGTTTTATTGTCTAATATAATTGCAAGGGCTTTTCCGGTAGCTTTACAATGATCCTCAGCATTAGTATAATTTTTTTTCTCATTGTGATATTTCCCATAAATTTCAAACGACGTACCTCCAATGCGAACTAAGTCTGAAAATAAAAGTAAATCGATAATTATTTACATATAATTAGAAGTGCAATACGAATCGATTTCAAGTTATCAATTCAATAGTTACTTACTTTCATTCAAATAAAACATCTTTTCATTTTCCATATAGCTTTCAAATGCATTTTTTGCCAAGCACGACAAATTAGTCGGACCGAGATACTCAGCTAACGTGATGTTCAAATAACTCGTCATTTTTGGTACAACTGGCCCGTAGTTGTCTGTCACGCTATACTCCTTGAAGATTGACACATTTTTACTTGCAATTGTATGAACCATATTTTCTTTGTGCCATCTCCAAATAATATTCGGCATTGGATATCCTTGATATTCACAAGACAACGTCAGAAGTCCTGTGGCCGTTTTCGAAATCACTGAATTTACCAATTTGATTTTTCCTGAAAATAATATTAAAATCGTGTTGAATCATTACTCAGTCTTAAGTGACATACCAATTTTCCGCAACCGCTAAACCAAGTGACGAGTAACATTTGAACTAAGAATAATAATATGAATATATATACTCTTGTGATCATGCAATTTTTATTTTCACGCGTTTCGATTTTATGCGCTTCCTTGCTGTCTCAGCTATATGGACGCAATTATTTTTAGTATATTCTCTACTCCTGGTCCGTGTCATTAAAACTTTCACCAATATACTTCCTGAAATGATTTTCATAATAAAATCAATCATTTAAAAAAAATATGTTTTGTTGTTGTTGTTAGAATTCTTGTTGTCCTGCACATACAATTTAGAATTTGGCGTGATTCCAAAATTGATACGCGTATTATCGTTATTGGTATGTTATGCAATTATAAGACAATGCAATTTCAATTATATATTGTTATGTACTATACAGGAAAAAATTACAGTCTAACCTCTTATAACTGCTGTATCATTCGAAGATGATATTCGTTGTTGTATGATATTTGTTGCTACACAGGTGTATAACCCAACATCACTGCTTGTTGCTTGATCGGCATGCAGAATTGCGTATCCCGGACCAATGTTTTGATAGGCATGATTGCCAGTTCGTCTTGTTACTGACTCATTTTGTTTGAACCATTCAACATGTGGAATTGGGACACCTATAGCAAGACACTTCACTGTGTGCATTTGTTGCTTTATTGGTATTACGATAACCTTTGGTACAACAGAAAGTATTGAAGTAGATTCTAAACAATAAATAAAGGGTTACACAAAATAATAAGGGAATTTTGACCACCGTGATTTTTGGGAATGCGTTAGGACCAAGGGAGTAAAATTACGGGCAACCCAGTCGTCAGCTAGCGCCCAAACGAAGGATCCCAGTTGTGCCATTTTAACCACTGATATGCGAAGATTTACAGACAACATTTAAAATTATAATACTATATATACGGTATTTTAATATAACGTAACTGTGAAAGACTTCGAGGTCGAGTTAATTGTGGGTACATCATTTTCGATAAATATCAGTTTAGTTCCTTCAACATGTTTTGCGTATTAATGGTAGTAGGGTATTTTACAAATATGTGTAACGATTACTTCACCTTCAACTATAACACGAACGGAAGTTGAAAAGTTGTATGCGTTAATATCAGATTCAGGACTTGCGTAAAACGTATAGTTTGTTCCAGTGCTTGCTTCGTCAATCGGGCCAATTTTAATGTTAGTTGAGTAAGTCACACCGCCTTTGCTTGTAACGAGATGTGTAAAGTTATTATTTTTGTACACCCGAATTTTCACGGATCCGTCTTCACTTTTTAGCATCAGATTTACAGTAAAACTTTCATTTTTGTAGATTGTAAAAGTTTTTGTTGTTGCATTCAGCTCAATTAACTCTAAATATAAAATATCAACAAAGTCAAGTGAATCTAATAATTACCGAAATGAAAACAGAATAGTAAAATAATTAGCACTCATGTGTTAAAATAAACGAGTCTGATAATATACAAGTATATCGTCTCCAGAAATTCGCGTGTCCGACAAGTCAATGCATTTGTTGTGAATAATCAAAAATACAAGTACAGAACACAGAAGTTGCATTTAATTGGTGCCAATTTTTGATATCTTAATCAATTAATTAGATTCACAGAAAAGTGCATAATAATATCTTACGCTTATCGCACAAACTTCCTGTAAACCCAGATGTGCATTTGCAATTATCCTGACATCCTGTTTTGACACAAGTTCCCCACATTCCACAGTCGATCGAATTGCATTCATTGAAAACTGCAACAAAAAAATTGTATACTCTTGATTTTACATAATTCAAAAACATTTATTAGTTTCATTACATTTTAAACCTATTTGCCGTTAATGTACATAATAACTATTTCGTGATAAAATATTTTATTTAACTAATGAGCCATGACCCTGATGATAGGGCTATACCTTCGATATCGCGAATATAGTTTGAAGGCCATCATTTTTAGATAAAAGAACCTTTGGTTGACATAGCGGTAACGGCAATTATTGCTTGATATGTTTTGACAATACTGGTTATACTTTTTCAGTGACTAAATATTGGCTATACGGACTATAGGTTGTTGAAGAGCTGTTTGGTTTGGCTGTTTTAAAATATCAGTCTTTTTCAAAATAAAATACACAAAAATAGGGCCACTAACACAAAAATAGGGCCACTAACACAAACACTTGCTTCTTTTGCGTACAATATATCATCTAAATCGAAGAACGATTCGATTCATTATTAGCTAATTCAATTTACGGCACTCAGGTTGTGAAACAATCATTTTCTAATTTCAATTTTACCAGGAATTTCGCAAACATATCCTCGGGTTGTTGCGCCGTCATCGTTGACCCATTTCATATTATTTCTTTCTGTCGCATAAGAACTCATGAACAAATATCCACCCCCATTGCTTACGGCAGTCCACGCCCACTTTCCATTGGTTATTGGCGTACCGTCAAACCATAACCAACTGGTATTTGGTTTATAAGCTCCAATTCAAAATGAAATTGTGCCACTTCCATTACCATATTGATTTATTACTTGACTTTCAACTAAATCTTGTATCGCATCTGCTTTCATCATTGCAACTGTTCCTCCCAGATTGTAGCAGGTTGTATTCGCTTCATTGAACAGTTTCTTCGAATCGTGATTGACGTGATACTGGCAACCATTTTCATTTATGTACGTTAATTCTGCAAAATAAGCGAAATTATCAAATATGTATCTGAAGCATCTAATACACTTTGATAACACGACCACTAAACACTATTGCTATTAATTTATATTAATAAACTTGTTAATTTGCATATTTTATACCCGTGACCTTTTAGTATACAAAGCCATTTACATATAAGTCAAGATTCCTTTTTGCGATGACTTCGAAGTAGCTCAAATGTGGAAAACAAAAAATTTCACGTTCAAGTCGCAACCCCATTTTTAAGAGTAACTTCCACCACGCGATATTTTGAAACTTTATATAATGACAATGAATATTTTTTGTAGAAAATTTTAAATAATTAGCCCGTCCTGCTGGGTATTTCAATGGACCACGACAATGTCGATCCATAAGGAGTTTCGTTTTAAGACTGTTGTGCTTTATTTAGTCATGCGGTTTTTGTTACAAATCAGTTACTTCGTGTTACTTCCAAATATATTAAATATTACGATTATGACAGTATAAAGTACAATATGTAATTCAATTAATAGATGAACTTTTACGAGACATGCTCTGCCACCCATGCCATGCTTTTCTTCATAAAAGCAAGGAAATGTGCCCACTGATCTTTTAAAAGACACAAGTATTTGTTTTCATATTTGTTATTGTATGGCATATAAACTAGTCATTTTGTAAATTGACTATATATTCATCCAATGGAAGCAAAGCCCTTAGTCAACTTGTCTTGTCCCTTGGGATCTGCTCCTTACTTGTCCCTTGAAATCGGAAAAAATTAAAAGCTTGCGTTCGAAAAAATTTCAAAGGGTCACGACTCAAGAATCTTATAAATATTTTGTTTAGAACGTTGGTGAATTGGGCTACCTATGTTTTCCTAGGCCTAGATTTACCTTAGGCCCATAGCTTGGTTTTTCGACATAAAATTGTTCACAAGTTTGGCCACATGTAAAAAGAACTCAATAATGATAATTTGTGTAAGTTCCTCTCACAATTTCTCATATTAAAAAAGCTACGAATTTTCCGTCGACGAGCTAACATTGTACGTCACCGCGTTTCAATCCGTTTTCAAATTGTATCATATTTATTATACCTTATATTTTTCAAATAATAATATCTAATATTTGACATATCGCCTAATATCCTCTTTGGCAACGTATGTCATGAGTTAAAATGTTTCACGTAAATCGACGTAAAACGACTGTAGCTCAAGAGACATTTGACAATTTTTTTAGATTATTGAAGTACTTTCGTTTTTGAGGTGAGATGCTAAAGGATTCATAAATTTTTAATATAGCTAGATACATTATATTTGTGAATATGAATATGCTAATATTTTGCAATATAGCTCACACACCATTACATTCAGTTCCTTTATATGCTGGTTTACAGTCGCAGTTGAAATACGGCGATGACGTCGAATATCTACACGTTCCCCCGTTCTGGCAGGGTGATAAATCGCACACATCTAAAACAATATATTTTTAAAGTAATGAATAACTGAACAGTAACATAACCATTGATCATTATAAATTAATTGCACGCCATGCATTATGAAAAAGGCGTAAGACGGAAGACTTTGATTGTACAATCATACTTAATTAGCCAAAGGCGTTTATTTCATCTTTCAATGTGGTTTTATTATATTGTAAATTCATCACCATGGTAATTGTACCTTTTACAGTCAACGACATTGTAGCAGTCCTCGAGTAAGAATTCTCATGTGATGGACTAATTTCGAACGTGTACGTAATAGTTGACGATGGAACTTCTATGTGTCCAATGTTAATGGTCAGTGTTGTTGAAGGATTGCTGCTACTGATATCGCTTGTGCTTTCAGTTTTGATTTTTATGTTATTCTGATTTTTAACATCAACATTGACGTTTCCATCATATGATGCAATGTTGAGTCGAACGTCGACGCTTTCTCCTCTTTTGACATTTATATTCATAAGTGTCGTGGAAATTGTTAACAAGTCTGAAGTAATTGTAATCACTGAGTTATAAAATATTGCATATAAAACACTTTTTTAAGTATAAATTTAATAATTCAAACTAAAATATCAACTCAGTTATAGCCGAGTTTACACAAATTTCTATCTCAGTCAAGTAGTTACTCAAGCAGTATGTCTCAACTTTGATGTGATTGTACCATTCGTTAAATATAATAAAAAAATATGGAGAGAGAAATATAAAACCAATATTTGAATCTTGCCTTTCTCGCATTTTGTCCCAAAATATCCTGAACCACAAGTGCATATGTATCGATTATCATTTAATGTGCAATTTCCACGTGCTGAGCAAACGTCGCGGCCGCAGTCACCCGAAGATACATCTGTGAACAAGACATATTTATTTTTATGTGACGTTATTGTCGGATTGGGTTTCCTTGAACGTTTACAGCATCTTATCACTTGGGCATTAAATAATACTTAATAATCATCACTTTGGTATTGTATAACTTTCTAACAAATATATGTTGGATATCGAGGACGAAAGCAGATGTAGTCATGCATGCAAAACATCATACTATGAAATGCATTTTGTCAAAATTTGTGATCCAATCTCTGTTATAGCTCAGATCAGGGGTGTCACCCTCGTGGGTTTCCGAGGGCTTCATTGTATTTTGGGAATTGTGCAAAGGCCGCAAACAGTTTTTGATATATTTTGATAATGTATACTTGAAGCATATTTTTACATAGGTGTAGTTTGTGACATATATTTTGAGGCAATTAAACAGCCGAATGAAGTTTTTTATGTTCTTCTCAATGTATACTGCATACATTGATTGAATTTATTATTTTGTAAACATTGGTTCAAAGTTAAGTATGCAAATTTACAGTGGTTAGCGATTGTAGCCGTCACATTCATAAAAGCGTCCAATCGGTCGATATATCCTGAGGAAAACTGGGGAAGAGAGAGTATGCATCAGCATTATGTTTTATTTGAATTCCAGTGATTGAATTTGCTTAAAATAAAGGTCGCAAAACATTTTGGAAACGTCTGAACAACCGTTTTCTACGGTATTAACATTGGCCACACTAATTACTTTTTATGAATGAGAAAGATATAAAACACAATCAAAATTACTGGTATTTACTATACTAATCCTCCTTTTAGAATTATTCACCTCGCTGACAAATATATCCAAAACTTTGAGTACATACAACATCAACCCATTCAAAGTTCCCTTCGCCATATTTTGCCAAACAGTTTTCTTTTAATTTTCCATTTGGTTCATTGGTATATCCTGGCCACGTTTTCCTGAAAAAAAAAAAAAAGGACAATAATTTAAATTAAACCGCAATAGTGATTGTCTGATTTTGTTGCATCTATTTGACTCATTTAAAGATTATTAATTTTTTCGTGACTACAAATCCAAAAATATAAAAAAATTACTAGCACGAACAAAAATATTTTAGTGGATAATTCATTTTTATGTTTTATTATTTCTAAGCCCATCGAAAATGAAAAATATTTTTCTGAGATTATTGCAGTAACAGGTCAAAAATGTAAATATAATTTGAATATTTTGTGAGTAATATTATTTACTTTATAAAATCAAATGTATTAAACATTTTCATATCCCTATCATGTTTCAATGCCCGTAAAACCTTTTTACTCCCCAATGCCAAGTTATTGGGTAAATTGGTCATTACTTGCCAATAATATGCTATTTTACGTTTATGTTGTGACCAAAGTATTTCCGCACTAACTAAATTCATTTTATGCGCTCAACTACGATCCATGCTTGAACCGAGTGTTCGAGTATATTTTCTATTCTATTACAAGGAATCCCCTAATACTCTTTCATGGGAGTACTTTTTTTCACCACAGCGCTAATATAGTCCGGCAGAATCGGGCTTTAACATTGTTTTGGGACATAAAGTTTTTTTTATTGTTTAGATATAATGTATATGACATATATAATGATACCCAAGTGGGTGTGGAGTATATAATATTGAGCAATTTTTTTTAAGTGGATATAAAGTATTTGGTCCAAGATGACGCACATCCTGAACCATAACCTGGTGAATATACAATGTTCAGGTTGTGCGCCATCTTGGTACGAATACTTCAAGAGCGCCTTTTTGTTAAAAACAATTATTTCATAACTACATGGTTTAGTTTTGCATACATAGTAACATTGAATCTTCTTACAATGTCAGAAATCAATTTTAGTAGAATAAATGGTAGTTTATTTCACTAATACAAGCCAAGATCCATCGACAGCATCTAGCCACTTTCTCTTGCGCTCTTCAAACTACATTTGCGTTGCCGCGCGCATTTCGTTTTCCTAGTTTAAGCTTAGGGACTTGGGAAATATTTTATTAGTTGAATTGGATTGGAATATTTGACCTCGTCTTTAACTCCGAACAAGGTCATGTAAAACCATCCACTGGTATCTAAAGATGTGTAACGTGTTTTCTTCTGGAAGAACCGCAATCTTTCAGTGCTGCATTGACTTTGGCAAAATTAATATATCCTTGTGGAGATAGAAGGTATGCGTATGCGAAACCGAGATGTGCACCTGTTATGCCAACATACTTGAGTCAAACGTTTTGAATACTAGTACATCACACACATTTTCCTGCGTGCTTCGGTAGTATGTAGTAACGCGCACATTTTTGCGCACATGCATCAAATTCCACTTGATTATTGAGCTATAGGTTTTTGACGAGCTTTTGTGTATGATTTCATTCCTTAGAATTTGTATGCTGTTCTAAAGAATACTAGTTTCAGCTTTTTCATTTATTCAAACCGCGTGTTGAAAGTAAGTTTTGTAATATTGCGTGTTGGTTTCCAACATCCTTAAATCGTGATGCCAGTAAATCTTCAATACAAAAAGATCAGTACCATCTGCAATAAAAACAGCAGTACCCACTCAAATGACAGCTGGGGGATGGATACTCTTAGTATCTGCTCCATTGCGTGTCTCTTACAGTCTTACCAGTTTACATGGGTGCCAATTGGTATCTAAGCTCAGCCAAAGACACAAAGTTTCGGACTGCAGTTGGCGTGACGAAATGTTTTTAAATATATATTCTACAATAAGATTATTTGATTGCATACTACTGAAAGTTCTGCCTTATTTGTCTTTTCCCATTGCACTATTCCTATACGGATATTCGATAATATGACGCTCATCTGACATAGTTATAGATGGGTTTTTATCTTCTCAACGCTGTTCAAATGGGAATGCGCGAATATATATAAGAATTGCTAATATTGGTTTGCAATGCGATGAAGTCCCATCTTGGCATTTCTGCCTCTCGCAATTGCTGCGTATACTTATCGGGGAAGTTCTGTGGCGTGGTTATCAAATGAAAAAAAAACATGGGAGTATTTTTTCTACTTCTCTACTACTATCAAACTTTGACATTTTGTGAAAACTTTTTTCCATGCAACCTTTTTTTAAAACATCCCCAACAACCACAATTAATTCTGTTATTAAACTTCCGAAACAAACACATAAAATCATCAACAGATGCATATCACCAAATAGATATTGCTGAATTGATCTTTATTTTACCATTTTTCATGTAATTCTTTTTGGTAAACCTGTTATCTATCGTAAATACAGCACATTTGACAATGTTGTAGTGTGACTTTTTTGGCCTCACATTTTTGATATTTGTAGTTAGAGAGAGCTCTTGGGGCTCTGTTAAACAAAGTTACATACAAAATATTGGTTGTAAATTGCAAAACATGATCATGTTGTTGGAATAACTTGGCATTTTTCCACCCGTATATCATTCTTTGTTGAGAATATTAATAAAATCATAACATTTAAAAAACCGTTTTCGTGAAATTTTTGTTGTAGCTGAATTCCAGGGACAACATGACAACAGGCAAGAGAAGCACGGTCGCCTCTTTTAGTTTATGACAGGGTTTCTTAAAAGGGGAACCCGTCCTCCTTGGAGGCCGATGATCGGTTATCTGGGAGCACGAACAAACAGATGGAAATGCGAATATATAATAACAATGTATTTTTATATAAGAGAAGAGCAAAAGTGTTGAGAGTCTTTGGTAGTTTGAAAATCATTGGCATGGAACATAAGAATGAACTATATTCTTTCCCAGGGATATACTATAAAAAGTAGCAATTTTCTCATTCTTGCTCTCGTGATATCATTATCTTTCACTGCGTCGTCGTGATCATCCCGCTGCATAACAATTCTCGCTAACAAATAATTGAGTGTTTTCCACCGGGTGTATATCCACTTGGACCAGGCTTGTATTGTTAATTGCAACAAAAACGGGTATTTTGAAATAGTACTCTTTATTTTACGCGTATGTTTCGACAGTATTTCCATATACTGTATGTGGGTCGCGACCCAAATCTGGGCTCAACAAATACCTAAAAGGTATTGATTTTATTTCCTAGTAAATTTGGTGCTTGCGTAGTTTGTGCACCAAGATTGCGCACAACCTGAACATGGTATTGTAACAGGTTATGGTTCAGGTTGTGCGTCTTTATGATGCACATGTTTGACGAAAAACACTAATACAAATATCTCAATAAATACCTAAAAGTTATTGATTTCATTTCCTAGTAAATTCGGTGCTTGCGTAGTTTGTGCGCCAAGATTGCGGTCCAAAAAGGTCCCCTTATCTGCATGACTAATAGTAAGAAAACTCTTTCTCAAACAGTTTTGACATTCCTCTCTTATTACTTGCATAGGCTAGAGAGCATGTACGCTACGTGACTCGGGCGGCTGTTAGAGGAAAGCGACGAAAACAAGCTTTTCAACGGGACGTCGGAAAATTCCTCGCATGTTTGATTGCATAGTTATGTCATATTATAAAAGGGATATGAAAATTCGCTCAGGCCCATCGGAGAAAAAGGGTCTTTTTAAGACTAATTTTGAATATTGCGTATAATCGTATTATGAGTATAAGCGTAACGAATAAGGTTGATTTAGATCAGCGATTCTCGAACATTCGAGCCTTCTTTTTGAAATTTGTCTCAAGTCTCACGCCCCACCTCAAAAATAAACTAACTAACAATAAAATACAACTAACAGATAGCAAAGCGAAAGTATGCTTCATTCAAAAAACACGTTGAAAATACGTGAATGGAACGTAAATAATGAAATAAATGGAAAGTTTTGAAATGTAAATATCCTAAATAGGGCAGACAAGAACAAATCTAACAAATATTTTTATTTTCAATTAGCTTCATGCCACCTCAAGAATTAAAAAAAACGTATGATTTTCAAGGAAAAGGTGGTAAAACAATTTGTTATGGAATTTGTGTCCTTATATTTGGGCATAGCTCTCTTGTTAGTTATAAAGAGCAAAATATATTTAGCATTAACAATATACTTCGTGAAGGAGCTGATGGACACATGTATAATAGTTATTAATATAAAGGTAACTAAGTCTTTGAATTTTGTTGTTTTGCATGACTCTTCGTACATGTAGTCCAATTTAGTAGACTTTAAACCTAAATTTAACAATTTATATCGAATTTTATTCCAATGGCATGGGACAGGCAAAATTGCTATAGAATGGGAATGGTACAGGAAAATATGTCCCCTGGACATGCTTGACTATCCGGGAATATCACTGTTATTAAACAGAATAAATTTACCAATTTTTAGCATTGACATTTATAGCTGTCCCATCTCCCCATTTCCAAGATCCTTCGTTCTCTAAATCATTTCCACTTGTCCAGAAATTGTTTCTGCCACTGCTTGAAATAGAGAGATGATCGCGTCAGTCATTGTATAATTATAAACATTGGCAATCATTCCGCGAAAATTTTAAAACAATTCGATGTTCATTCGCGCTGATTTATGCCGGATAGTTGCCTGACGTCATAAGTTACGCCTTTTCTTATACGCTCTTTTTTTTGCCTACGTGCTTGCTATGCTGTTGTGAATTTATTGATCTTCTCGCATTGAGCTGCATTTTTCTAGCGGTATATTTTGTCGCCTCATTAACAGCAAAATTTTGATACTGAAGTTTTATACAAAATTTCATTCTAAATTTAATGACCTTTTATGTGTAATAAACTTCAATAATAAATGTCAATTAGTTTTGTCAAGTTTCACATGAAGACGTGATCAATGGAACATGCTACTGGACGAATTAGGTGGGCAAAAGATTTACGCATTTGTCATATTTTCTTTAAGATGTATTCGATAATGTGCGGCAGCCAGCGTGTAAATACGATTAACGTGAATGTCAATTCAATAACGATACTTTGGCTCGGGAAACTCGAAATCATTCGACAAGTCCACATTTATCAAAACAATGTAGTACTATTTTTACTAGAAATAAAAGAACTCCGTATTCCCTTGTTCCCTGAAAATTGGAATATTAGCAGCCATGTCAAATCAATTCTACCAATACTAATACGAAATATTTTGATGTTGTGAATTTAGCTAGAAAAAGTGTTGACATTGGCAAAAACTTAATTTATTAGAAATGTTTTTAAAAATTATTCTACTCATTAAATCAATAATGAAGGACCCTCACATCAGATGGAAGTGACTGACGACCAGTTAGATGTAAAATCTACTCAAAAGATGCAGCATTATGATCGCGCATTACGATTCAAAGAATACTTGGTAATTAGAATAGATCTAATCAAGAAAACTAAATGGTATGAAACTTTCGTAACTAGAGTTATGAGGAAAAATCTTTATGGCAAACATTAACACAATCCCAGTAACATTTCTTTAATTTTTCGTTAATTCTACGATATCCATAAAAGTTGAAAACATGAAAAAAGTTGAAAAAACATTTTCTAGTGTTCAATCTCTTTCTTTGCCTGTCCTAACTTTTGCATCAGATAATTTTTTTACCCGCAAAGTTTTTGTTTTGCAACAGAATGTTTTCATCAACAAAAAAATTCATTGTGTTATTTGTGTCGGCCATAATATAATCAAGAAGTGAAGTTTTCCAACCTCAATTTTCGATTGATGAACATTTCCAGAGCATCTGTTTTCATCTCCACAAGTGTCGATCCGTTCTTAGCACAGGCTTGTTGGGACTCAGAAAATGTTTTTGCAGGACTTGTTATTATTTGAAGTGTTAGTTTATTGTTGAAGTTGGACCAAGTTCTATCTATAAGATGAGAATTCTTCACATTAATTAGAAATATTGATGATTCACTGGGCACGACAACGACAGCTTAACAAAATACCCCTTTGCGTTGCTTTGTGAATCACAGGGAATCACCAATTTACCTGAGACATATCATAACTTCCCATATAGTTCAAAGAATTAGATTGTTTATATATCGATTGGTACTGAAGAGAAGCCAATCACGTATAAAGACGGGACAAATCCTCGTTTCTAAGAGGATCCGTTGTAATCTTTCAAATATAAAGTGGGTGTATTTCCGCCTATTTGTCATGTTTATGTTCTTTTATGGTACATTCAAATATATGTAAGCTTGAAGAAAATGCAATTTGACACTTTGGACAATTTTATTTACCACAGCTAAGAAAACGACTGGACTGGAGGAAACACCAATATCAAATATTGCCGGCGTGGATAAAACGGAGATTCGTTAATTAAAACCACTGCTGTACACTTAACATATGTAGTCATGGTATGACATACAAATCGAATTAATGGTAAAATATCATAAAGTGTTTTTCATACTTCAGAGAAATTAAAACGACAGTTAAAAATGAAAACATACCTGACTGACACACATATCGGTGCCCATTTGCGCAATCGTTATTAATCCACCTTCCATCAGATGATCTGGAAGCGACACAGGAGTTCATTTTTACTCCAGAAACGGTTATAGGATAACCGGGGGCCCTGTATGAAAACAAATTACGCTTTTCGTCACCCACGCTTTAAATTGGTCTGCTCGCAATAAGTTTCACTTTCGAAAAATCACTGGATGCTACCGGCACGTGGAATTTTAATCATTAACGGACCATAAAAACAGATATGCCCAAAGATAATATTGATGGCGTTAGCGACAAGTTTTTGTTTTTCATGTTGGGTTTAATCTATTTGACAGATCTGTTACAGATGACACTTATATGGCCTTTCCAAAATGCCCAAAGCTTGTTGTTTTGGTTTCACTCGCGGCAACAAATTTATTTATTAAAACATCATTACCGCTGATAACATAGCCGATTTTTATATTATGATCAAACAACAAAAGTTCTACTTACCATGTATATCGGATTTTTCATGAAAATTTATATTTAATATGTAAAATAGAATGAGACAAACCAGTTGGTATATTTCAATTCATAGATGTTGTTCCATATCCATTCGCCGTCATGATGTAAACCAATCCAAATGATATTCCTAACAAAATTAAGGACGTTATTGTTTATTAATTGGCATATATACATGGTCGCAAAAATTAAAGTAATAAATTGCAACTCCAAAAAATCGTGTCGAGTCCTTTGACATTGTCCTTTTACGTCCCTTTACAACCAATCAAATTTCAATTCATCTATTTGTATTTAGTGGCATTTCAGATTTGTATTTAGTAGATAATTAAAAGTGCTTGAAGCAATGCTAACTGCCAAAGTACAAAAGTTAAAACAATAAATAATTTTGGTATAATTAAAATATTGAGTATGATCGCAGTGTCAAATGAAATGAACTTCACATGGATTTTTAATTGACTCTGATCATAAAGATACATAAATGATGAAATACTAGGTGAGTAATAGGCAGTTGCTGCTAGTGCCCGACCGATATATCGGCCATGTTTTTCACAAATTCCGAACTATCGGTATCGGCTAATTTTACCGATATATATCGGCCAATCACATGGTTGCCAAAGTGTCAAAATTACGCCGGGAAAGCAGTTTTATCGTATGTTTAATTGAGAGAGCGGTTCTGCCTAATACTCTTTTTCTTCGTTACTTCTATTTCTCTTTTATCAAAAAGCGGCTTTTGACTACGTCTCTCTTATCCAAAACGGCCGTATGGCACGGGATTCATAATTTGTAAGCGAGTTTGCGAGCGTGGTGGCTTGCAAATTGAAGCGAGAGGAACGCGTGAACCACATATTTGTGTCAAATAACATACATTGATAAATAAAGAATTTTTTCGACTATGCCTCTCTAATCCGAAACGGACGTACGGCACGGGATTTAACACTTTGTAATCGAGTCTGCGAGTGTGGTGGCTTGCAAATTGAAGCGAGAGAAACGGGGGAGGCACTTATTTGTGTCAAATAATATACGTTAATAAAGATTTTTTTTTACATGTTTCTATTATCCAAAACGGACGTATGGCAAGGGATTCAATACTTTGTAAGCGAGTTTGCGAGCGCGATGGCCCCGCAAATTAAGTGAGAGAAACATGTGAACATCCTATTTGAGTCAAATAATATACGTCGATAAATAAATAATTCTCGCCGTTTCCACTTTCCACGGCTTTGGATTTCCCTTGCGCTTCCGTGGTTCAAGGCGCGATTTAACTTCTTGTATTGATATGTTATAGATGGCTGGTTCTAGCGGTAAGAGCAGAGTATGGGAATACTTCGTGTGCCATAATGATGGCGTAATTTGTAAAATAGGCGCATCATTATAAATTCAAAAAGTTCCGCCGATTTAAAAAAAACACCAGTAATTTGTAGAGCCACCTCTACAGCAAAACACAAAAGCAAGTATGATTGGAGCCAGTCCAGAAAAACTCTGCTCAACTATAGACTCCATTTATTTTGCAAGAAAAACACAATATTCCCAGAGTGTTGCTGGTTACTTGTAGCCATATTTGTAGGTGGGGAAACATCGGTATCGTCTTATCGGCCTAGTTTTCGAAACCTATCAGTATCGGTATCGGTTCAAAAAGACAGTATCGGTCGCCCTAGTACAGCTCAATATTCATTATTAGATCTTAGGATCTTCCATGTTCCTATTTAGATTTAATTAATGAAAATTAGTTCACGCATATGTTTTGTGTTAGGAGTTTTAAGATATAAATAATTAGTTCAATTGTTTATATTTTAAAACTCATAACATAACTGATAAGGAGATTAGATTAATCCATGATTTTCATGAGTGCGTGGTTGGTAAAAAGTAGTTTGCAGCTCTTTTGTAAAGAATTAATATTCAGAGCGACTCGTTACAGGACTATTTTGACCCGCGTTCAATATCTAACAATTTTGGAAAAGCAAAAATACCTTAGAATCATGCTGCCACAAGCCTACTTCACAATTATCATACTTTAATCATGGCAGGGCTTTGCCTTCGACATACCGGTCAATTTTACCCGATTAACGTTTAAGCGTTTTCACTAAAATACTCACCCCTGACCATAATCTTCGCAGACATAGCGAGACATAAACAACATTTAAGGACGAGTTGCTCAAGGTGAGAAAGTAAACTGAGCAGATTCCTAACGAGACTAATTAAAACGGCGAACAATATAATATTGCGCGTGAATCATATTTTACATTTTGAAATGCGATTAAGATCAAATGAATTCTATTACAATTCAACTTATTTACATATCTGACATGAACGCAAATACCGGTTCGCCCTATCCGACTATACGTAAATATGGATCTCAACATTAGTCGTCAAAAATTAACTTAAAATTCAATGCTCACTGTCAATGATCTTATAATTGCAGACAGCAGTTTTAAAACCAATGCTTTTGTTATTCAATAAAATCTGATTCATCGTTCTGTTCACTGAGTCAGTTATTACTTCACCTTTCTATTTTTGGGTCATCGTGCTTTGGAGACCAATTGTTGCTTTCCGTGGTAAATAACATTTGGTATTATGTCGGACAAATAAAAATGAATATGGTGGTCATTTTTGTTCTCCGTGCTATTATACTGTTAAACATGTTACTTATGCATTTCAAATATGGATGGGACAAACTCACTCAGTAAATTTTTTCATTGCATCTTGAGTTTCTTTATCTTTTATCTCAACGAGCCATGCATTTCTTGCTTCACACACAGTCTTGGCATCATAATATGCCTCTCCTTTTTCAAATAGTTCTAATCTATAGTTTCGGAAATCTGATGTGCCTGAATAGAAATGTGTGATGATGCTAAATTTGTTTTTTTATACGCGTTAGTTTATAAGTCATAAGAAAAAAGCAGCAAACTATTTCTGATCAATCTAAAAAATCTCACAGTTGGTTTTTAAAATATTAACTCAGTGTGGACTGTATATAATTTTGAGAAATATAATTTGGCACTATCGCTACTTTTGCCACAACTCGCAATGCTATCGCAATGCAAATTGCAATATTCGTCATCACCGAGTATATAATGCGAACAATGGAAGTGTACATGTAACACAAATAAGAGAACGTATACATAAAAAAAAGAGAACGTATGCTTACTTTTTGGAGTTGGGATTGTTGTTTGTCCTTCGGTGGAACTGAACAATGAAATCCAAAACAATACAAACCACATCTTATATTTTACTTATAATAATTGTAATAAATTACATTTTGCATTGTCTATACTGCAAAAAATAAATGTTGCATCAATAGGCTTTATTCTAAAACCTATCCCACGCGGATATATATATATATAGTGGCATAAACGGACAATTTTTGACATTATCTTTCACGGAACCAGATGCCACCAGGTTACAAATTTGCCTTTTTAATTTTTTTCAGTTAGATTTAGTTTTGTTTGTCTGGTAGCATGGCATGATTCAATTCCTTTAGATATTTTTTTTGTTTTTTAGATAATATAAATGACATTTAAATATTGTGAATCCATTTTCAACGATTGGCGCACCATTTTTGCGCAGAAGGGTAATCAGGGGAATTTAAGTATTTTGCCAATATGCGATTGCCTTTAGATGAGATATCAGTGGCACCCACCGGCTGTTATTTTCTTATAAAGAGCTACCAGGTAACCGTCCACAGCGAAGGAACGCTTACGCAGAGGGTGTAGCAGAGTGACAAGAGATTATACAAACTGTGCTTATAATTTAAACCGGATTTCAATACTTGAGCAGAAGATTCAAGCCGGCCAAAGAACTAGATTTAATACATCATTACCGATATTTTTCGAGACGAATAAATGTCTGAATGAGTAATAACCTAAATTCGTCAATACCCCTTTGTCGTTCCTAGTTCCTGTAATCTGTTGTTATCGGTATTGATAAACTATTTGCACTCATGCAGCTAGAAAGATTACCTTGACTAGCTCTTACCAACCCACAGGTTGACTGGTCACAGCATCTATGCGTTGCGATAAATAGGAATACTCCATTGGCGACACCCCAATTTACCATATAGACACAGCAAAACGAGACTACTATTAATTCGGAGAAATAAAATGAAATATTAGTAGTCAAAATTCAGTTTTTTAAGATTGCATCAAAAAATTTGAACTCTATTTACATTTTCAAACGTACAATAGAAAAACTAATCAAACTGAATTGCCGTATTGCCCGACAAACAGAACACAATCTAACTGAAACTGAAAAAGTGCAAATTTTTGCTCTGTTGACCACATTTACCATAGGACCTTTTAGAAATTGTTTGTTGGAATTGCCACTTTTTTCGGTACTCATGTAGTATGTGTACCAGGTAATGATTAGGCCATAATATTATTCCGATTTTCCCTATTGTACTTCCTTTATTACGAGTTGGGGAACTGTCTGTATTAGCCAAGTGAATATCCCTCTGTCCATGTCGAACAGGTAAACAAAATGAGTTACCTCCATATCGGTACGCATACCTCTGGATTGCCCTCTTTCCGCATAACATGGATTTTATATGTCTGAAAACATTAGACTTTTTCCGTGAACTGTCGGGCATTTAACCTTTTATATCGTGCCGTATGATTGGTAATACTTGCAAACTTGCTATGTACATTTATATTGAATTCTTTTCTATAAAACATATTGCATTGTTTCACATTTGTAAAGAAATTGGCATAAAATTTGCCGTTTCTAAGATGTCATATACAAACTCAACTATTTACACAATATCAGCGCGCAGCTTAAGTTATTTCAAACGCGAATTGAAAATGTTATTTGTCTCATTTATTCCTAATAAGTTCGCTTGTTTAATTAAAAGGATATCGTAGCTGAAAATAGACAAAACTTTGGATAATTATTTTGTATAACAAGGACTTGGAACTAAATTTGATTGAAGTCTATTACTGATTTTACAAAAATACATCACTGAATAAATAATAGAAACAATGGTCATTTCTACATTCGAAATGAGAAGTGTTTTTGTTATATAACTGAAAGCTACAAAACATAAATCACGGCACCGGTAACCATAATTTCTGATTGACATTTAAAAAGGGCGTCTGTGTCGAACTTTACTGTATACAAATTGAAATCAATGGGATATTGGTGAAAATATTGCAAAGACTACCTTTTTGCAATGATTCGTCTGCTATCAGAATATTAGAAAAATATGGTCTGTGAAACCAATTCTTCGAAATATTTATACAATCTACCCTTTTTTTAAATTATGATTGGTTAATTAAGAGTGAAGATCGATTCATTTTGCCCTTCTCGGTCAATAACTTACTGTCAAGACATATTACCAATAAAATTAATAAATCAATAAATTAAATACACGGTTAAAACGTTAGCTAATTGAAGCATATTTTATTTTCCGTAATTCTTCTTCTTACATATATATTAAAAACAAACGATAATCTACACAGGCATGCATGAGATCACTCTTTATTAATTAATAAATCATATCACTTTTCATCGACATAATATTAAGTATGAAATGAAATTCAGTCACAATGATTGTTAACTTGTTATTTACTAAATTATTTTATTAGTATGTGAATACTATTCACATGATGCAGCTGAAATTTTAACGGTTACATTAGGTCAATGGAGTGAAATAAATAAATTAAGGTCATAGTTAGAAAAACGTAATATAAAAAGGAAGCGAATTATATGAAACTGCTTAATTAATTTGTTTTGCTTCAAACACGTCCGCTAGCAGAATAATTCAAAAAAGTGTTGTGGAACGTTTTCTTTAAACTATTCATGCTATCACGTCTTCATTTTGGAAATATGATTGGTTCTAGAAAACAGTAGACATTCATTTTTGCCGTTTTAATTTGTCCTTTTCAGCCACTAACTTTATTTCGATTGCCAAGTTAACTCGCGATGTTATTGTCAAAACATCTAGACTACGTATTGTATCAAAAATTATTTACTAATTCAACATGTTAGCTTATCAAAGATTTTTTCTGTAATAACTCCTATTAAATATATATATTTATGCCGATACATATAATCTGCACAAGCATGCATGTTATTCCTGTATTTGATAAATAAATCAGATTACTCCAATTATTATTTCATTCTCAAAATATTAATTATGTATTGTCATACCATAAAACATAATATATATAGCATATAGAAATTCTCTCATACACAGTATAAACAATGAAATAAATAAAGTGGACAATTTCAAAATGTAAAGTGCAAGTTAATAAGAGCAGTAGCAATAAAATAATGTTGCATTACAGTAATATTATTAGTAATATTAGAAATTTGATTATTTAATTATCATAAAGTTTTATGTTTTAAGATCATGGTTATGAAAAAATTATCTACAAACGAGGCGTATTCCGCCGACTTCACTGTTAGTTCAACTTAAAGATCTCCATAAGTTTGCATTAGTTCAGAAATACATCAAAATTAGTTAATAAATCTCTGTTTCAGACGCCATGATTTGTTTATAAGTTCTGATACAAACTCTCTTCCTGCGTAATTTGCTTTCCATTGCTAACATCAAAATTTGAGTAGAGGTTGAACGATGATAAATAAACTGAAACAGTTTCGAAACAGAACCGATATTGATCCTGAAATATAAAACGTGGATTCATACCAAATAGTGCTCATTATTATCACGAATAACAGGTACGTAATTACAAAACATTTTTCTGGTAGTTATAAGTTATACCAACATGAATTATTACCTACAACCAACCACATAATTTTCTTGTAACTAGCTTTATTGAACGTTACGTTACGTTCGTGTGAGTTATTGTCAAACGTTTTTGGTAGGTCAATCAGTCTAGTTTGTTTTCAGTTTAGAGTCATCCAATTACATAAAAAATTAAGATTAGTGAGAAGAATTGAATAAAGTTTTACCAAAGTTTGGACCATTCCAGGTCTGCAGTCACGTAGATCTTTTACTATCCGGAAGACGTCAACCCTATTTTCGCATTTTAATCTTTCAATCAAATTCAATATTGCACAGAATGTTCCAGTTCTTCCAGCACCATCGCTGTGATTACAAGCTTGAGTTTAGTTGATAGGAGATTTGACTACAAGTTTTCTTATAGGTAAGCAATATCGAAACAATAATCTTGACTACTATCAGATGACTGAGTGATGAAATTGAAATAGCGAGTGAGCATTTAAAATTCAAATATATTAGTTCTTCTTTATTGCTTATATCAAATACAAATCACTTGACGCGATATAAATTTCTAGATAATTGTAATAAATTGCATAACATTTTGGTCACAAACTAAGACAAGTTTTATTACTCGTTGGATGCATGATTCTGAATATGCGGTGTAATTTTGTAAACATTGTGTCATAGTTTTAGAAACTCTACCTGCAATGAATCAGAGCAGTTGCTTCTTTGTTTCTTCTTACGCTCGATTGCATTTTCTCTATGAGTTCAATTACATCAGAAGTTGTTTCGGGAGATTCGTTTGATTTCCATTCAACATATTGGTAGTGAATTATTGTCTGAAATAAAAATATTGCTGAGTGCTGACACAATAAGGATATATTTCTATACCTATCATGTTACGCGAGACTAATTCCCAATCCTTCCTCAATTCATTTGCGCTAGTGGTTCCGTAGGCGTATGATGCAAGAATGCTGTATAGCAGGAATAAACATGACCATTCTTGCAATTTGAGAGTCCTGCTGCAAACTAACACAAATGTATTTGACTTCATGAGACAAGCAGTTTAAAACAATGATATACGATATTGAAATATTTTGCAATATGCTCATATTTTTAATATGAACTGAACTGAAATGGTGAGTGAGTAATAAATAATAGATTATAAACAGCATCCACTAATATTAGAATGTCAAAAATCTTTTTCTGGATATTCTTTCCATGGCCAGTCAATGGATCGTTCAAAAAACATTACGTTGAATAAACCAAAATTAAAATATAATTTTACCTTTACTGCTTCGTCTTTAGAAACTTGGATTTCTCTTCTGATAATTTGTCCTTCTGTGTTCGTAGATTTTACGGAAATATTCAAGCTTTTTGAAAGCATTTTATGATCTTCCCAATAAGGATAACATTGCTCCTAGAAATAAAAATATTACGTCCTAAAAATATTGAAGATATTCAATAACTCAATATATTTAATTTATACTGTTGATGCCATATTGTTACAGCCCGGTGGTGGTACTCGTAGGGTTTGCATGGTATGGGGTTCTTGCCTGTTCTTGGAATGTTGTGACACTTCTTGTTTTTTGTTTTGTACGTAAGGCGGTCGCAGTTGGCAAAAAGCGCTATATTTGTCGTTTCGAAAGATGAGTGTTAGATTTAGTGTGTTACTTTAATATAGCTTGCGGAGTGACATCATATTTCTGAAATGAGGGAACCTGTTATTAGTGATACAAATAAGATCAATATTATTACAATTCTCAATCCATTGATTTTCTACTTATTAAAATCAATTATCAACCATTAACGAACTCTGGATATATTATTGTAATTTTGACTATTCAAAGCTGCATGCCTTAAAAGAGAAATGCTGTTTCCCATTCCAAGGTAGCAACCAACACCCAAATGTCTATGTTGTTGCAAAATGATTTTATATTTGGGTATTGAATGACACTAATGTAAACTTAGCTATCAGCGAGAGATAAAAAGTAGGTGTTTGTTATTATATACATTATATACAAGTAAATGGTTGAACCCACGCCAGCCCTAATGTTGTATTTTAAACATAACAGAATATTCGAATCCAACAATTGCCTTCAATTCCTCTCAGTAGAATTATAATATTTCCAATTGTGCAGGAAATAATTTCAATTTTCGATGGAAAAAAACACGGGGTTATCAGGCTCATGAAGAATTTGTGTATAATAATTAGAATTGCTTTAAAATAAGACTTTTGCACGCACATAATATTTTATTGGGTATAATTTATTTGCCATACATTTTTAATGATTTAGACTTCAAATTATTTCCTATTTTAGTAAAACGAAGAAAACTATTATAAATTATAATGATTCCTATTTCATTCAACTATGTATGTGTAAAATATATATATTGTACCAATACAAATCATCAATCAATTGGTTAAAAAGACAAATGTAATTTTTTTCAATAATTCCATCTTGTGTGAGGATAGTTCGCTATTCTATAGAATGAAGAAATATCCTAGTTACCTAGTAGGACTAGATTTCAGTATTCATATAATCCTGTAGATGACCAAAACATCGTAAACTATTTCAAGACCCCTTTTTATCAGACTCTTTGAATTCATCATTGTCAGTATAAAACTTTATCGTATTTAAGATGCGTCCTATGTTTATTAAACTTAATCTTAAACACAGTCTGAGTTGTGCTGGACCGTGAAAGCTACTAGTGTTTCTAACGTATATCTATAATGTAATGTAAACGATTTTATACTACTTCGAAGCATTACAAAGTTTTTTTATATTTTGCCACGATTATATAGTTTATATTTCAACTTCGTCGTTTGTCATTTTATTATTTAGCATCTAACCCCACGTTCAAATTTTCTTAACTCAATGTCTGTTTCGTATTGTATCATATTCATATCAACGCCATGAGGAAATGTGTGGAAGTATCGTGTGTACAGTTACACATCTTCCGTGTGCAATTCAAAGTCAATTATTGTTAAAATAATATTATTGCGAAACACTGAAAAGATTTAATGACAGTTCATCATACCTTCGGATATTTCGAAACGATGTTACAAATACCTTATTGCCTTCTTCATTAGGGGTTAACATCACAATAGTGTTGACATTGTTGTCAATTACTGCTCTCCAGAAAAACTCAGTGGTGGACTCCATTGGACCTTGAGCAGCGATTAATTTTGTGATATCGCCGTATGACTAAATGGAATATTATACATTGCAAAATTTTCAGGTAATTAACATAACCTAGTTTGTTATTCCACAGAAAATAAATTTTCAGATTTTCATTCAAATATCAAAGTGAAATTTTGTTCAACTTGTTGATCATTTCATCATTTGTGTAGATAACATTCGACAAATCATTCGACAGATAACAACTTTTTTGCCTTCGTTTATCTTTCGTTTTGGCTATGTTTATCTTAAAGAACAGTAGGTGAAATTTTTACTCACTTCAAGCTTTGATGCATTAATATAAGGCGTTTCCGTTTCATCACTTCCCCTCACAATCACAACCTTGTTCCTAACGTCTGTAAGCACAAGAAACTGTTATTCATGATAGCTCTTTTTAATCAACTTCATTATTTAGGTACTCCCGAAGTATGTGAACCAAGATGGGGGACCTCGGAACATAGTATGTGTACCATGTTGGAATTAGGCCATAATTTCATGTACGAATACTACGTGAGTCACACGGCTAGTCCCGAATTCATAATATACCTAAAATAAGGAAAATTGGAATAAAGTTATTGCCCAACCCTAACCTGGTTCACATACTGTGTTCCGGTGACCGCCATCTTAGTTCACATACTTCGGGAGTACCATTATTTATACGTGCATAATATTATCATATCAGAGATACCATCACGATTTTGTAATTAGCTAATATAACGTTGAAGTAAATGTCTATTTTACAGATTACTAACATGGTATGATATCAGGGTTTCTATTCATTGCTCTGTAATCCCCTGTATTTCCATGCTTAGTTTGATTTATTGGTCCAACCTTTCCCAAGTTGTCAAACTGATTACGAAGTTTGACACCTTGCTGGTCGCTGTAAATAAATTAATGCAAATCTATTAAAATAAATGGGTAATTTTGAACAAATTCATTGTTCTCTTTCCACAAATTTCAAAATACGTTTTTATGAAATTGGATGAGTTTGATGTAAATTCGTGATAGTACAAGAAGATATTAATGATAGTTTATTATTTTTAAACATGAGAAAAAATATTTTATGACATAATATTGTTATATTAATCTCATATTGAACACAGCATTATAGCACAACTACAATTTCAGTCTTACCCTTCTAAATATTGGCCCACTTCATCTGGACCTATATCAGTATCACCGTACATATAATTTCCAAGAGAAGTTTGTGCACGAGAATGTATTGGTCCTAAAAACAAAATTAATGATAACTAACACTATAAGACTTGTGGGTTAATTTAGAATGTGATACTCATTTCTATGTTGTATTCAACGTTTATGGTTATGAAACAGTTGACAACTTTTGGAGAAGAGGTGTATATATATGGATCGTTTTGCCATTATTTTCTCATTAATGTTACCATTTTCTCAATAATCACTGGAACAATTGCCTAGAAATTTTCAGTGGTTAAGATAGTATTTTCACTAAAAGGATATTACTTTTATTTACTTCAACATTTTTAGTGAGCTCTATGTGATTTTCACTTCGAGATTTTGAGTGATGACCTCTTCAAAAGTAATATAAATTATATCTAGCGGTTCTGCGACTTTTTTCTCCACGCAAAAGTCATGAAGTTTATAGACTAGGTAAGATACTGTAAGAGGTAAGTTAGACTATTCGTCGTTTTGGCATTTGTGACTATATATTTTGGCGTCGTTCTCTCAACCCCCCCCCCCCCCAACCTATAGTCGTTTGAACACTTAGTTAGTTCGTCATCGTCTGTAGAATTGTTGTCAAAAAATCATACCACACCTCAAAAAAATAACGCTCAAATCAAAGTTATGTCTAAATGCTTGACCTAAATTTATCCTGGTAAAAATAAGTATAAAGTGAATTCTTACGCAGCTCTGAACCATATCCACCCTTTGCTCTCTCCTTTTTAAAACACAATTGTAAACATCAACTGATCTTAGAGCTCTAGATTCTTCTAGTAACATATCGAAGGCAATGAAAGCACCCGTTCTTCTTGCTCCAGCACTAGAATAAATATAAAAGATTGGTTGCATAGTTACGATCAATTTTTATAAGCAAAGACAACTTATTTAAATATAAATATTAAACGATACTTAATTTCATTTAATTAGACCACATTAAGTATATGTGAATAAAGCAGATGTAAGTTTGTTGTTTCTTTTGACTACAGTATATTTTGTCCGCGCTAAGCCAAAAACCATCTAACAAATTTAGGTTTCGAAAACATTTTCAGCTCTAGCTCATATAAAGAAACATTTAGCATAAAGTTATATGTTTTGTCTCGTTCTACCGATCAATATGTCCCATATGCAAGTGCTATTTAAATTCTAGCGAAACAATTGTTATGTTCATGTTTGTTTATATGCTCATAAATATATCTGTTTGATTGAGCAGAATTTAAATTTGAATGGAAAAATAACAGCGCATAGACATATAAAGTAATTCATTTAGCACCGCACCTGCAGTGCACAACAATCGGAGCAGTCGTTTTATGGGTTGATACGGAATTGTGGAATCTAATTAGATTGCTGGTAGCGACTGGTGCTCCACGGTCAGACCAATTCACGAAATGAAACATGTGTGTTGTTATTTGCTGAAACAGTCAAACATTACATTAAATAGCAAAATAACAAACCTTACTTAAGAGCAAAATAATTTTCATGATAATTATTTCTTAAATAAATAACAAATAATTTAGGACTCTGGAAGAAAGTTATGTTTGTGTATATATACATAACAATCCAGCAAACCTCCAGCATAGACATGTTTATCAATTCCAGAATCCCCTATCCCATCATTCATTTCAATAGTCATTAAACTTCGTTTTTACTGATAAGACCTAAAAGTTTACACTTTACATAATTAAGATATTTGGCGTTATTGACGAAAGTCATATTTAAATATATACATACATAATAGCTATTTATTTATAAGCTATTTATTTATACCAATTAAAAAATAAAATACTTTTCCATTTTCGAAGCATTTTGTCAGCATAACAATACAAATAACTTTCCGTTCTGCAATCATTCTCCAAAAATCATCCATCGTACTTGGTAGAGGACCTTGTGTAGCAATGTATTTCTTCGGTTTGCAAAAGCCCTATTTAAACATAATTTATTGTTATGATGGCAACATTGGTATCATTTAGAACAAATATTGGTATTCACCACATCACTAAAAGTTACAAAAACGAAAATTAGCAGCTTCCTATTAAGCATCGGCTGCTGGTGCTGGAGTCGTGTTAGAGGCGAAAAGCTATAAAAACGTCTTATAAAATTAAAATAAGAATATTCTGTCAAGGGTAAATCAAATAAACTTATTTTTATTATTTCACCAATTTATTGCAGTGTCGATTTCACCAAATGTTTATAAAAGTAACAACAAATAGTTAATGCGATACTTGAGCAACAAAAATATTTATATCAAACATACATAAAAATATCAACTATTTCGGTATTAAATAAAATTATTGTTTATAAACAATCAATATATATGTATGCGCGGCCCAGCTGCGTTCAGGTTTCTCGGAGAAAAAAATCTTGAAAACTTACATGGATGTAGCAAGCATTGATGTAACCGCTGTCTCCCTCACCACTCAGAATTACTCGAGGGTTATCACCTGCAAAATAATTTTACTAATTTTTACCGAGACAAAAGGGTTTTATGAGGAAAGAAAAAAAATTTTGCTGACAATGAACGGACTCAAAAATATAAAATATGAGATTACATAAATACATATATGTGTTATTAATTAACATAGCTTACACGATGAAAATGACGATATTGTATCATGACTAAGAAACTAAAGTAAAGAAACTCACATGGTAAAATATTCTTGTATCGGTTTTTCTTTTTTAGTGAAACAGATGCCCCAATTTCAGTTGGTTAATCAAGGCGGTTTGCATTTTCTCTCAAATCCTGTAAGTTATATAAACAAGTTTATAATTAAGTATATCAAACATCCATAAATGATGTTGTCCATTAAACATTTCCAAACAACACAGATTTCACTATTTTTCACCGTGATATTACAAGCAAAAATTTTGAACTTGATGAAAGATTGTAATGATTTATTGTATATTCATGATAGGTTCTAACGAAAGACTCACATAAAAATATCATTGATCAATAATCAAAAATTGCCTCAAACTCTTCGCTGAATTTTGCTCTGTCTGAAGATATCATCATGTCATAATTTTCCAACAATTGATCAAGTTGAATTTCTGTTTCTGACCTTGGTTCGTGTTTATCCATTGATAAATTAGCGTAAACGTGCTCTAAGCAAAAATTTAAATAAAATTAAGGTAAGAGAGTACGGATAACTGGTAAATCAATTATTGGATTTACATATCGTGTTTTTTCTTATCTTTGTTTTTTGCCAATCTAAATAACTATCAAATAGTTTTCTAAATATACTGTCGCTGCTTTTACTTATTGAAAACGAACAAACCACAGAAAATTAACCGGAAAATTAATGGTATATTTTAGGCGATAATGTTCGGTCGGCAAATATAAAGAGGACGAAAAATATCTCGTAATACTTCCTCAATGCCAATATTTTTTTTTAAGTTCAGATTTTAAGTTCGAATACGACCACCCGGAATAGGCATAAATCTTTGGACTTACCTTCCTTGTCATGTAGCACCTGGATGCTCAAATCGGGCGTTTTCTTCTCACCCCCACGTCGCCTGAAATAACATTTAAATATTGAAACATTCGAGTTTTATTCAAAAAAAAACAACAACTCTGTAGTCTTGATTGGTAGTAGTTTTGATTTTCTAAATATTGAATTTTCGATTTATTAATTACCTTTAGTAAAAGTTTGTTCCTAACTGACGAACCTAATTATACGATGCTATTTTTTTTACAAAAACGACATTCATTCCTATTGAGAAAATGAATTATACTTGAACAAATCAGAAAATATTTACATACCTTCGAACGATCATAATGACTACAAAAATACCCAACACAGCCAGAACAACCAGAGGTAAGATGATAAATAAATGGATTTGCTGTAAAATATTATATTCAATACTAAATATTTTAACAAAATGTATCCATAGAGAAAAGTAATGAATTAATAATTTAATAACATTGAAAGAATATGTATCAAGGTACAAAATATTTGGTAACTATTCACCTCACTCTTGAAGGCGGGTTAAAAATATTGATATGCAAGCAATTGTTATCCGTTAGTTATTTCTTTAAATAAGGTTAACAATTGAGCTATCGTACAGTTCACGTCACGTCAATAGGTCATCAATATCTGTATTCGGCATCATTGTTTAGCTTGAGGTTTTGACCTGTTACTTCATCATCAGATGTTGACACAGCTCTCTTGTTTCTTGTATTATTTAAGGCAAAATTGATGGTCCAGGAAGATGATGATGCATCTCTCAAACGTTGCGATATTTTGTTAGTGTTTCCAATTTCTTCATTTATTTTATTCCTTTATATTTAAATAAAAATTATCTTCATTTTTTTTTATTATATGACTCAATGTAACCAGAGGTTAAGCAACAATATTATACTATAGATTGTATTGACAACACAACCAGTAATTGAATACGCGTGGAACCGGATGTTCATGGCATTAGCTTATATGTCAGTTTAATGTTTCAAAAGATCATTGAAATGTCAATTTTAAATCAACGCAAGAGAAATAAGTTATAAAAAGCTAGAAAAGAATTTATAGACGTATTCACGACAAATTAGTTTTTCAAGCTAAGGTGGCAACTTCATACATTTATAAATTTCTCAACTAGGTCTAAGAAAATAAAATAAATCATTTCATGTTTTTTCACACTTGAACTTCTGTTCGCGTATGATTGTACCCAAAAGTTTTAGGAAGTTTCTAAGAACTTATTCACTAAAGCTATATTTTCCCTAGAACTCGTGCTACATAGCCTCATTTCGAACAAACTTGCATCCTTCGCGCAAAATTATCAATCACTCGCATGCATCCCTCTACGGTGATTTCCCTAATTTTTTCTTCGCTTGATTTCCCAGCTATTTATTGATTGTTTGGACTTCAGATACACATTGTCATTCAAAAACTCTCTCAGATATAAATTTCAGGGTTCAAGTCCGATTAATGAGTTACCCACACAACGTCATTGGTGACTACTAATATCTCCTTCTTGTAATCGCTCTCAGTCAGTCACAAACAGAAGTTCATGCGCAAGCCAAATTATGTATATATATCGCAGAGTTGAATGACAAAAAAATTAGATTATGTTTTTGGATCACTCTGTACATACATAGGCTATGCTATGTGACTAGAAATCATCGCAATAACCTTCCAATTACCCCGCAATTTCAGCGCCGAAAACATAGGGAAATATTATGGAAATTTATCGCTGTTATTGGTGCATGGCGTAAGTCGCCGATATAAATTTCCAAAAAATGCAACTCGTCGTTGTAATTTATCACGATGAAAGTTTATTTTAAACTGTGTCTGTCAGATCATCGTTCTACCCATTTTATATCATTGAAGTAGCGCGTGGCAATAGATAGACAATTTCAAAGTCAATCAATGCCAAAGATGCCGACGAAAAATGACGACTATTGAGTAGTCCAGAAATTCATATTACCAACGAAATAAATCTCGTCATTTCGAATGTTTGTTAAGATAAAATGAAACAAAAAAACGTGTTATTTACGCCACCAGGATATTGATTGACGACTACGTTATGCTTGTCAAAGTAAGGTTTGAAATCTCGGTTTAGATTTTTTAATTTTTCAAAGAGTTATGACCGAAAAAGTACGACATGCTATGTGCAGAGCAATAGCTGTTATTTAATCAAGAATTCGCTGATTTTATTGAATATTTAACAGGTGTAACTCCCATAATTTTACACTGCTTGATTAAATATGCATGTAACTGCTTTCCTTGTTATACTTGAACTATATAAGTCTGAAAAAGTCTGACCTTGGTCAGACGAAACGTCACGGAAATATATTTGTGTTAGTGTGCAGCAAGACTCTTGAATCACTTAGGATTTACAATAGGTTTATTTATTCTGGATGCTAGATATAAAATGATTACTTTTCATAGAAAACCACATTATGACAATAATTCGCAATAGTTTCGTCAAGAGAAATATTTTCAAAAGAGGCGAATTTACACAACATTTACTCTTTATCTATTATCTTGAATCACTGAGGATGTACAATAGGTTCATTTATTATGGATGCTTGATATAAACAAATTACTGATTTCGATAATTTAATAGAAAACTCCACCATGGTACTATTTCGCATTTATTTCATCAAGAGATTTACATCAGAAAGAGGCGATCTTGCACAACATTTATTCTTATATGTGTGAATAAATCAACCAAAGATAGGGCATACTTACCACTCTCACACTTTGCTCCAGAATAACCTGGCCCGCAATTGCAATTGTATCTGTCTTTATCGCTTTCCATAATGCAGTTCCCATGATTATATCAAGTTTCGTTATTGCATGTTTTATTAATGAAGGTCATATCTAAATAGTTCAATATTCATTAAATCGCGTCAATAACACAATAATAATAATATTGAATGAGTTGGATGAAAATTCTGAAACATTTTTCAAAATTAACATCGTTTATCACTGTTCTGTTTGTGTAAGGAGCTCATTGACTTTGGTAGGTAATATCTGTCAGAGTGAGTACCAACTTAGTTACGAGTGAATCTTTTATATAAGGTATCTCATATACGTCAGGTGTTTTAGAACTTTTGGCCCCGTCTTTATTTAGTAATGGAATTCGAACTCTACTATTACGGAATCCAATCCAACCTGACTGGGAAACGTTTTTATGTCCAGATGTGCAATCTTGATTGCGCCACAATCCTGTTGAAGCAAACTGACGAACGCACTGGTTTTTGTTGATTTTTTGGTATTGTATTGGACTCATACCATCCCAGCAAAAGTTGTAAATTGTAGAGCTTAATTTTTCTGAAATGAAATGTAATTACCAATGAGATACAAAGAATAGGCAAGTTTGAATTCGAATATTCGAATAGACAAAATCAGATAGCAAAACTTCAGTCAAGTTTCATCAGTCTGATGTAATTGCTCAATTAACTGCATTTGATACATCCACCAATTAAACTAGAAGTACTTCGTTGTACCCCAGAATATTTCTTCATACTTATTATTCTGTGCTCGACTACCAGATATCGTTTTTCGAAAGCAGCACTGCGTATTTTATCGTGTTTTTCTATCTTTACGTATGGACTATTATAGAACTATTTCAAGCTAATATTATTAAATTATTTTTTGAAAAAACACCGCTTTTACACAATTTTATCTTTCTGAAGTTCTTCATTTACGTAGCCGAAATTAGGAACAATATTGTTGCTTTTCCCTGTGTGGTGGATAAGCAAGGCATGCTAGCATTGATAGATAAACATTCGCATAAGCAAATGCGCAACTTTTTTTTCTTTTAAAAACCTCCGCTATTAGGTAATTGCTAACACACTTCTGATATATGAGATATCAATAAATACGTATTCGTACCATTTTAAAAATCTCAATTCACCTTTTTCATTCCAAAGCTATTTATATTTTGGTAGATAGTTCAATCCAATCCAGATATCGGCTCTAAAAATTTTATTTCAATCTATATATTTGATAGTACATATGCCCGATGTAACTATGCATGATGGTGTTGTGTGAAGACCCAACTCAAAAATGTTTATAATAAATTTACGAAATTGCTTGTACGTAATTGTACAAGCATGTACGTAAACTTTCTCTATATCGAATTCCTGGTTAGATTTTCTTGTTTCATATGTTTCGCGATACTTAATTTCAACAAGCCAGCTGGTTCTATTGGTACAAACATTTTTGGCTGCATACTATTCCCTTGATCAAATAGTTCAAGCTTAATGTTCGGAAAGTATGGCAGTGTCTGAAAATATTTCAGGACCCGTTGGTTAGTTTTTATTTTTGACGTTAGATCCAAATATTCAATTTTATTTTTTACGATAAAACAACAATATAATCAAAAACTCACGATATGGTGTTTCTGATTGAATACTTGAGAATAATGAACGTATCAGGGTAAATATCCTTAATGCGTTCCTCATAGCATATATGTTTTTTTTTCAGAATCAATCTTTTTTTTATGCCTGACTTCCCCGGTATGAGAGAATGATAAAATATAATTTCTCTTCTAATTACATTTTCTAGCTCTCTATGCACTAGATCAAATCCACTTGAATAAATAAACATTTGGTACACCTGATTGTCTATATGTTGTAAATTAGGGTATAGAAAAAGCTACACCCCCGGTCAGTTCGAAACTCTTGCGGTAAGTTGCAATACACTGCTTTAAATAATTGCCCATAGAATTGCACCTCCTATTATATACCTCTACGCAACAAAACGTTTACAAGAAGTGTCATAAGTACTTTTCAGCATCGTAGCCAAATTTCTTTGCTTATGATTTTCATATTGTAATATTATTCATTGAGTGTGTTTACTAAGTGTAATTTGTTACAAGTCTGTTTATTACCAACCAGCAACTCCTCAATTCCCCACAGGTTTGGAAATACCCACCGGTTGTTTGGGAACCATTGCCCAACGCTGTAAATAATCTCGCTCAAAGCGTCATGTTTCTATCCACTGCACTGCGCTAGATCTGCCTCACTGTGAATTTATGAACATAAAAGCCAGGATGTCGTATAATATTTCCTACTTCCCACATGCTCGATTATATATACAATCTCATTATGATTTCCATCATTGACACCACGTACAGGAAGTTTTATGTTATGCTATAATTACGGTTTGAGGTAGAATAAAATGAGGAATCACATAATTCACGTATAATAAACCTACCTACTTCATTGCGTTGTATTGAAAATTGTTAACCACGGGAAATTTCCAAGGTAATTTCTAACTCTTAAGAAGCCTTAAGTGGTTCAACGGGGTTCTGTTGATGATTATTCGAACAGGGCGTCGTATATTTAAAACACCATATTAGTCTTACGTTTTGTACTTACGCTCATTAATATATGGTTTGCATGAATATGCGATTGTATGCTGAGCAAAAACTACCTTAGCTTTAATTGGAATATGAATTCGAGATTCAAAATACATTACATTATTTTTAGTTCACAAATTTTGCTTAGAATTCAGTGTTGCGCAACCGGTCAACCCGTATCGGTTTGGTATTGTCTGTTTTTAATTATTTTTCTGCCATCGTAAAAGTTCAGTTACCGAAGAATACTGCAATGGCAATAATGGTGATCGACATGGTAGGTTGTGCGATCTTTTTCCGACTGTGATCCACCGCCAAGATGTTTCGTTTATTGGACACGTTTAGTGGATATAACGATCGTTTCAATATTATGTTGTTATTGTTATTATTTGTCTCCATAATTTTTAAAAAATCGCTTTTCTATTCGAATACTGAACTAATTGCTTTGAAATTTTCAGTGGTTAAAGATAAAATTTTTCTCCAGAAGTCTAATACTTTTTTTCTTTTCGCTATGACGTCATCAAAATTATTGCCATTTGGTGGCGCTACGTGTCCATATATTTGAGCATAGCTCTCTTGTTATCATAACGCGCACAGTTGGACCACTGCCCACAAGCTGAAACTGTTCTTTGTGGTCTTTTGAACCGACCCGCCTTGTGTTGCCATAAATTTCTCCTTTTAACCACAACTGTTTATCCACGATTGTCGTTATCTGTTGTTTGGCCCATCCTTGACTCGTTCATCGAGTTGATCGAACTTCATAGTGATCAGTAATTTGGTTGGTGATGGTTAAAAACAAATAACGCTGTCTATTCCACTGCCTCAACTTTTTACCACACAAAAAAATCCGTATGACCCAATTTAATACAACTCATTGCTGTTAAGCTGGGTCGTAATCCGTTTCGGCAAGCCGAATTGTAGTTTGTGAACCAAGGTTGGTTATTTCGTATACCAGCGGTTCCCAAAGTGGGCGAAAACGCCACCTTATGGGCGTTTGCCATAACTTGGCAGGCGCTGATGGAAATTTGGGCAATTAGGGGGCGTTGGCTGTCAAACTGGGCGATCGGGGGGCGCTGACAACAATACGGGAACTCACAAGAAGTAATATTTTATGCAATTTACTCCTATGTTTTGGTCCAAACTAGTTTGCTTGTCATTTCGGTGTTTCGAAATTTCTCGCTCAACGTAGAATAAGTATTATGACCTCTTTAAATCCGTATTGTTCACAATATTACATAGCGCATACGGCATACGCTTCCTTCACCACGCATTTCACGTTTCGTTGTATTGTTTTGAATAACAGCTTCATTACTTATCGATCTTAAGATCGGTAAGTATATTGAGAGGTATTTGTCTGTATGTATGTATGTCTGTCTGTGTGTCTGTTAGATGCACGCGATATCTCACGAAAGCGAGATTGAATCTGCTCCGGATTTTGCATGTGCATTCATCTTATCTCGGACCAGAAGCCTATTGATTTTGGGCGAATTATATCGTATAATCAGCGAGTTATCAATCAATTATTGATATAGTGATCTAGATCAGGGGTTCTCAAACTTTTGGTGTTGCGGAGCCCGTGAAGAGGTTGACCATTATTCACGGAGCCCTAAAACAAATTTTAAAATTGTTACTTTCCGATTAATATTATTGAGTATGTTAAAAGTACTTTACTTGATTTAAATGCTAATCCTTTTTTAATAGGGTTAATACAAGTCATAAATAAATCTAAATTTCAATGATAAATCATATATATTAAAGCTGTAAATTTGACATTCGACAAACATATTAATAAACTAGAGGTAGAATCTTTTTCCTTTTGATATTTTTGGAAGACTTAAAAGGTTGCTGCGCGATTGTATTTTGGTCCATTGGCGACTGTTTTCGAGGGCGTGAAACGTTATACCTTAAACACTTTCCGTCGGTGTTTATTCTCCCTAAATCAATAATTTCCTCCGGCATATATGTGTATTTTTCCACAATGACAACGATAATTGCTTTTTTGTTCTCGTGGGGAATTATGAATTCGATGTGAAGAACATGTTAATTTAATATAGTCCTCGGCGACGAGATGCTAAAATTAATTAATAAAGAATCGGCGGTGAATCCGCAACTCAAATTTTTTGATTGAAAAGCGGCATTATGTAATATTAAAACTAAAACTTAAAACGGAAGATAACACTATAAGTTTTGTTTCAGCAGACTCACGACACGACACGACAGACACTTTTTTAGACATTGCAAATGACAATATATATTTGAAGATATGTTAGGTTTTCTTTGATTATTCATCATAGCAACTGAAATAGAAACACAGTCACAATTGTGCGCGCTTTGTACCTTTTATTCATTCTGAAACTACCAACGGAGCCGCATGCGATAACATAAATTTCAATCGTTCGTATTTTGCCCAGACCTTGTTATTTTTTGGACGATGATATCTTGCAAAGAATCTGAGTGGCAGACCTGCGATAGGGTGGAGTCAGTGTTGCAAGAAAGGCTCAAAGTTGTCGAATTCGCTAAATTGCTATAATCCACCAATAAGTCATGATTACAAGTATGATTTTGATCGGGACGGACACAAATATCTTATCAAACTTCTGGCACCGGTAGTAGGTATGTATGTTATTTTGTGGGCAATATGACTTCGTTTCTAATATCTTATGATATCAGCGTTGTTCAGGATATACAGTAGTCCACAAGAACTTCGTTCACTTAACTTTGTTTCATTGTTTCTCATTTTATGTCCGCGGATTGCCGTGGTTATTTGAAAAGTAATGATTTTCTATTGTGAGTGACACAACCGCAGGTTACGTTTAACAGAATTATCCCAATAAACAAGTCATTTCAAATATGCCCGCAATGGTCATAGATTGCACAATTGTATATTGTACTTATTGAGTTTTACCGTCGACCTCGGAATTTTTGTAACGGCGATATCTTGCTTAAAAATAATCTCGAGTGCGAAGAAACAAAAGTTTGACAAATCCCAAGATCGCAAAAATACCATTTCAATTTATTTATAGTTGGCAGTTTATCACGTATTTTATGGTATTTTAGAATAGTAATCTCTTATTTAAGTAATTCTCATAGTCATCTTGAATCAAACGTGAGTAACGACGAGCACAATTAAAATATTATGACAAGACATTTTAAATGCTCGAATCAGTCATGGATTGAATATTTTACGTAACAGAAATCTCGTTATTCATTAAAAAAGTTTTTTTACTTAATCGCGAATAATGTTGCGCGGAAATTTCCGATTCCAATTTTGATCCCCCTCCCTCTTAAGAATCCTGGCTGCGCTCCTGCTTATAAATAATGTCATTTTTTAATTCCGCCTCTTTGCCATATTTCGAGGCTATATGTTGTCAAATTTTATTAAAGCTGTTGTTGCTTACTTGGACAGTTACAAAATTAGCCAAGTCAGTCTTTTAAAAAATAATCAAATGGCTCGCGGAGCCGCTAGGCTTCTCTCTCGGAGCCCTGGGGCTCCGTACGGAGCACTTTGAGAACCTATGATCTTGATTTTTGTAAAGCGAGAGAATTTTGAAACCCGCCGAGTGTGTGTGTGCGATGCGCAGTGCGCAAGTTACAAGAGCGGATGAATCGAAACTGCATTTTCTGTTTTGGGGGATCCCCTAACTATCGATCGATAAGTCTTCGGTTTCCAACCGATATTCTCGTTTTACGTATTTTTGGGAAAATACATAAGTGGAAAAATGGGGTCCCCGCAGCGATGTCGCCCATGGCTTTCGTAACATGCCCGTTTGAAAATCGATTTCTGCCTTGATATGAAGAACATGTGTGCATCAAGTTACATTCGCTAGCGTCGTAAAAAACACGAAGCTGTCACGAAGGTGGTTTTATTTTGGGTTGGGTCATTGACTGACTCATTGGGTCAGTCACACTACGTCTGCTTTTGTAGATTACATCTCGAAAAAACAATTTACAATAACTGCCGTCCGTTGATCTACTTGCGTTGGTGCGTCTGTTGCGTATTATGTCACGTTAGCGTTTCATTCACGACAGATGAACCGCCACCATCAGTACTGCCACTACGCCAAAACAACGTCCTAACCGTATAGTAAAGATGACTCACAATGGGCAAATAACACTAGTGCAGCGTATCCATGCAAGGGATGATGCAACAAACCATGGCGTATTGAAAATACGGTTGCCGGATATGTTAATAATACTGGCGCTCCTCGTTTTTTTTTTGCACAGTTCATAAAAGTTATGATTTTACGCCAAGCATACAATAAATCTCCTGAATGCGTCGCGGGCCGCACGGAATTTGCGCCGCAGGTTCGTCACCTCTGGTCTAGAATCTCTAGATAACAAAAAATGGTGATTCAAATTTCCATTTGTATATTTTTTTTATTTTCTTAATAAGATGGATATTTTGTTGCAACCCAAAAAATAATTTCAAAAAATAAATTTTCGATTTGAACACCAATGATAGGTTGTCATCAGCATAAATGCGGCCAAACTGAATACGTTTGAGATTAGTCAATAATCGACGCTACTGAACTTTACAAAGCTAGGAAATAGTTGCTTTCAGGTAATTTCATATCATCGTGATATAAAACAAAGAATAAAAATCTAATAATATGAACACGGAAGTCGCGCAAAGGTACCCATAGAATAAAGCCTTAGCTGTATGTCTGGCTGAAAAACGAGTTTGCTACAAAGATTGGCGGACAATCTTGATTAGGCGGACTAGTCTAAAAGAATAAAGCGTTTGCATATTTCATAAAAATTTGTTCCCGCGTTTTAAAATGAATCAACTTAATATTGACTTTGCACGTCTCATGGGTACTGTTGAAATATGTGTACAAGGTTAGGGTTAGGCCATAAATTTATACCGATTTCCCTTA
Organism: Styela clava; assembly: GCF_013122585.1. Classification (NCBI taxonomy): domain Eukaryota; kingdom Metazoa; phylum Chordata; class Ascidiacea; order Stolidobranchia; family Styelidae; genus Styela; species Styela clava. Next base: position 17,170,544 of record NW_024102834.1, on the reverse strand, counting down.
TTTTAGTTCTATTCCTATTTTACGGAGTTCGGTGACTGTGTGTGTAAGCCTATTGAATTTACCGCCTGCCCGTGGGTTTCAGTCCCTTTACTCAACTAGATGTAGATTAGGCAAACAAAATTAATTATTTCCATAATGGTACACATACTTCTGTAACGCCGTCACATGACACATTCATGACAGTTTTTCATTCAGGCTAGATACATTTGAACCCATTATTAAAAGAACAAATCCATTCATATACACTGTATACTTGATTGGCGATGTACATATTGTGTAGCTGCTCTTTTATAAAAAGGAAGCTCAATATACCCGCTAATGAGTAGGCCATTCAAATGGCGATTGGGTGTAACCTAACCCAATCACACCTAATCGTGCCTATTAATTTGAAACAAGTACACGTAGATTTATTGATTGTGTAATACAAAAATTAGTACACTTTTCAAAACAAAAATCAGATACAAACATCATTTTTCTGGAATAAAACAAGGACGAAAAAGACAAATACATAATGAACAAGTTTTTTTAAACCATAGAGACTAAAATGGCAAGAATAGTAATATTTATTCCAAATTGCTAGGGCAGTTTGAAAAATACACCAATGAAACATATCAAATGCAGTTTGCATGCATTAATTACTTTGTATAAACTACAAATACTTATTGAACAAAATTGTTTAAACTATAACAACTAATAAAGTGTATATAAATAATATAGGTACGGCAAGTCAGTGGGGTATTTTGTCTTTTCAGCCTGCATGCAACAAATGAAAAACGCCACAAATAAAATAATATATAACATGTTAAGTATAATATATAACATCTTGAAAACATTTAAATACAATACGCAAAAGACAACTATCAAATTATTGAGCATTTTTAATATCAGTTTCCCCCCATCATAAATGATACAATATTTAATAAAAAGTAATTAAATCATGTTGGTAATTTGTAAATGTCTGATAATTTTTTATGAAGCACGCTTGCAGATGGCGCCGGTGTTGTAAAACTTTTATAAAATATTGCTTTCTCCGAAGTGCAATTTGAATCTCGACATTATAGTTTTGTTACAATTACTTCAGCTCGTATATTACTAATTGTGTGTTTCCTTTATTATAGATACGCTCTAGCAGTTCATTCTGCAGTTATATTAGAAGGTTGGAACAAAGTGGTTGAAGAATGTACAAATGAATAAATTTACCTCAATAAAAATTAGCGCTTGAACTCGAAAAATATATATTTTTAATATACATCGATTAATAAATTTTCAGCACGAATTGGCTGAATAAATTGAACGATTGACGAATTGATTGAAAAGTTCTGTCAGGACAGAATTACAAAACATTTCGTAATGATATATATATACTATATATACTATCTAGAACGGTAGGTTTTTTTGCAGGTTTAGAATACATGACTTTCAACTTGTTAAACTTTTTTTACAATAACTAATAGAAGGCAAAATTAATTTAGAGTGGCATGGTTTGTTATGGACAACAAAAAACTGACATAAAACCACATAGCATGCAATATCTTTAATGTAACCTAGTCTCAAATATAGTATGAAGTTTTTCATCTTAATTTATTGGCGTGCATTTGCGACTGCTGTGTACAACGCATAAAAATATAATCATACCTGATTCATGAATTCTTCACATCTTTATATTAGAGTTGGAGCATTTAATTGTTTTCAACGAATACATTGGTGATAACTCTTCTCTATATTTAGATCAATAAACTGTGCTAATTTTGTTTTTTAATTGGATGTAATTGTGTAAAATGTTCATGTTCATTCAGTTGTTACATTAAGATTACTTCGAGGGAATGCCAAGGTAATTTAAAACGTGATAATAAAATAAAAATTAAAATAAATGTAACTTAGCGTATGATAGTAAATACATACCGGTTTATATTGATTAGTCAACAATAAGAGATTATACTATAAGAACAGAAAAGTAAATTGTCAGTTTTTAATGATAACAAAGTTATCATGTGCAATTTCTCCGGAACCAATATTCATAAACAAACATAGCAAATTTTAATTTTTTCCTTATTGGCATTTTTAAAATGTCATATGTTTGCGTACAAGTTTTCTTCTTCCGTTGATGTTGAAGGTTTGTTGTCGACATTGAAGTTGGCATAAAGATTGAATGAAGACAGATAAGCCGACACGGCGTCAAAACAGAATTTATATTGGTCCTGAAATATGAAAATACATAAATTAATAAATAGGTATTTTAGTCTAAATGCAATTGAACACCTATTTATTGTCATATATACAAGAAAGCAAGTTGTATCCCATTGTATTAGTTATTATTTGACTTGTTTTTGGTATTTGCTTCTAAGCTAAAATGCAGTTCGCATTTTCATCAGAATTTCTTTGTTTAATTACTTTGTTTCATCTGTCACTGTACCGGGGTGATAACACCTTCCTCTGAATATTTAAAGAACATTTACATACAAATGTTAAAAAACAAAAAACAAGCTTGAGGAAGGTAACGATGTTTTTGTTACCTAGCTGAATCATGTTTCACTATATATGTTATTTAATTCTAATCGATTAGTAATACTCTGTGTATTTTACCAATGTCTGCACCATCCCTGGTCTGCAATCCCTCAGATCTTTGACAGTTCTGAAGACGTCGATATTGCTCTCGCATTTCAATCTCTCAATTAGATTAATAATTGCACAATAACTTCCTGTCCTTCCTGCCCCGTCACTAAACAAACCGTGTAAATTATATACTACTGCGGACCAATTAATGGAATTTGCTTCAAAAATTTCAGGCTAATTCGAATAATATTTGGTTTACTTGAATATTACCAACTTTTTGTTAACTGATCCATATTTGCATTTCATAATTTAACTCAAACAAATGCTTGCAAAAAGCGATATTTCACTCCAAATTTTTCTGTGTCCCGTACTCATGGGAATCTTATACCGCATCTGTTACACATTTTTGTATAAGATATTTACAGATAATGTTTCATTCAACTACCGGGATATTTTGTACATCGCCTCCGTAACTAATGATATTTGAAGAAAAAACGCCACATTTTTAAATAACAAATTAGTAATTATCTAGTTCGGGTTGGGGTTAGAAATGATTTGAAAATTTGAATTTTCAGCGCAGTTTGCATTCTCAACCCCCACCAAACCCTAACCGATTAATTGCTAATTTTTAGCTTTGACGAAGATATTTATTTTTGGCGTGGGCTTTGTACAAAAGATCAAAAATTTTTGCTGTGGTTGTATGTCTTGATATAACACTCACCTGCAATGAACCAAAACAGCAGAATTTCTATCTCTTCTCACACTTGATTGCATTTTCTCTATCAGCTCAAGTACTGCCGTAGCATCATCAGGACATTTGTTCGACGCCCAACCAGTGTATTGGTATTGGATGATTGCCTTAACGAGTATTTCAGGTAGTAATGATTGCTTATACAGGTAAAAAATTTTAATCAGGTTCTGCGGTTTTAATGCAGTTTTCTGAATAAGCATTACGGTATAGACATGTTGACATGTGGCATGTGCTATTATTAAGTGCGTTAAAATTGGATATCAGTTATTAACTGAACTAATATACCTTTTCGTCATCCTCTTTGGTTACACGTAATTCACGTCTGGTGATTTCATTGTCAGTACTGGCAGATTTTAAATGAATGGTAATTTCATTAATCACGAGATCTTTCTCGTTGTCGCTGGGCCAGTAAGGAAAGCATTGTTCCTGTTATTATTTATAAAGTGTTAATTACAACAATCAACGAGTAAATATGATCAATAATGACAACTCATTTTTTGTGTCAAACGATCATAAGGTTTTCTTTTTAATAGTCATCATCAAGCTCAAATTTATTTTCCATCATTAACTATTCCAGAAATTTAGCTTCAACGAAATTTGAAAGTTAATCTATTTAAAATAGATAAGCTAAATTGGGTAATAAAATTGAAGAATATTATTAATATAAATTTTAATATAAATTGTTTATTTTTAGTATAAATAGTAATCAATTTTCTGGTACTCCCAAAGTATGTGAAGAAGATGGCGGACACCGGAACGTAGCTTGTGTACCAGGTTAGGGTGAGACCATAATTTTATTCCAGTTCCCCTTATTTTAATTCTATTACGAGTTCGGGGACTGGATAAGTGACTCCGGTAGTATTTGTACCTGAATTATGGCCTAACTCTTACCTGGTTCACATACTACGTTCCGGTGTCCGCCATCTTGGTTCAAATACTTCGGACGTACCATTTTTCATACTCATAGCTTTCACGGAGATATCACGAACCATAATTTGGCACATGTCATTTTGTTTCGGAAGTATTTAATTTGAATATTCGAGACCTAATTTTGCAACATGAGTTTTTATACTTGTAAACTGTGTCATTAGGGACATTTATCGTCAACAAATACTTGTACGACTTCTAGTTAGATAGTTCTTTTGCATTCTATTCCTTTCCGAAATATTAGTTATGTAATTTTGTTCGTCAAGTCTACAAAGGTTTTTGCAAGTTTCTACCTTTTTATTCTCTTTGCACTCCGTTAGCATCACTATGGTGTTGATATTGTTGTCGAGAATTGCACGCCAGAAGAAACCAATTGTCTGTTTCAGAGGACCTTGTGCAGCAATTAATTTTGTAGCGTTATCGTATGACTGAAAGTAAAAAAGCAATATAAAATTGCAATAGCTATTCTTAATATCAAAATACATCATAAAAATTTGTGTTTTGAACATTAATAGTTGAACCTATTGAAATATTTCTTACTTCCATATTCGATGCATTCAGGCAAGGGGTTTCTGCTTCGGTCGGATTGCGGACTATCACAATGCTCGTTCGTGAAACTGCAAAACATATTGGTTTTTAAAAGATAAAATACTAGCAACGTGGAACATTTTATTGAAAAATTCACTATAACACTTAGATAAGATAACAAATATGCATACCAGTGGTTTTCAAACTTTTTGATTAAGAGAAATCTCAAGGAAAAATTCCGGCAGGCCAAAGAACCGCTATGCATAATAGTTTAATTGTCAGAATTGTATAAACTTTGAATATATATGAAAGCAAACTTAATACTTACGGAACCATATGATAGCACAAAACCCCGTTTAAACACCTTTTATGTATACATAGTCGGATATGAACCGACATTTTAAATGAATACCTTGTCTTAGATACGAGTTTGCGCTGTAAGAACCAAACCGAATTTATAAAATGAATATCACAAATGTTTAAGAACTTTCTATCTCATTATGCTGATATAAAACGATACTGTCTAAAACTTTTCATCAAACGCAAACGCGAATTAAACGAATATAAATTTAGAAGCGCACATCATATGTCCGATTTGATAAATGATCTTACAAGGTATCACTTCTTTATTTCTGTTCATCTCAGGTTGTTTCGCCAATTGCCCTTGTCTTGTCTGATTCACTGGACCAATTTTGGCCAAATCGTTGAACTGTTTTTGTAATATACTAATATCCGAAGTAACTCTGAAATAAATGAAAATTTACGTACAATGCTAGGAATGAGCTAAACAATATATAGTGAATATATAGTTATCAAGATTTGTTACGAATCCGACCTAAAATTGAAGAGACTGTTCGAGTTATAAAAATTTTTACCAATACTGATTTGATTGTACCTTGGTATTACACTTTTTATAATTCAAATTTCTATGATTTCATTTTGTTTCCATTTTCATTAATTCGATCAGCAATTTTTGCAAAAAATAATTACCTGGTTAGAAAGCTATTGAATTTTTCCGATTCCAAATCCGTTTTTCCAAATAAATAATTCTCCAAAATAAGTTTATGCACCACGATATATTGATCCTTAAAAAAGATATATAGTTATATGATAGATGGATCAAAATGTAATGCGATATCGTCTGGGAGCCTTCACAAATCAAAGTATTTAAGCTATCGAAATGTTATAAAGTCTAGCAGCCTCTCAAATTAAAACAGAAAAAACATCGCTGAATTAGAGTTCCCACACTGATTTAATAAGTTGATTTTGAGTCGTTGGTGGGGAAATTTGTAGGTAATAAATAAAGTTTTTGCGTTGTTTATTTCCATTATATATTACGAAAATTCACAGAATTGTATGATGTGGATTATTTAGTATGATACTTAAATTAGCACTTACACATGTTTGCACCATATCTACTCTCTGTCCCCTCAGCTTCAAAATACAATTGTAAACATCAACCGATCGAAGTGATTCACTCTCCTGAAGCAAATAATCTAAAGCTATGAATGCGCCAGTTCTTCCCGCCCCAGCACTGAAATTATAAACGTTACTAATTGAAACTTGATTAAACTACCCAATTACTATTTACAACACGTCGCTAATTAAATTAGAAAACAATATAGTTTTTTCTCAACGGGCATTTTTATTTGAAGGTTCGACCGCTCTGTTTGATTTCTCGGATGCAAAACCTATGCACTCTAGCACATATTTCGGAGTGTTATAATTCGGACAGTAAATGCCAAATCGGAAAGCTTCCAATTATTCCAAAACATAAACCTTACACATCAATAGATATCATTGGTTTTTGCTTGTATGACGTCTTGTTTGAGCGAAATACGCGTTGTATAAAACTTTGGATATTTCACCTGCAATGAACAACTATAGGTGCATTTGATTGGTGTTTTTTGACAATTCCATGAAATCTCATCAAATTTGTTGTTGTAACTGGCACTCCATGGTCAGGCCAATTTAGGTATTGGAGCAGAACTACTTTTATACTCTGTTAAATAAATGAATGAATGAGAATAAACATAATTATCCTATTCTAATTATATTAATTTATTATATTCTGTTCAACGGACCACAAAAAGGTATCAAAACGCTTTGTAAACAAGAAAAAAACTTTCTGTTCCTGAAGGTCTTTCTAGGGGTTAGAATTAAATGATTGCAAATAAACAAAATTTGGTAGATAGAATTGTTATGAACTACACAAATTAAATTTAATATTTGCTCCTTAGAAAGCTCCTTATTTGTTACATTGGATCTAATATATCGTGTTAATCAAAATTTGTCTTTATTATTAGGGCATTACAACACAGCATTAAAGTAATTTAAAATATGTTATTGATTAATCACCTGTTCGTCCTTTTTTGTAATTTTTAATGTAAACATTTTGTAGCAACCCGTGAATATTTCGTCTATATTTTCAACATATACATTTCCAAATTGTTTGGGGGAACCTTGGGGAGGCCAGTATTTCTCACACTTTTTCTGTAATAGCACATTTGATAATAAATGTTATCTTTGTTTCTTTTTTGTTCATTAGGCTTGCACGTAATTAACAAAAATCGATTCCATAATTACGGCAAAATCGATTACGTAATTTCGTAATTGCGATATTTATTTTTTCACACATTCAAACCTATCATAACAACTAATTGAATCCACTTATTTCCCGAACGGGACATCGAAGTTTGGTTTTCATAAAAATTTCGAGATACTTATTTAATCAACGACGGGCGTATTCTCTCGTTTGATCATACTTGCGCTTGCCTCGCGACGAAAACTTGTTGTTGCACCGTTTAGTTAGTTAGCACTATAATAATTATTGATGCCGACTTAATGGCGATATTCCGATTACCATGCTTCATTTTACATCAAATCATTTCGCGGCCTAAATTTTATCCAATTATTTGCCATAAATTTGGATCAAATATATATTAAATATTCGCGCATAATTTGAAAACCGTACTTATATGAAATGCCTTCTCCGAAAACACAACCTTATATCGCAAAACAATGTATTTTGTGACATTTATTTTGCACTCACGAAAAAATTAACCTATTTTTTTCAACTCAAGGCGCCGATCTTATCAGCCAATATTGACACGAGTTTGGTCGGTTGCCGTTGGTATTCGAGTCGACGAAAAATCAGAATAAGTTGCCCCATTTGGTAAAGACATTTACCGTAATCATATTTGTCTGAAAAATTGCGAGGCATTGTGAAAAACATATTGAGCAAGGCCAGACAGATATATAACGATAAAACCGGTAACAGAACATCAAGATATTGTAATAGAAAATAGATCTCGCACAGAATAAACATTGGTTACCAACCGCCGGTCCGCAAAGGATTTTTACCGATTCGCGGGAAATCCCGTCGTTTTGTTGTTTCTCTGCCGTCTCAATCCCTTTACTGATGCCAAAAAGACGAAGTTGCGTTGGTTTATTACGCAATTTCTTTTCCGTTGTCTTAGTCGTTTGATAAGCCCGACATTAATTATCACGGCGACGTATTGGCGTCGACTAATCCAATCGCTCTTTTCGCTTTTTCGGTTCCGATTGGTCGCGAAAGCGCTTCCTTAAATTTCGCTACATCGAGAAACCTAAAAATAGGCAGTCGTGTTGAAGGGTCATGGATATTTTCCTGTTTATACCCCAAGTCGAAATAAAACAGCCAAAAACAGTATGATATTCCATTGTTCATATATCAAGTGTTGATATTAACAATAAAGAATGGTTAAGCATTGCTAATCAACACTTGAATTTGAACTATTTAAATAAGGCAACTATATAAATGGATCAAAATAGAAACGCAAAATATATACCATATGTAACGGCAAACTAGAACAAGTAAATAATACATAAAAGTAAAATAAATACAAATAACGGAAAATAAATATTTGGGAAAAATTGGGAATTGAAAAACATGACGCAAAAAGTTGCTACCAGTCAGCGATAGCCGTCGGTAAATTCTTACCCGTAACTCGTTGTAAATTAATGCTGATAAATTCTATTTTGCTTTTCAATGCGCTGTGATTTGTATTATTAAAAGTGATCGGGTCGGGAAAAGAAAGTCCCCTTCTCTCATTTTGAGAGCCTTTTGGTAAAATTCGTTTCATGTCTGTTTCATGGAAAGAAAGAGAAATACGCCTTCCGGAATTGCAATCAACAATCACATATTCTTATTTATCATTATCAGCGCCGAATAAAAAAGCTACCATATCGTGTTAAAGAAAAAAGTTTGGCGGTGTTAATTGCGTTACGGTGATAATGCACAGAGTAATATAGTTTTGACCGGGAAACCAATATGCCCGATCGTAAAACGACGCTGTTGCTTTTTTGTAGATGAATTTTCACATCAAAAATGTTTCTCAAACGGGGGTGGCAACGCGTCATGCCTTCCCCAACTGCGTAACAAGAGAGAAACAAACGGCTGCAAATATCGGAACTTCAACTTCTGCTACTTATTGAACTATATTTTTTTACAATCGACGGAATTGAATGCTTTGAAGAGAGCTCGTTTCAATCGCGAAAGCGCTCGACCAATAATTACGACTTTACGTAATTCGAACCTTCCCTTCCGTAACTCGAAATAATTCCGTATTTCCGTAAATCCGTAAGTTACGTGCAAGCCTATAATGTTCATGTTACGACTTAATGAATTTAAATATTTCGATGAATTTCGGTGCAGAAGACATTAGTCTCATGGGTTCGAGGCGTGTACTTGCACTCACTTCAAATGGACTGAAAGATATTTTTATCCAATCTTCTCAAATTTGTGAGTCGTTAAATCTGAAGCATGTTTGCTTCGTTTGAATCCACGTAAAAGGACACAGACACGTTTACATGCTCTAACAAGTAGTAATCCTTCTTACCTTTCCATTTTCCATACATTTCGTTAACATGACGATGCAGTTTACTTTATGCTCAACAATCATTCTCCAAAAATCATTTACTGTACTTGGCAACGGTCCTTGTGTAGCAATAAACTTCTTTGCTTTACGGAATCCCTTGAAAACAAATTGAATTAAAACAGTTTTTATGGAAAAAAATTTTGAACTTCACGTTGGAACTTACATTAATGTAGCAAGCGTTAATGTAGCTCATATTTCCTTCTCCGTCAAGCAGCACACGCGATAAATCGGCTGTTGAAGAAAACATTGCAATAAGGAACAATATATTTTAAATTGACAAGACTTCATAATTTATTTCATTTTCCGCTCATATTTATACAATTCTACAATACTAGGTTTCATTCTGCAATACTATATATAGGGTGTCCATAAAGTCTTAAAATCTTCTAAAATTGCAAAGGGAATTTATCGATACCATATATTGCTTTGGCCCTCACTGATGTATTTAAATGGAGTAAAAATACTTCAACAATTACTAATTAAAAAACAACGAATCTGGTTAAGATATTGAAAACTGACTTCATAACAAACTTGAAACAATAGAAAAACTTCATGAACATTTAATCTTAAGTTCAAAATTAAACTCACAAGGTAGAATATTCTTGTATCTGTTTTTGCCCTTCAGTGATTCAGAGGAAGCGACTGTTGTGGGATAATTCAGTCCTTTTGCGTCTGATTTGAGATTCTGTATCAAGTGGGGGCAATTGAAGTTAAGCGTGCAAATAAATATTGCGTTCGGGTCTATCATGTTAAACGTACCTGAAACTCTTCTATAAATTTTGCACCATCTTTTTCATTTAAACGATTGTACCTTTCAAGAAGTTGCTCAAGTGGAATATCGTAAGGTGACCTCGGTTCCATTTTATCCATTGCAATATTTGCGTACAAGGGGTCTTAGAAAATGAAATACATTTGCTATGCAGTTTGAATTAGCCAATTGCAGTATATTAAAGAAATTGCACAAATCGTTTAATTAATTTGTTTGTAAACCCCATGACTAAAAATCTAAGGCCTCAGAACAGCAGAGTACAATTGAATGACGCTCATGAAGCCATAAATCAAAATTACCATCATTCACATTATCTTGTAATTCTTGCATATTCACGTCATCTATGAACATTTTCTTTCGTCCGAGTTTCCTATGCAAAGTGACATAATACACGTCATCAATAACTCTAACAAAGAATCAAAATGGTATGGATTTGCAGGCATGAGATTGTTATATCTATGTAAAACATCTCAATGGATGGGACAACACACATTTTATTCGTCATGTCAACGTGATAACGTCATAGCTACATTTGGTTTTTATTTTTTGTCAGTTTTTATCAACATTTTTTCTGTATATGCCTATTAATGATTAATTTTGCGGCATGATATAGGATGAATATTAATAGCTTTTTTTTTATTTAATAGCAGCGGGCTCGTTCCTAGGATTTTCAAGTTCCATGGGACGCGATAGGCATAAATTTTTATGTGATGGAAGTTTAGTGTCCCGTGACAAGACTCTGGATTTGCATACATTTCCTTTAATGACAAGACGTCAATATTATTTTAAAAATAAGTTGTAGTATCGGGAATTTTTTAATTTCAAATCTTTGACAAAATTGGAAAATTTTGGTTGACTTGGAAACAAATATCACTTACCTTCTATAACAATATATCCCGATAATTACAAACCCAACAATTACAACACAGACGACGATAATAATAATAACAAGCGTCGCTGCAAAAAAAAAATATTGTTATGTTAGAAAGCTTCTTTACGCGAGTAAAATACGAGATATTGAACTTTTTACTTTGGCAAAATGTTAGCAAATTATTTTGTTCAGACTTACGAGACGTAGGTGTAATTTTGGTAAAATAGGAAACTTCACTCGCTTTGACCAGTGTTTTATTCCCATCTCCTGGTGTTGAAGTTACAACGTAGTAGCTGAAATTAATAGTGTTTAGATAACGTCATCCATAGCAAAGCATTCCGATTAAATAAGAATAATAGGAACCTGTACTCAGCTTCGTTTTCCAATTTTAAATTATTTGCCTGTATGTTTCCATCGAAACTAGCTTCTCGTTTCATCCGATTCACTTCGTTTACATGATATATGTTGCAATCGGATGTGCTTTCATCACCCAATGTTCTTGTCATATACACCTTGTTTCCGATTTCGTTTGAAATGTTTGCTCTGTAATGATATATTTTAATTAGCCTTATGGAGTTTAAGACAGTGATATGTTCGATCGATTTTTTAATATTGAATGGGCGAAAATGATTGTTTTTGAATACGTTTAGATACGTAAATTTGGTTGAAAATAATTAAAAATATTACCTAGCATCAAATTTTTTTATATTATATTAGTATGTATTTTTAAAAAATTGAAAGAAAAAGTTTGATTGTTTTGTATGTAGGCTATGTGCATTTACACTAAAATAATGTCAGGGGTGTCATGATTATAAAAGATAGCTGGAGACTCGTAAATCAAATAAAGGAAGGGAAGAATTGTAAAATTACCTGGAAATCGCGAGAGCGATGAAAGCTTCATTAGTCTTCAAAGTTTTGCCCTTTATATTTCGTAGATCTTGTGCGCTTTCAAATGTCATCGAAGTCGATTTTTCAGGTTTGAATACGACAATAACAAATATGCAACTGTGAAATTTTTACATATGCGGTAAATTGATTGAATCAATTTAAAATAAATGAAAGTAGGCTAATAGCTTTCTGGCGACTACACCAATCTTTAATCACTTAACACACTCTTTAATCACACCAACCTTTTTTCACCGAAAATTTTAAAGCAATTGGTAGTGTAGTTGAGAAGAAAAGCGTTTTGTTTTATAAGAGCAACAATAAGAATAGGTCCCCTCCGTGGCAAATAAAAATCTAAAGCGAGTTATTTTTCAACAAAGACTTAAAATAACCTGATAGGTCCATTACTTTCGTCCGGTAAATTGATCCTAATTGAAACCGTTCCATCACCGTCTGAATCAGTGGCCACAATCGGAGAAGGAACTATAGCTGGTGCTAAAATACAACGACTGTTAGACCAGTTTTACATATAGTCCTTTACTTTAAATAGGTGCCACTTTGCCAAGCAAATTTAATTTCCCATTAATGAGGTTGTAATCCGGTATTTATTGTACTGAAGCATTGTCACAATCTATATTCTAGAATATAATATTTGATCCAATAGTCTTGCTGCACTCTAATACAAATATAATTCTATAACGTTTCGTCTGCCCTTGGTTATCTTATCGGATCGTTATCTTTACTTTTGCTACAGCACCCTTGCATAATATGCAGATACGGATCCGTCGGCACAAAAGCATAGAAGACGTGCAGTAGTTAGTCCCGCAAAAATCAAATCATTTGGGTAGATTATATATTAAATTGCTTAAACCTGCTCTCTCTGTCTTGCAATTTTCGACAGCAAATATACCCGGTCCAGTACCAGCACATGTCCGAGCAGAAATACTGAATGTGTAGTTTCGATTAAATGACATGTTGGAAAAAATGAAATATCTTTCTTCCGTTGAAATATTCTTATCTAGAACAGTTTGTTTCGGTGTAGATTTTGTAGATGCTACGTAGACAAAGGATGATATTCCTTTCACCTGTTTAACAAGGTAAAATTGGTTTTTAGAATTTAATTAATTACGTAACCGAAAATCGACGATAGGAAGTAATTATATCTTGAAAGTGTTATTTTATTTAAAAGTTCATAATGCCAATGACTTAATAGGGAGAATATCATTCATATTGGACAACTGAAAGTTACGTTTAAACTTTTAGAATAAAATGTTATGAATTTGTTTTTAATTAAACAAAAGCCTGTCGTTTTCGTATCACAAACATACATAAAATTCCGTAATGCCATGTGTGTTGTCCATCTCCCATTGAATAAGGCAAGTGTTGTTTTCTTTTACGTGTGTCATATTGAAAGCTTTTACAGGACCTGGTATTGTTGCATCCGTAGTTATTGTCGTCGTAGTAATGTGCTGATATTTGCACAATTCAGGACACACAATAACCTGAAAACCAAAAAAAACGTACATGGGAAAATGGCGATTTGTTGTTATTGATTCAAATTGTTAGTAATGAAAGTCTCGTGTTTTTCGGATTTTCTGATGCACTTCAAAATTTATTGTTTTTAATTTATATTTTTTTGTAAACATTTCACCCTATAATAATGTGGTACCTCTTAATTCATGCTGCTATTTTTATAATTCTAGAAAATGGTTTATTTTTATACAAAGAGCTCAAAGTTGCGCTGCTGATATCCTAGAACCCAATGTCACGTATCCTACATCGATCAATCTTTTCTTGGAATCTATTCTTATATTATATATATTTTATGTTACTCACCTTCACGTTGTAAGTTGTTGAGAAATTCAACCCCACAAACATATTGTTTATTACGTTCTGTCGTAGAGGCGTAATGTCGGTATTGTTAATTACCTTCTTTTCCATCGAGGATACACGTTCGATTTGAAGCCTGTATTACATGCAAATGAAGTAAAAATATTTCACAAACCAAAATGTTTAGTATTGAATTTTTTGTAAAAACTGTCATTTAAAATCAATATCAATCGCATGGTAAACAGAAAATTCCTAATACGCATTGCTACTAACTACTAAAAAAGTATTCCTTGGAGTTTTATAAAAAAAAAATAGGCAATGACTGGAACAAATTCACCATAAATTCGCCATTCACGATATAATCAAATTTTAAAATAGTTTATACTATCGTAATAGAATTTTCATTTTAAAATCAAAACACACAAACCTGTGTCTCACTCCCAATGCATTGTTCGACGGAGTCCATTGGACAGTGATATTCGAAGAGCATTTTGCCAAATCTACATGAAAGTCAAGAGGAATCCCCTCCACTATAGACAAATACAGTTATCAAATTATCATATGAAATTAAGTTAAATACCATTGTATTTTAAATCTACAGTTAGGATACCAAGATTTCTCCATCTTAAAGGATGATGGAATGGGTGAAATTGTAACTATTAAAGTGCTTTGCAATCGTACAATTTCAGGGTCAATTGATCATTTTCGAAATTCATCGAACGGATGTATGTGCAACTGGATGCTGTATGGGTTTCATTTTTTCGGGTCTTCCCGTACATATTTGATTATTGTTGTGTATACACATGAATATGTACCTATTTAAACCTCAATTTTATATTAGTTATTCAAAACTTATTATCTCACATTGTCCCCCACAAATAAATCCTCTTGTTTTTGCACAGTCTACGTCAGCCCATCGCCATTGGAAAGTTGTTTTCATTACTAAACAATTCATATTCGTCAACCGTCTATCATTTTCCCACGCAACATACGCTCCATCTACAATATTACCATATTCAGACTTCCATCTGAATTGAAGGTATGGATAAAATAATTCATACAGTTTCAAGCCTCAATGTCAAATGCAAAGTTGAGATGCAAGTACGTGTAACTTATGAGGGCAATAGTTCTGTGAAAATATTAAAAACAACTTCATGTTGGAAACTTCAATATTTTAAATTTGCGCACATTTCCTATTTTGTATTGTCATCAGAGGAATACTCACGGTCCGTATTTTGTTTCATTGTACAGCACAGACCCATTATTCCATCTCCAAACCTTTTGACTACCTGTTGTGTTTCTTTGTGCTCCAAGATACACTGAACAATATTACAGTAACAATGGTTAAAAACTGATAAAGAATCGCATTAAAAATGCAATTAAAAGTGGAACTGGCTCATTGTAAAACACTTCTAAATTTTTGTAATCTATTCACGCAATAGTATAAATTTCATCTATGTTTGAATCTTCCTGTGAGTACTTGAAGTATATACTATAAAATTAAATAAAATATTCACTCACAATAAGTTGTGATCCCGAGATTGTTAGCTTTTGTTTCAAGTAGTTCTTGAGTCAGATTGTTCGATATAATTGCGAGTGTTTTACCTATGGAGTGGCAGTACCGTTGTGCGTCAGTATAATTTCTTTTGTCTGGCTCTGATTTGCCGTAAAGATGGAACGATGAAATTGAATTCAAGGCCACATCTAAATGGAATAATACATTTAGGTAAATAGTTTATATTTTTTACAATTAATTTGATCTGGTTTTTAGTTACTTACTTTTGTTCAGTTCAAACAATTTTTCATTATCGGTATATTCTTCATATTCATTTTTTGCCGAGCAGGAAAAATTTGTTGCGCCAAGATATTCGACTAATGTTATGTTAAGCTGACTTGTGCTCTTTTGCAAAGGATTCAGGGTGTCATTCATAGTGCTTTCTTTAAACATTGCTATGTTCTCATTTGGAATTATTTTCACATTCCCTGGAAGATGCCACTTCCAAGTAATATGAGGCGGCGGATATCCTTCAAATGTACAAGTCAAAGAAGCAACTCCGTATGATGTTTTTGTAACCGTCGACTGAACCAGTGAAATTTTACCTAGAAAAAAATGAAAATCGCAAAAAAAATAACTCAAAATGCTTCAAAATTTCACTACTAGCTTTCGTTGTAAACAGTTCAAATAAATGCGTCTTCAAAAAATTCAATACTGTTCACGGCGACGAAATTCAAAATTTAGGTCTAAATATTTTGCCGTAAATGCAAAATGTATAAGAATATAGGATTGGTAATTGGTATATTCTTATATTAATGAAATATTGTTGACATTGACTTCCTCTACACAGCATGCTCTTATCCAATTTAATGACTACTGTATTTGAGATAGATTGGTTGTTGATAAGTAAGTTATTCGTCGTATGATATTCGTTGAACTTCTAGTAAATTAATATTCAAAATCCTAGTTTTCAAAATTTATTTTTTTTGAAATTTGCCTACCTCGTACCACAGCTGATTGATTCGATTTCTTGATTGCGCCGTGTATTACGTTAAATGCAATGCAGGTATATATCCCGAAATCCTTACGTGTTGCTTTATCAATACGCAAAGTAGCATGACCGTTCGATGTTGTTTGGTAGACACCGGTTTCAATATCTTTTTTGATCAGTTGTTCATCTTTGTACCATTGGACACTCGGGATAGGCACGCCTGATGCATCGCAGTTTACTTCCTTTTTATCTGCTTCTATCGGTATAGTTACAAATTGTGGAGTGACGGAGGTGATAGATGATGAAGCTAAGAAAATGTAGATAGATAGCTCATCAGCAGCAGTTAAGCAATTAAGTCAATTTAAAGTATTGCACGTTCTATCATTACACACACTGTCTCTGATGTTACAGATTTATTAGCAAGTTTTCAAAATGTAAAACCAAAATTATATTTATTTGATTTTTGCCTCCGAATAGTATTGTTGTAATATTTGTAAATCAGATGTAGAATGTGGCCTAAAAAAACTCCGCTGATAGTTGAACCGAATTTAATAGCAGATATAGGCTATTAACTAATAATGCATTCCGTAAATTCATACCATCAATAACAACACTAACAGAAGTTGTACTGTCAGTGTCATTTATCATAAACAGTTGATCAGTTTATATTATTGCGAATCCTATTATTACATATCCTGTATTTTACTGACATATTGACAAGGTATCGAAATGCAAAAACAAATTTTATTAATATTCTCGTTTCGAATAATATTATAAAAATATTTAAATAGAAAGATATATCGTGTGGCCTAAAGCCGATTAAATAGCAGTTATACTAAACGGCAGATCGCTAGTTCGTACCTTCAATTACAACACGGACAGAGGTGGTAAAATAGTAGGAGTAGATATTTGATTCTGGACTTGCGTAGAAGGTGTAATTTATCCCAGTACTTGGTTGGGTAATTGGTCCAATCGTAAAGTTTACTAATCCACTAGCATTGTGTTGCGAAGCAATGACTTCTTTCAAATCGTTATTTTTATAAACCCGAATACGTACGAGTCCATCAATACTGATCACGTTCAGTTCAGCAATGAAACTTTCATTCACATATATGATGTAGTTATATTTTTTTGCAGAGAGCTGTATGTGTTCTGAACATAACAAAACCTAATAGCTTCAAGTAAAATGATTCGTTGGATTAAAAAGCAGTTTGCTATTAGGTATCGACGAACTATTCATCACGTCAATATAATCAATTTTTGTATATTTTGATGTTAAACTTTCTTTATTTGAACTTCGTGGAATAGCATATGCTTCAATCACGTGCTAATAGGTAGCAATACGATGAGCATATTGGTTTTTCTTTGAATTAACATGTTGGAAACTTTTCATGTCCTCAAAGTAATGAAGGAACATTGCTGATTGATCAAAGTTTGTCTAATTTGGTGTCAAAATTTGAAGTAGCTCAAGTCTTAGTTAACGGCATGTCAAGGTTGATTTCACATCCCAATTTATCTTATACTAGGAAATTCTTGTACAGTGACCGTTCATTAGGTTACATTTATAAATATCTGATTCCTACTTGTTTCACAATTCTTTCCATTAAATCCTGGTAAACACTTGCAGTGTTCCTGGCATCCCGAAAGCATACAAGTGCCTCCAATTCCGCAGTGAGTTGATTTGCATTTCTGCTCCACTGTAACAAATTTAAATTTTACGCCGGGACATCTATCACAGACTCTCTACTATGGGCACGTATTTCTTACTAAAATAGAATATGTACTTTGAAAAAGCTATTTTATTGATTCACATACAATTTATTGTATATATTTCGTATATATGATATAATTTTTTTATATTAATTTTTTAGATTGTAGTTTCAAGATGTGATTGGATAATGAGTTGAACCTAAGAACACTTCATGAACTTAGGTAATGTAATAGGATTTCATAGCACCAAATAACTGAGGTCATATTACCAGTTAACCACAAACAGGTTAAAAACTGCTCAATTGATTTATTGCATCATATTTTTTAGTGGCGGGGTGTGTGTAAAGTTGTTCAAAGTCAAACAATTCTGAATATTGGTTTCACATTTTTGGTTTGGAACAGTTCATCAAAATTTAAAAAAAAAATTAAAAATTAATAAAAGTTAGAAAATCAAATGTCAATGCCAATGAGACTTGAGGCCTCTATGCTCTAGACTAGTCTACATTGCCTAATGGCAAAGTCGGTCCTGGCTTTAGTTAGTACAGTATATAGCTGTGTTATTCGTCACATCAGGTCATTACTTGAGGAATTTTACCTGATATCTCACATATGTACCCGTTCTTGGCTCCATTCGTATACCATTTCATATTGTTTCTTTGGCCATCTGGATAAGAACTAAGAATCATATTGCCTGTTTTATTAGAAGGGTCTTTGACCCATCCAGGCCATTTTGAATGTGATCCCGTTGTCGGCACGGATGTACCATCAATCCATAGCCATGAATTATTAACTTTGTATCCACCAATCCAAAACTGAAGTGTTGTTCCGTTGGCTCCATATTGTGATATTATTTGACTTTCAACCAAGTCTTGAATTTCTGTGGTTTTCATCATTGCGACCTCTCCTCCAAGCGCACTACAAGTTGAATTTGCACTGGTGAATGTTTTTTTATCGTGAAAATTGACGTGATATTTGCAGTTTTTACCAGTATTCGTGATGAACCTTCTTTCTGCAAAAATTCATTAATACTTTACTTGTATTGAAATATTACTTGATGAATGTCTGAAATTTTCATTTGCAAATAAGAACAATGATATGTTGTTTCAATTATTCCTATGTCTTTAAAAATAATTACTCCAGAAAATGATCATCCTCTAGTCTAATTGCACATTTTACACCCAAGTGCAATAATAATATTATTATATTTTCAGGTTTATTTACATCAGGTGTGGGCAACCTACGGCCCGCGGAGTAACATAATCCGACCCGCGACGCTTTGACCCGCGACGCTTTTTCATTGAATTATAGTAACAAAACGGCTGTTTTGACGATTATATTTTTCACGTTAAACAATTCATTGTGAGACGCGTGTAGACTAAATTATGTTATAATCTAACAAGTATAAAACTTGCAATTACTCGTTTAATGAGCCTATGATTTAATTATAATTAGACAAATGGCAACAAAACGCAGAAAAGTTGATGCTAAGTGCAAAGGGTTCAATGGCGGCGAAAATACAATGTAATGAGGAAATAAATCTACATTCTATTTGGGAGATGTATCATTGCTTCATTTTCGTTATAAAGAGTATCATCCGTTCAGTTTACATATTTCTAAAAATATGTACGGCCCGACAATGACTTGCAACCATTATTTTGGCCCGCGAGCTACAAAAGGTTGCCGACCCCTGATTAACATAATGAGTTCTTTGCCCAAATATTGGATTGAAACAATAATTTCCGTCTCCCCATCCACTCAGAATTCGGGAATAGGTTATTATGAATGCAAGGACTCAGGGTTGTCCATGGGACACATTTTCTGTCCCATTCCCACCCCATCCCAGGAGCAATTACACCTGTCCCATCCCATGGGATTAGACATGCAAAACAACAAAATTTACGGCCTTGTTAACTTTATATTTGTAACAATTATACATCTGTTCATCAGCCCCTTCACGAAGTATATTTTTATTGCTGAATATATTTGCTCTTTATACCTGACAAGAGAGCTATGCTCAAATATATGGACACGAAGTCCATAACGAAATGTTTTACCATCATTTCCCCGAAATCATACAGTTTTCGTGTCCCATGAGAAATAAAAATGTGTGCTGTCCCATCCCATCCCATTGGACGACTCCCATGGAATTCTCATGAAAATCCCATTCCCATGGACAAGCCTGCAAGGACCTATACCTTCGCATGATGATCCAGTGTAAGCTGGTAAACAGGTGCATTTGTAATGTGGAGTCGTGATAGAATATGTACAGGTTTCGTTGCTCGTGCAAGGAGATAAATCACATTGATCTGTTTTGTTGATGTTAAATAAATAAACTTGCCAATAACAGTATTTAAACCTTGTTATAACAATATTCTGTAGAAAAACATTTTTCATTGCGGAACTCAATGCATGGTAAATTTTTTGTTTTTTGTATTTTATGTTAAGAGTAATAAGTCTGTCTAGGGTAATTGACAGAAAGAAATTTGAACATATATATATGACCTAGTTTATACCGAGAATATATTAAATCTATGAAGATATCCAATAATAACACAGCTATATATATCTAATAATATCTATCTAAAGAAATGCACTTTCACGTTTAAGATTTTCATTTTCTAAAATATTATGTGAAACGTTTTTCCAGTTTTTATGCTCAATTATAAGCTCATTTATTAATATTTCGAATATTGTGCCTTTATCATTGTAGGGGACATACCCAAAATAAACAAATCCGGTTCATTTACAAAGCGACTTATCAAATTATCGTAAATAAAATATTTAACAGATTGCCAAAATTATGGATACCCCGATCAGAATTGATGCCTAGTTCAAACTATTAGCCACAAACTTACCAGTTACGACCATATTAACTGCAACTGTTTTTGAGTTCGATGGTTGATTGATCGCGCTTGCCTCAATAGTGTAAGTGATTGTCGATGATGGAACAATAATGGGGCCGACACTGAAAGTCAATGTGGCTGACGGTTTTTCATTGCTGATCTCAAGACTTTTCTTTGAATGAATTGTGACATTTTTTTCGTTTTTAACGAAAACATTTACGTTTCCATTGTATGACTCTATCTGCAAAGTAATTTTGACCCGTTCTCCACGTTTTAGTTGTACCCTTGCTAAAGTCGTCGAGATAAACAATGTTTCTAAAAAAATGAAAAGTGATTTTTTACATATAGCGACATATTAAATTTAGCAGAAATATTACATTATAACCGCTTGAACCTTGTAAGTCGGTTTTCCAGCTTGCGCATCCTGTAAAAAAAGAATCAACTTCATACTCTCATGTTTCAAGAACCCCAAGGAGTAATCGAACTGAGAGTATTCATGCCGTAAATGGTGACCGTACATTTGAACCCACGTACATTTGAACTCATGTGTATATTCGCGGGTTCAATCTATATGCGGGTACAAAACCCATGGGTTAGGGTTAGTATGGGTTCAAATATCCGTAAAACAATAAAAATTGCTCTAGGTCCAATAGTATGCCGGTGCAATCATCGTGGGTTCAAATGTAAGTGGGTTCAAATATAATGGAACCGTCGTAAATATCAATTTTATATTTTGCGATTGTCTTAAGAAAATTGGCTGATTAAAGTGCGTAATATTAAATTATTAAGTGAAAGCAAAGGAACATTTTTGCAACGATTTTTCGATGATCCATTCCAATTGTATATGCGAATGTATTTAAGATTATGTCAACTAAACTGAAGATTTTACGTATATTACGCAAATGCAACAAAGCGTATCGATATTACTGAGACGTATCGCTGACATGCGATTTTTTTAATTGCCCATGTCCGACAATAAATCAACCCGATGCATTCGAAACACGTGGCTTTGAAATGACTGGTATCTTAAGACTCATAAACTTGTGGCAGCACATGCAAGACATAAACCATATCTTGGTTTATTAGTAAATAACAGAACAAAAAAATATGAAATGGACGTCCTCTCACGTCGTGACACTCATCATAAGTGCATAATCAGAAAAACAGTTGCAGGCTGCTTGCATGATAAGCTGCGTTCAATATCAGGATAGCTGAAATCGTTCCGACATTGTTCATACGAAAATAATTCAAATATCAGCTAAAAGCATATTAGGAACTCTATGTGAATAGGTAACAGTGATAGTATATTTTTCACAAAGAATCAATATTTTGTGTCAAATTTCTTTTATAAGCAGAAAGAATTACAGTTAGAGCAAAATCGATTTCTCACCTATTGACAAAATTTGTTTTTGTCACATTTATTAAAAATTTACGAACGTTCTGAATAACCAATATGTCGAATTATTTTATTTTTTTCGAGGTATATACGTTGCCGCGAACCTTCGAGATTTGCAATATGCAAATTTTGCGTATTGATTGCGTTATATATAAAATTGCGTGTTATTGTTTTATTATTTAATGGTCGTATAGCTTCAAATCTCTCCAAATTAAATGTAATTAACGGTGACTGTTTTATGCCACTACTGGAATAACGAAATCTCCACTAACGTTTCATAAAGTAAAATATTTAAAACAAAATTGTTGTTACTACGAACTTGATAATGAAAATACATATTGATCTAATTTTAAATAGAAAAAATGAATCTCTTTGTATGTTAATAATGAAAATCTTACAAATTTGTTGGAATGAATATTATATTTGTATTAAATCAAGAAGCAAAAACAATTAAGCCTTTACAAACCTGGGTTAACTGCCGTTATGGATGTCATCTTCGAATATGGAGGATTTGCATCAGAAACCGGGGTGGCAGTAAAGTTGTAACTTCGCAATTTCGAATTTACTCCAAATGGATTGAGAGTGAATGAAAGGGTGGTTGACACACGATTACTTGTGATTGCTGTTGTAGATTTTGATGCAACTGAAGAATTGTCATTGGTTGAAACTCCAATATTGATGTTGCCATCATAAGACGTTATATTGAATTTTGCAGTTAGACTTTGCCCTTGTTCGATATTGTAAATTGCAGGTGAAGTTGATATTGTTATAAGGTCTAAAAAACAAAAAATCAGAAGAAGTTATATTGAACTTTGTCACAGCTGCCTCAAGGTGTAAGACTAACAAAATAAACCATACAACGTTCATTGAAATTCCTCGAATCAGACGTTGTTAAATAAATTATAATGATTTTCCAGCTCAACCATATTATCGTAAACAGAAATGTATTTGAAATTACCTTTTTCACATTTTGTTCCGAAATATCCAGCATCGCAAATACATTTGTATCGCTTTCCATTAACTTTGCATGTTCCCTTGTCTAAGCAGACATGCCTGCCGCAATCACGAGATGATACATCTGTGTAGAATAGTAGAATATTTTATAAAATTCTAATTTCAGAATTGTACTGTTACAAACTTAAATATTAAACAAAATTGGAATCGAAATGGACCAAATGCTTGACACTTACGATATTTTCTAATCAAAACTAGGATTATATTTATGATATTCTCAACGCTAAAGTTATAATATTAACTAGGCCTTCGCGTCGCCTTGCTGTCCCTGAAATTTAAAATACGTAACATTCTGACCAGTGTTCTCTCTAACGTGTGCGCGTGTGCGCTTTCAGAGGCTCCGCACACGCATAGATTTACTGCGCACAGACGTATTTCGATGTAATGTTATAATGTTCTCGGTTGGCAGGTTGAGAAAGTTTGTTGTTGGCCCACTTATTACCTGGTTAGAACGCCAAAATTTCTTCATTGGTTTTTGCACAAATATTAATCATTTCCAAAAAAGTGCACACACACCAAAATTTCTGCGCACACATACAACAAAAAATTAGAGGAAACATTGATTCTGACTCAATACTATTCGCAGTTTGTATCATAACCAGATAAACCGATATAATAAATTTACAGACTCCTTGCTACGCCGTATATGGCAATGATAGCCTAAAAATTTATTCAAGCTCTTAAGATGACCCCAAAGTGTCGTTGTATACGTAATCGTCACAATACAGCATCAAAAAACATATCAAAATGGTGGCCTCGACTAGAAGATCGCTTGGAATCTTAGTTTCATTGTGGATGAGTCGTTTCAATGATTAGGATTCGATGCCATTGTGTTCGCTGGGTTCTGGATCGAGTTCAGTGGATCGGAGGTCTTATACATTTTTATTTCAAATAAATGTGATCGAGTGACGTGTTTGGTGTTTGAGAAACGATTGTTCATTCGGAAGTGAACTATCAATATTGTTTTAGTAAATGTCGATAATTAAGACAACGTGCATACATTTATTAAAGTAAAATAAAATTAGAAATGTTTATAAAAAATGAAAACCATAAAAACGTTACTTCAAATTCCAGTACATATGTTCTCGAAAGCGGGGTTGTTTAACCACCAAATATATCAGAAGAGTAGTTGTAAAACGCTAGTACTATTAAAAAGGGGCTGCTTTCACAATCCCTTTCACCCAAATTACGTTTTACAGTCCTGGCTTTCACAGCGAAGGTAATAGCGTAAAGTAAAATTTAAACATTTTGCACACTAGCGAACAATTGTGAATTCGTATCAGCCTTTCGTTTTATTAGAATTTCAGTGATATCACTGAGGAAATTTATGTAAAATAAAGATCGCAAAACGTTTTAGTACAAATGAAAATCATCTTTAATAGTACTATTGGTTTTATCCGACAATGAATAAATAAACAATTTTTTTTTTGCAATGAAAATAATCTATAACAATGATTTCCAGAGTGGGCAATAACTCGAGAGATGATTTGAGATTCTACTTGACCAAAATGTCTCGAAACAGTAAAAACTTGTGGATCATAAACTCGCCTGTCTCTTTAAAAACCGCCATATCTAGAATTAGTTTACTTTTTTTCTGTTTCGTCGGAAACTATGTATGGGGTGCTGTAATGTGGCAACGGTACATAGAATTTGAGAACCACTGATATTTACAGATTTAAAATTTTATTCACTGTACGATTTCTGCTTCTAAGATTAATCACCTCGCTGACAAATATATCCAGAACGTTGATTACAATCGTGATCGACCCATTCAAAGTCCACACTGGCGGATTTTGACAAACAGTTTTCACTTCTTACTCCATTTGGTTCACCACTGTACCATGGTTCCCTGAAAATACAATGGGACAATAATTTAAAATAAACCGCAATAAAGATTGACTGATTTTGTTGCATCTTTTTGACTAATTTTAGGGCCTGGCCATTCATTCCTTCACAACGAAAACACAAAAAATATACTACCAAATAAGTAACACGATCAAAAATATTTCTGGGGATAATGTGCTTTATGTTTTATTGTTTCAAAACACCTCAAAAATGAAAAATGTTTTTTTTTTAAAAACCATTGAGAGCATTTTTTACGTTTTTTTTATCAAATGATTTTGTCATCATTAGAAATTTAATATTCCTCTCAAGTTTCAACATCCTCCATATGATGTAGTACTAATTTAGAATATTACATATCCTATAAATATCATTAATGTTATTTCATCAATATATTCATGTTATATAACAATCGCATGACGGCTTACTACAGCAAATAGTTTACGCAATAAAGCACATTCATTATGAATCATTATAATCTTTGTGTCACATACTATCCGGGGATATCAATGTTAGTAAAGAGAATAAATTCACCAAGTGTTATCATTGACATGAATAGCAGTCCCATCTCCCCATTTCCAAGACCCTTCTGTTTCTGAATCATTTCCACTTGTCCAGAAATTGATGTTTTCGCTGGTAGGTTTTAAATGACTGTGAATATTGTGTTATAAACTTCAATAAAATATAATTTGTAAAATGTACTTTGATTCTCTCAAGTTACAGATAAAGGCATAATCAATGAATCATGTCCCTAAACGCATTAGGTCGTTGGAAACTTAAACAAATTGTAATATTTACTCCGAGGTGTTATCAGTATTCTATACTTTATAGAAGTGGTTCCCAACCTTTTTTTTTATATCGCAACGCACTTATTGAGGACTTTAAATATTCGAGGCACACCTATGATAAAACATGAACATTTCTCATAAAGCCAGTTCGCTATAAAATAGTAATAAACAAAGATGATCAGATAAAGGAGATTTTAATTAATGTAAATACAACATATCCTGTATTTATTAACTTGTAGAGAATAATAATGGTGAATGCCAGTAAGACTGTTATGCCCGGTGCTTCTTTACTACTGCTGCAATTTGTGAACGAATGTGAGGGAGACATACTTATAACTCTCTGAGACAGACACACTTTCAACGCTGGCGAGGGGGCCCAATTCTTTCGTCTATATTTAAACACATTTTGTTTCTGCTTTAAAAAATTATCATTTCCGAAACATACGATAGTCGAGCGCGAACAAATGGGTAATAGTTACCGATATTACAACTGTTTTCTTACAATAATGTACACGAGGGCGCCTTCGGAGCACCTCACAGTATTGTAAAAGATGCGCGGCCACACACGTAATACGTGGTCTCCACACGCATCGCTCATAGATATTCTCACTCTCACACATTTTCTTTTATTTCAATATTTTTTTTTGTTACAATTTAATATGTTTCTCCCATTGCCAAAATCGTTCAATAGTGTCATTGTCAACACTTGTCAGAAAAATGAAAAGGACAAACAAACTGTATTTCATCACAACAATTAATTATTACCGCTATAAAACACAACATTGATTCAGAGTTGATTTAAATAAACCGCTGGACGTATCTATTCATGATATAATTTTCGTGCAAGGCCCGAGCATATATTGATGGCAAGGATCATAGCATTTACTATGTCGAAACGCTTAATCAACTTTCCAGACCACAGAAACTATTTGGTAGGTAACTGTTTTTGTGTTCAAGAGATGAAATAATGATCAATTCTACCACGCTTTCGGAAAGTAGTGCAATTTACTGAATTTAATGAAGGTTTTATTGGGTTTCATTGCATCAGTGTTCGGACTACTATGCGTTTCGCTAGATTACTGACGTGGCTACAGATCGCAAGGGAGGGCAAAATATAGAATATTTTTATCGAATCAAATAATTCGAATATTTTTATTGAATTTTAGAATATTGGGTATTTTCAGTATGTATACAACAGGCATCCAGAACGCTAGACATTCCAATATTGGTGAGCTATTTCTGCCCGTATTCTTTTTTTACAGGGACCAATTCTTACACAACGGCGAACGTCGAGTTTGGCTTCATATTCCTGGGAGAACTATGCGTTCATATCGGCGACATGTGAGTATGTTAAAACGCTTTTGCTGCCAAGCACATGCCAACTGCCAGTAAATGCACCAAAGGCGAATTACTGGCCAACTCTACGAAAAAATATCATGATTGCGTGCTATGTTAGGATCTAAAATCTCAACGAACAAGAACCAAATATTTTTGCAGGGGTTGTGATGTTGCTCTTTGTCCTGCACCACATGCAGAATTATATCACTTTAAAATACATAATCGTTGACAGCACCATATCATTGTATACTGTTCCTTTGCATTGATTTCCCGTTATTTTCATTCACCCAAGTTTCTTTTATTTTGTACGTTTTATATTCTCTAGTGTTTGTGCAATATACCATTGGTCACCGCATCATTGTTGGGTTTTATATATTTTGAGGAGATAGCCAAAAAATAATCGCCATTTGCCGTTTAACATTTTACTGCGATGTCGCAACTTTTTGTCATCGCTTTGTTTTGCCATGTCACCATAAAGCGTGCGCTGCGTATCAACGTCAGTAACATGTCTGTCGCAATTTAGAGCTAACAATATTACCATTTGTGACGCCGGAATACGGATATATATGAAGAAGATAGTTGACTTTCTTATGATTTTACTTTTCTATTGTGCCTGTTTTATTTATGTATCAAATAGTGAATAAAAACCCGGAAAAGTCATTGCGTGAATCCTAAATGTTATTTTGAGTTTAAATAATGATTCAATAAATCGGCAATAATGGCAATTCTACTAGTCAAATAATAATTCTATGGTAAAATTTGGAAAAACTTCCGCACAATAATTTGTTACATTGTGTGATATTTTCAATTTTACAAAACAGTGTTGGCTTTATGCGGAACTAAGAATGCAACAATACCCAAATACGACTCCTCAAATTTGTCGTTTCTGTCTGTTAGCAAGAGCTGTGAGGTAATTTGAGGGATTGGAATCACTTGAAATAAATTCAAAAATGAAATCTCTTCGCATGGTGGTTATAAACCCAAACTGTGGGTCGCGACCTCCGATGGGGTCGCGTGAAGATTTTTCGGAGTCGCCTAATTTCTTCCAAACATGCGCACACAAATGACTAGGATTTGAAAGTTGGAAAATCAAATTTGTACTGGTCGGCAGATACCGTAAAAGTGCCTAACTTCGGATTTTTCGGATATTTACAGCTGGTCGGCAGGTACCCGTATTAGTAAATGTAATTGAGTGACAATGGTACGAGCGCCAATAATATTTTCCTTTTTATTGATTTTATGATCATGTTACATCCCAATTAGTAGTTGACCCGATGGTGCCTGAGTGGTACGCAAATCGTATTTTTGCCAGTCTGCGAGAAATTATGTTGGTTTATGATTTTGTACCAGTGTAGCCGCCTTGTTACCGAAAATACAAAGCAAATTGCCTTATCTGGCGATTGGACCTTAATCAGGTGTTCGACAAGTATGGTATTGATTGACAGGCGGGGTCTGACTCTTGACCGAGTAATTATTAACCTTTATAGGTTCCGACCAGTTGCGAAAGCGCTTTGCTAATTCGCGCACGTGTCTAAAATTTACGAGTAGGCTGCGTGTTTTGTCCACACCGCCTCCACATGAAGGTGAGCATTTTCGTATTGCAATATTACGTATTTAGAAGTTTAATACAAAATTACGAAGCGTTCCGAGCAGTCAAACACAAAACCACAAGTCCTATCATAATAAAGGCACTTAAAAGATGTGATTCCGTACACGCTTTTTCCTATTTTACATTCATGCCTGTTTTACTTTTGAATTAATAATTGAGCAATCTGTAATATGTTAATATAGAACTAAAAATAATAAAGACGTTGTTGGAATATACTAAATGAAATTTTGAATCAATGTATATTTAGAAACAATCTTGCTATTTCCGAGTATCGTACGCGTCCTTACAATCTACCATATTTTATTAAGTACATCTTTGTTTCGACAAAGAACCGTTATAATTCTGACCTGAGAGAATATTACACCGTGGTTTTCACACGATACCATATGTCATCAAATCTTCTGAGGTTTCCCCTTTTTTTTCGGCGCATTGCCTAACTCGGTCATATATTTTATGAATCAACGTTCACCGTCAACGTCTACTTGCAGTTAATATACAGGTACCTTGTGATTAAATTCATATATTAACTTTTGAAGTTGCTTAAAGTTACTAGTTGTGGAGTCGCGAATATCTGTAGGCTTCGATTTTATGAAAATTGCATGCATTTCTTTTAATGCTATGAAAGTCTAGAATTTTTGGAAAACCTCAATTTGTCGTCGATGAGATTATTGAGATCATCTGTCTTTATCTGGACAAGTGTCGATCCGTGTTTTGCACAAGCTTGTTGAGACTCAGAAACCGTTTTAATAGGACTCGGTATAATTTGAAGAGTTAACTCATTGTTGAAAATGATCCAAGATTTATCTATAAAGAGAAGATTTGCCACATTAATCCAATTATATATTTTATACTACAGAAATTGATTATTTTCATTTTTGAATGAGATTCAACATCTATATTCTAATAAAACGTTAAAGATCATCTTATCTGTAAGTTTTGCTTGTGCGAATGATGAAACTTGAAACGTCAAAAGCAACTATATATGTGATATTAATTCCCACCAACCCCACGATTGTTTCGTTATGCGCCTCCGTTGGTAGTTTCAGAATGAATAAAAAGTACATAGTGAGCACACTAGTGACTGTAACGTCGATAAAAAAAAAAAAAATTCAAGAACATCTTGTCTTGAGTCCCATACAAAAGACTATTAAGAGGCATACACAATACTTAGTCGTGGACCACGCATCATGTTTGGGCGAAAGCTTATTATAAAATTCCATCTCAAGTAACGAACGGTAATTTTTCAGAAATTTGTAAATTTTTACTGCGAGAATATTATTTACAAACATTTCCATTTACGATTTTTGAAGAATTAAAAAATGTTACTGAGGTTCATTGTATATAACCGCATCTTTGTACGGCATTTGAGAACCCGGTAAATAAATCCCAACCTCGTTTTGTAGACAAAAACTGTTTCCGGTGTTACTAAAAGTGGATGATAGGCTGGATACGACAATGACAGCTTAACAAAGTAGGCCTACTCATTTGCTATTCTTTGTGAATCACATAAGCTGTTTACTTATTTACCTTAGAACTCGTCATCACTTCTTATTTAGATCGAAAAATAGACTTTGGATTGGTTGGGACTGAACAAACGCCAATTCCGTAAAAAGATGTGAATCTTGCAAGTTACTTTTAGACGTCGTCATATATGTGTTTTTTCTAATCGCATTATTTGTAATAAGCTTCAACCTAATGCAATTTGACTCTTTGACAACTTTACCTCATCTAAGAAAACGACTGAACTGTCTGACGCATCAAATTCGAACATGTGTCCACAGTACGTCCCATTTGTCGTCGCAAATAAAGAAGAAATTTGTTAAAACCATGGATGATTAATAATTTTTTTATATTGTTTCCTGCTTTACATTTAACATAAGTATTAGTTGGTATAGTACAGCGGTAAACGACACAAATCTTTAAAATCATATAGAATCAAATTGCCACAACAATGTTTGCGCGATAACCCACCTTTAAAATATTAATAATAAAATTAAAACATACCCGATTGACACACATATCGGTAACCAGTTTCGCAATCGTGATCAAGCCACTTTTCATCAGATGCTCTGGAAGCTACACATGAGTTTTTCCATGCAGAGGTAACTTCTCGAGGTCGCTCGGAGGCCCTGGATGAAGATATAGTTTTACACTCATCTTAAGTTTATTTATGTTTAAATTTTGGTAGGTAGATCTAATCAAGATGGCTTTTGTGTAAATGAGACGTCATATGTCTATAGACATTTTTCAGTGAAAAGTTTGTATTTATTATGCCAAAAAGAATAAAACAAACCAGTTAGTGTAGTGTAATTCATCAATGTTATTCCATTTCCAACCGCTGTCATGATGTAAACCAATCCAAATATAATTTCTAACAAAAAATAAAACAAATCATTTCACGGTATACAAGTTATTTTTTAAATTGGTATTTATAACCGAATGCTAAAATTAAAGAAATGGATTTCACTGTAACGAGTTGGAGTCGCTTGAAACTCAAAATATCGCATGAAATTGAGTCTATATAATTTTTATTTCGTATTGCAAACCAATTATATTTCTATTTATCAAATAACACTTTGTATATAGTAAATAGTCAAAGCTAGGTGTCTCCAAAATGTCGCGTCCCACGTGTCCCACTTGTATCACCTGTTCCACGTGTAACAGTTGTCTCACTCGTTCCATTTGTACCACATGTACCACTTGTCCCACGTGTCTCACTTGTACCACGTGTCCCAATCATCCCACTTGTACCACGTGTCAAGTGGGACACGTAGGACAAGTGAGACACGTGGTACAAGTGAGACACGTGGTACAAGTGGGACACGTGGTACAAGTGGGACAAGAGGGACACCTGGAACAAGTGGGACACGACATTTTGGAGACACCGGTCAAAGCTCATAAGCGATCAAATGCCTGCCTGACGAAGTATGAAAGCTAATAAAAAATTGAGTAAAAATAATAGTTTTTATTGAAAGTAAATTTTTGAATTAGTGTTTCATTATTAGAGCTTAGAGCTCAAATTCTTCACCTGTTTAATCGGTTAACCATTTTAAGAACCATTTTAACGGCTTCAAATAATTATGACCCTCAACTAGCTTGCAAATCAATCCACACTTCTTTTTCAAGCTTTGTAAAATATAAATACATAAACTGCACCAAAAAAATGTAAGAATTACTAAAACTAGGTCTGCCTCAAGTACAAAATAAATACGTCAAAGTTTATATTCAGTCACTGATCAGATGGACTAATGTGAAATCCACGATCTTTCATGAATTCACGACGGTAATTTTAAAAATTGAACACATTTTTATTATGCGAAAAGTAGGGACACGTGCTTTAAATACAATATTTCTCGCCGCACTGTATACATTCCGGTAACAATGTGCGACATTTGTTGTTACCCCTTCGCTGGCGAGGTTTCGTTGGATTACCAAGTTATTGCTAAGAATTCTACAAGGGCAAAGAGAATTTTTGAAATAACAGTGTTTAGTATATACCTTTAGGAAACCGAGATAAAATACGATAAAAAAGAATAGTACTCCCGTAGTGTGTGTATCGGGTTAGGGTTAGGCCATAATTTTATTCCGATTTTCCTTATGATAGTTATATTACGAGGACTGTTCGTAGACTGTCTGTGTTAGCCAACTTCTGTCCATAGGTTTCAGTCCCTCCACACAACTTGATGCAAAATAGGCGAACAAAATTAGTTACCTCCATATTGGTACACATATTTCTGGAGCGCCAAAATAATACCCGAATGCGCCTTATGCTTATCAAGGTTGGGAAGTTAACTGAGCAATACTCTAATGATGGTAATCGATGTTTTACCACTCAAAAATGCGATTAGTTACTTTAAATTAATAAAATTTAAATTATTCGAATACACACATACGTATTTTGTTGATAATTTACATATAGGTGAATTTCTTTGAGGAGAATTGCGACTCTAGAACAAGTATTTAAATAATTTTTTAAGCATTTTTTTATGTTTTGTATCTTTTTTGTTTTGCACAATATTTCACAATATTCAGAAAGGAAGCATTGCAAATCATTTATGCATAAAAGGGGATATATTAGCATAATACATAATTGGAAT
The DNA here is from genome assembly GCF_013122585.1 of Styela clava. Classification (NCBI taxonomy): domain Eukaryota; kingdom Metazoa; phylum Chordata; class Ascidiacea; order Stolidobranchia; family Styelidae; genus Styela; species Styela clava. Next base: position 17,137,388 of record NW_024102834.1, on the reverse strand, counting down.
TTAGGTTATAACTATTGACTAAACGTCCCTGAAATAAGATGTTTTGGTGTATATACATTTCAATCTTTTTGGCCAATGTTCATCTTACTGCGGGGCCCACTTGCCGTATCCATTGGTACATTAATTACATGCATGTGAAACATGCAGAAAAGCATGTCGTGATTAAATATTGTTCCTTGTGCGCAGTTTATACATGTTTAAAATATTGATGAGTTAAACTCACTCATTAAGTTGATTCACTGCAGCTTGAGTTTCTTCATCTTTAATCTCAACCAACCATGAATTTCTTCCTTCACATACAGACTTAGCAATATCATATTTTTTTCCATCATTAAATAGTTCCAATCTATAGTTTCGGAAATCTGATGTGGCTGAATAGCAATGTGCAGTGATGCTTAATTTATTTTAAACGTTCAAGTTTTTAGGTCATATGATGAGATCAGCAAACTATTGCTGGTCAACCTAAAAATTCGAAACCCGATTTTAGAATATTAACTCAGTGTGGACTGTTTATAAATAAAATAAATACAATTTGGCACCATCACTACTTTTGTCACAACTTTCAGTATTCTTAAATGTGATATTATATTTAATAAAAATATATGTACCAAAACGTATATCGCATCGCAAAATGCAATATTCGTCATCACCGAGTATATATTGATAACAATGAAAGTGTTATTACACGAACAGATCATAACAAAGAGGACGTATACTTACTTTTTGGGGTTGGGGTTGTTGTTTGTCCTTCGGTGGAACTGAACAATGAAATCCAAAACAATACAAACCACATTTTATATTTTAGTTTTAATAATTATGATAAATTACATTTTGCATTGTCTATACTGCAAAAAAATAAATATTGCGTCAATAGGATTTAGGCATTCAAAATCCATCCCACGCGGATATATATATATATATATATTGGCATAAACGGATAATTTTTTTACATTATCTTTCACGGAATCAGATGCCACCAAAGTACAAATTTGCCTTTTCAATTTTTTTTAAGTTAGATTTAGTTTTGTTTGTCTGGTAGCATGGCATGATTGAATTCGTTTAGATATTTTTTCGTTCTTCAGATTTTGCGCAGAAGGTTAATCAGGGGAATTTAGGTATTTTGCCAACATGCGATTGCCTTTAGATGAGATATCAGTGGCACCCACCGGCTGTTATTTTCTGATAAAGAACTAGCAGGTATCCGTCGCCAGAGGGTGTAGCAGAGTGACAAGATATTACACAAACTGTACATATAATTTAAAGCGGATATCAATACTTGAGCAGAAGATTCAAGCCGACCAAAGAACTAAATTTAATACCTCATTACCGATATTTTTCGAGACGAATAAATGTCTGAATGAGTAATAACCTAAATTCGTCAACACCCCTTTGTCGTTCATGTAATCAGTTGTAATCGGTACTGATAAACTATTTGCACTCATGCAGCTGGAAAGATTACCTTGACTAGCACTTGCCAACCCACAGTTTGACTGGTCACAGTAACTATGCGTTGCGATAAATAAGAATACTCCATTGGCGAAACCCTAATTTACCATATAGACACAAAAAAACGAGACTACTGTTAATTCGGAGAGAAAAAAATAAAAAATGAGTAGTCAAAATTCAGTTTTTTTAAGATTGCATCAAAAAATTTGAACTCCATTTACATTTTCAAACGTACGATAGAAAAACTAATCAAACTGAATGGCCGTGTTGCCGACATACAGAACACAATCTAACTGAAACTAAAAAAGTGCAAATTTCCGCTCTGTTGACCACATTTACCATAGGACCTTTCAGAAATTGTTTGTTGGAATTGCCACTTTTTACGGTACTTCTGTAGTATGTGTACCAGACAATGGTTAGGCCATAATTTTATTCCGATTTTCCCTATTGTACTTTCTTTATTACGAGTTAGGGGACTGTCTGTATTAGCCAGGTGAATATCCCTCTGTCCATGTAGAACAGGTGAACAAACAGGTGAATGAGTTACCTCCATATCGGTACGCATACCTCTGGATCGCCCTCTTTCCGCATAACATGGATTTTATATGTCTTAAAACATTAGAAGAGTGGTAAACAATTAGAAATATGGAAAAGTAGTTTTCTAAATTAAAATGTGCCATGTATATAGAAGACCAATTTTTATATAGTAATGAAGCTTTTAATCTTCGAACTACTAATAAGCACAGCCCTGTTATCCATCGAAATGCATTTTTCCGTGAACTGTCGGGCATTCAGCCTTTTATATCGTGCCGTATGATTGGTAATACTTGCAAACTTGCTATTACGGATTTTACAAAAATACATCACTGAATAAATAATAGAAACAATAATGGTCATTGCTACTTGCGAAATGGAAAGTGTTCTTTTTATATAACTGAAAGCTACAAAACATAAATCATGGCACGGGTAACCATAATTTCTGATTATATTTAAAAAGTGCGTCTGTGTCGAACTTTACTGCATGAAATTTGAAATCAATGGGATATTGGTGAAAATATTGCTAAGATTACCTTTTTGCAATGATTCGTCTGCTATCAGAATATTAGAAAATATGGTCTGTGAAACTAATTCTTCGAAATATTTATACAATCATCCCTTTTTTAAAGTATGATTGGTTAATTAAGAGGGAAGATCGATTCATTTTGCCAACACATTTTGCCCTTTTTGGTCAATAACTTACTGTCAAGACATATAACCAATAAAATTGATAAATCAATAAATTAAATACACGCTTAATTGAAGCATATTTTATTTTCCGTAATTCATTCGTCTTACATATATATTAAAAACAAACGATAATCTACACAAGCACGCATGACATCACTCTTTATTAATTAATAAATCATATCACTTTTCATCGACATAATATTAGGTATGAAATGAAATTTAGTCACAATGATTATTACTTGTTAATTATTAAATTATTTTATTAGTATGTGAATACTATTCACATGATGCAGCTGGAATTTGAACGGTTACATTACGTCAATGGAGTGAAATAAATAAAGAAAGCAATTAAGGTCATAGTTAGAAAAACGTAATATACAAAGGAAGCGAATAATATGAAACTGCTTAATTAATTTCTTTTGCTTCAAACACGTCCGCTAGCAGAATAATTCAAAAAAGTGTTGTGGAACGTTTTCTTTAAATTATTCATGCTATCACGTCTTTATTTTGAAAATATGATTGGTTCTAGAAAACAGTAGACATTTATTTTTACCGTCTTAATTTGTCCTTTTCAGCCACTAACTTTATTTCGATTGCCCAGTTAACTCGCGATGTTATTGTCAAAACATCAAGACTACGTATTGTATCAAAACTTATTTACAAATTCAAAATGTTAGCTTATCAAAGATTTTTCTGTAATAACTCCCATTAAATATATATATTAATGCCGATACATACAATCTGCACAAGCATGCATGTTATTTCTGTATTTGATAAATAAATCAGATTACTCCAATTAATATTTCATTCTCAAAATATTAATTATGTATTGTCATACCATAAAACATAATATATATAGCATATAGAAATTCTCTCATACACAATATGAACACAATGAAATGAATAAAGTAGACAATTTCAAAATGTAAAGTGCAAGTTAATAAGAGCAGTAGCAATAAAATATTGTTGCATTACAGTAATATTATTAGTAATAGTAGAAATTTGATTATTCAATTATCATAATTTTATGTTTTAAGATCATGGTTATGAAAGCTTAAGGTCATGATTATGAAAAAAATATCTACAAACGAGGCGTATTCCGCCGACTTCACTGTTAGTTCAACTTAAAGATCTCTATAAGTTTGCATTAGTTCAGAAATACATCATAATTAGTTAATGAATCTCTGTTTTAGACGCCATGATTTGTTTATAAGTTCTGATACAAACTCTTTTCCTGTGTAATTTGCTTTCCGTTGCTAACATCAAAATTTGAGTAGAGGTTGAACGATGATAAATAAACTGAGACAGTTTCGAAACAGAACCGATATTGATCCTGAAATAAAATACGTGGATTCATATCAAATAGTGCTCATTATTATCACGAATAATGGGTACGTAATTACAAAACATTTTTCTGGTAGTTATAAGTTATACCAACATGAATTATTACCTACAACCAACCACATGATTTTCTTGTAACTAGCTTTATTATAAGTGTGAGTTATTTACAAACGTTTTTTGCAGGTCAATCAGTCTAGTTTGTTTTCAGTTTAGAATCACCCAATTACATTATATATTAAGTTTAGTGAGAAGAACTGAATAAAGTCTTACCAAAGTTTGGACCAATTCAGGTCTGCAGTCACGTAGATCTTTCACTGTCCGGAAGACGTCAAACCTGTTTTCGCATTTTAATCTTTCAATCAAATTCAATATTGCACAGAATGTTCCAGTTCTTCCAGCACCATCGCTGTGAATACAAGCTTTAGGTTAGTTGTTATGAAATTTGTTTACAAATTTTCCTGTAGGTAAGCAATATCGAAACAATAATCTTGACTACTATCAGATGACTGAGTGATGAAATTGAAATTGCGAGTGAACATTTAAAATTCAAATATATTAGGTCTTCTTTATTGCTTATATCAAATACAAATCACTTGAAGCGATTAAATTTTCTAGATAATTGTAATAAATTGCATAACATTCTGGTCACAAACTAAGACAAGTTTGACTACTCGTTTGATGTATAATTCTGAATATGCGGTGTAATTTTGTAAACATTGTGTCATAGTTTTAGTAACTCTACCTGCAATGAATCAGAGCAGTTGCTTTTTTGTTTCTTCTTACGCTCGATTGCATTTTCTCCATGAGTTCAATTACATCAGAAGTTGTTTCGGGAGATTCGTTTGATTTCCATCCAACATATTGGTAGTGAATTATTGTCTGAAATAAAAATATTGCTGAGTGCTGACACAATAAGTATATACTTCTATAACTATCATGTTACGCGAGACTAATTCCCAATCCTTCCTCAATACATTTGCGCTAGTGGTTCCGTATGCGTATGATGCAAAGATGCTGTAGCAGGAATAAACATGACCATACTATGCAAATTAAGAATCCTGCTGCACACTAACACAAATGTATTTCATCAGACTTCCTCAGACAAACAGTTTACAACAATGATAAACGATATTAGAATATTTTTACATATGCTGATATTTTTATTACTGAACTCAAATGAGTGGTAAATACTATATTATAAACCACTCCCATTAATATTGGAACGCAAAAAAGTTTTTCTGAATATTCTTCTCGTGTTGTATAAACGAAAACTAAAATATAATTTTACCTTTACTGCTTCGTCTTTAAAAACTTAGATTTCTCTCTGATAATTTGTTCTTCTGTGTTCGTAGATTATACGGAAATATTCGAGCTTATTGAAAGCATTTGATTATCTTCCCAATAAGAAAACATTGCTCCTTGGAGTAAAAATATAACGTCTTACAAATATTGAAGATATTTAGTAAAAACCTAATATATTCAATTTATGCTCTTGATGGTCATATTGTTGCTGCCCAGCGGTGATACCTGCAAGGGTTGGACGGGACGGGTTCTTGCCCGTCTTTGGAATGTTGTCGTAGTCAGCGAACCGTTTTTTTTTCATACGTTAGAGTCGGTTAGTTAGACAACCTCAGCTGAAGACAATCGCTATATTTGGCGTTTCGAAACCTATGTATTAGATTTATAAATAGCGTGTTAATTTAATGCCGCTTTCTTAAAATTTTGATTGCCGCACCCTTCCCCAGTAAATCATAATTTTGATTTTCTACCAAATGAAATCCGTCAGTAACTAACTCTGAAAATATTATAATCTTGACCAGTCAAAGCTACATGCCATAAAAGAAAAATGCTGTTTTCCCGTTACAAGGTAGCAACCACTACCGAAAGGTCTATGTTGTTGCAAAATAATATTTTCATTCGGACCCTGAATAACACCAATGCAAACATAGCTATCAGCAAGAAAGGAAATGTAGGCTTGTTATTATATACAGGTAAATTGTTGAACCCACGCCAGAATATCTCAATCCAACAATGGCCTACCCTATACCATTCCACTCAGTAAAGTTATAATATTTGCAATTGTCCATGAAATGATTTCAACTTCCAGTGGAAGGAATACGGTGTTATCATGCCCAGCAAGAATTTGTGTATAATAATTAGAATTGATATGTAAAGAAGGCTTTCACACGCCCATAATATTTTATTGGTTATTATAATTTATTTCTCGTACGTTTTTAATGATTTGAGCTTCACATGTTTTTGATTAGTGAAATGAAGTAATAATAAATATTATCATGATTAAAATTTCTTTCAGCCATGTATATATATATAAATTGTAACATTATAAAATCATCTAGGATAAAACTAGAAATTGATCAAAAACACAAATGTAATATTTTTGTATAAGATACATTAGATTTTCTACAATGGAGAAATATCCCAGAAGACCTAGACTAGATATTACGTATTCATATAACCACGTAGATGAGAAAAACATCGTATGTATGTCTCTTATATTTTTGCAACGATTTATAATATAGTTTGAAATTTAAACTTTGCGTTGTGTCATTTTTTTTATTTATCATCTGACCTTATGTTTAAATTTTAATAAATTTTGCAATGTCTGTTTTGTATCATATACCTACAGCACGAGGAAATGTGAGTAACTATTGTATACAGCTACACGATTCCCATCTCCCGAGTCCCATTCAGAGGACATTATGGATAAAATATTATTATTACAACACCCTAAACAGAGTTCATGACAGTTTATCATAACTAAGATGTTTTGAAAAAGATGTTACAAAGACCTTTTTGCCCTTTTCATCGTTGGTTAACATCACAGTAGTGTTGACATTGTTGTCAATTACTGCTCCCCAGAAAAATTCCGTGGTTGAGTTCATTGGACTTTGTGCAGCAATTAGTTTTGTGATATCGCTGTACGACTGAATAGAATGTGATATATTGTCAACGATATTGTTTGCGTTATTCGACGAAAAATAAATCGAAATTTTCATTTAATTATTAACTAATTTGAATAAAAAAACTTGTTCATCATTTCATTATTCATATAAGCGACAGATAAAAAAATGTTTGCCTTCGTTTTTTCTTTGTTTTGGCTAGTGTATCTTAAAAAGCACGTAGATGAAATGTTAACTCAGTTCAAGCTTTGATGCATTAATATAAGGCGTTTCCGTTTCATCACTTCCCCTCACAATCACAACCTTAACGCCAGAAACCACAACATGTTGTGTTTCATAATAGCTCTATAATTTCAGTAATTATTTATTAGTTGCATGATGGACTAATAATATTATCGTCGCATTTTTTGTAATTCTACAATATATCATTGAAGTAAATAAATATTTTTGAGCTTACTAACATGGTATGACATGTGGATTGCTATTCATTGGTCTGTAATTCCCTGTATTTCCATGCTTGGTTTGATTTATTGGTCCAAATTTTCCCAAGTTTTCAAACTGCTTACGAAGTTTCACATCATCCTGTTGGTCGTTGTAAATTATTTCATAAAAACTTAAAATTTCATAAGAAATGATTGCAAATCAATTAAATGAATGAATCAAATGTATGGATACTCCCACAAATTCAATGTTTTCTCTCCACAAATTTTAAAATACTTTTTTATGAAATTGAATGAGTTCGATGTGGAATCGTCATATAACAAGAAGATATTGATGATGGTTCATTATTTTTAAAAACGATAAAAAATTACTTTAGTCGAATTACCAGAATTATATATATGACATAATATTGTTATTTTAATCTCATATTGAACACAGCAGCATCGCTCAACTACAATTTCAGTCTTACCTTCTAAATATTGATATACTTCGTCTGGACCCATATCAGTATCACCGTACATATAATTTTCGTGCACGAGAATGTACTGGTCCTAAAAACAAAATTAATGATAACTGACAGTTCATTTCAGTAGTTGATAATAAAGTAAATATTATCGATTATTTTGTGTCACGCGAAGTTCCATGGTTCTCTTATAAATATCACGGGTCTACTCTGAACCAAATGTTTAATCAACCTCTATTGAGAAGACATTATATATTTTAGCGTAATTGGTTGTTTTACAAAATTGCAAGAAACGCAAATACATTAAACAAACCCATTCAAATGTTGATATTTGATATGTTATACCGATCACCACAAGCCCAAAACAACAATTTTTGAATTGCGAATAATTAATTTCAAACAAATAAATGCCATGTCGACCGGTATTGTTGGAAATACTCTTTCAATGAAAAACTATTTGATAAATTTGCAATATTAATTTAAATTAATTTTGCTGAATCGTCATCACAAACATAAATTCAAGCACAAGCCAATAATGAGCCAAAATACATAGGCTATAAGTAGCTCGTGGCAATAGGCAATTTCAGAGTCAATTAATAATGCCAAAGATGGCGACTATTAAATAGTCCAGAAATTCATATTACCAGAGCATTAAATCTCGCCATTTCGAATGTTTGGTATGATAAAATGACATGAAAAAATTCATTATTTACGCCTCCAGGATATTGACTGACGAATACCAACTATGATTGCCAAATCAACGTTTGAAATTCCGGTTTAGATTTTTTAATTTTTTGAAGAATTATGTCCGAAAAATACGAAATGCTATGTGCAATAGGTTCATCTAAAAATACGTAATTGTTTCATCAAGAGAAATACTTTCAAAAAAGACGATCTTGCACATTATTCATCCTTTATGTGTTATAGTGAATAAATCAACGAGAGATAGGGCATATTTACCACTCTCACGATTTGTTTCAAAATATCTTTGCTCGCAAGTGCAATTGTATCTGTCTTTCTCAGTTGCCACAATGCAGTTCCCATGATTGGAGCAGGTTTCGTTAGGGCATGTTAATATTGATGAAGGTCATATCTAAATAGTCCAATATTTACTGTTAAATCGCGGAGATAACACAATTAGGTGGATTGAATTAAAATCCTAAAACATTTTACAAATTTATACGTTATACCGGTTCTAATAGTTCAGTTTTTTGTACGTATAGCTCTATTGACTTTGGTATTTCTCTCATGAGTACCAAGTGACGCATTTATATAAAGTATTTCATGTACGTCAGGTATTTTGAAACTTTTGATCCCGATTTTATTTAGTAATGGATATCGAACTGTGATATTACAAAATACAATCCAACCTGACTGGATAACGTATTTATGTCTATAATTGCAATCGATATTGCGCTGCAATCCTGTTGAAGCAAACTGACGAACCTGTGAACTTATGAACAGAAAAGCCAGGATGTCGTATAATATTTCATACTTCCCATATGCTCGAATATATACAATCTCAATATGATTTCCATCAATGACACCACGTACAGGAAGATTTATGTTATGCTATCGTTATGGTTTGCGGTAGAATAAAAGGAGGAATCACATAATTCACGTATATAAACCTACATACTTCATTGCGTTGTATTAAAAATTGTTAACAACGGGAAATTTCCAAAAGTAATCCTTAACTCACAAGAAGTCTTAATTGGCGGGAATCTGTTGATGATTATTCGAACAATTGATTGATTACCATGAAAAAGTATATACGTCGGGCGCCGTATATTTAATCACCATTTTAGTCTTACGTTTTGTATTTATGCCTATTAAACTTTCTTTATATATGGTTTGCATGAATATGTATTTGTATGTTGAGCAAAAACTACCCAAGCGAAATTCACAATACAGTACCGTACATTATCTTTAGTTTGAAAATTTTGCTCAGAATTCAGTGTTACCCCAACCGCTGCCGGTTTGGTATTGTCTGTTGTCTGTTAAAAGCCGGGCTATCAAAGAATACTGCAAAGCTAAAGTCTTTTTGTGCACTTAAGTATTTTGTTTCCACCCGTTAAATTGATTGTAACTTGTAAGTTCGTGGTAGGTTGTGTGACCCTTTTCAGATTGCGACCCGTCGCAAAGATGTTTCGTTTATTATCCGCGCACAAAACAGCAATGGTCGGACTACTGCTCACAAGCTTAAACTGTTTTTTTTTTATGGTTTTTTGGACTGGCCCGCCTGATGTTACCATTAAGTTCCGCTCTAACCAACTGTACATCCACGATTGATGTATTTGTTGTTTGGTCCATCGTTGACTAGCCCATCGAGTAGATCGAATTTCATGATAATCAGTAATTGGATTAGTGATATATAAGGACAAATGCCACTGTCTATGCCACTGCCTTAATTTTGAAAACACAAAAAAATCCATATGGCCGCAACACATTACTGTTAAGCAGGGCCGTTACTCGTTTTGGCAAGCCGGATTATTGTTTATGAACCGAGGTTTGTTACTTCGTCGAGCAATATTGCTGAAATACTCTCAAATTGTCTTATTTTCCTTGTCATAAAAAATCACAAGGTCGTGTAAAGTACTGCAAGATCTTCAATTATACGTGAATGAGTTTCAATATAACTGCATGAAATCATTCAAATCTATTAAAATTGAAATGACTTTCAGGCATTGTTGGAAGGTGCCGGGGTGCGATGTCGAAGAAAATGTATGTGTTATTTCGGCTTCTATATCTTTGCGAACATTTAGTATGATGAATTTAAAGAATTTAAGCATGTATTTAAATCAATACATATTCATTTCCAATCTGTTTCAATATTTTAGACGACAAAACTGACACTTGATTTTAAGCTACAGTCCAAACAAAGCCGTATTTTGGGGATTAAATGTTGTTTGTCATTGCCAATTTTTTATGTACACCACTGTTAGGTGTTAAAGTATACTTTCTATGAAAAGTGCTTCAAACTGTAATCTATTTGTGAATACTTATTAGGTACATGCACTCGAATTTGCAACCTCGACCGAAAATATTTTCAAAAAATTACTCAGTTTGAATGCGCGAGTCAGATGTGTGTTCTTTGGTAAGCAAAAAAGGTCGAATTTCGTATTGAAGCCAGGTTCGAGTCATGGAACTTTTAACCCCCGAGAGCTAGGTTTACATTGGTTTAAAGTCACACATGTCGTTTATTCATTGTATTTCAGACGCATTTTGTAATATTTGAACAAGGCGGAGACTACGACTAGGCAAGAACTGTGCAAATATCGTACTTTTTGCATGTTTGAACTTTTTATCTAATCAAAAAACAGGTTTGTTGTGGCGTTTAGTCCCATTGAAAGCTGTTAGGTGTTGACGTTACTAGAAATTAATATGAAGTACTGTTTGAATGTCCGCAAATCGTAAATTTTAGTAATTACCGTTTTTCTAGTGCGAATATAAACGGGGGTCATCACTAACTACCAAGCCGCGATATGGTATAGTTTTCAAGATTCCTACTTAACTCTGGCCTAAAGACAACTAAACTAGTTTTAGTAATATGTCTCAAGCAGTATAGATGCAAAAAAATTCAAGATTTCACTATTTCAACTTAAAGTAACCTATGTTTTAACACTATGGTCGTAAAGCGGAGAGTAGCGCATATATATGGGAGCGATTTTCGTCATTAGTTGACAAAAAGCCAGTTTGCCAAAACCAATCGGCGAAATTTTTCTGATAGCCTTAGCCTTATGTATTAAACTAAAGTAGTGAATTTCTTTACCCATTTTAAGTGCGGCAAGTTTTAGGTGCTGGTATTTAGCAATATGGCGGATTTTCATTTCAACAACAATATATTAATGGAAATTGATTTTCTAGACTACATAACCAAATATATTTTTTTTTGTATTTCTTTTCTATGTACTTAATGAAAAGATCTTATTATGCGACCCAAATAATAATTTTAGAATATAAATCTGCGATTTAAACACCAATGATAGGTTGTCATTAGTCTAAAGCTGCTTCAAATAAAATCGTTTGAGTTTAGTCAATTCTCAATGCTGCTTAAGAAAGACGGGAAATAGTTGCTTTTAGGTAATTTCATAACATCGTGATATGAAACAAAGAATAACTATCTAAATATATAAACACGGAAGTCGCGCGAAGGTACCAATAGAGCATGGGTCAGCAACCCGTTGACCGCGGGCACCAAGTCGCCCGTGAAGACCACATGAGTCGCCCGCAGGTCTGTTCCAAAATTAGCTTAATACCGGCGCTTATAAGTAAGCTACATCAATCAATTTTTTGTCATGCTATTCTTGTATAAATCACACTTTTGTCTTATTTGGAAACTGGAAATAACACTATGTTATTATGGTAACGATCATTCCAAGTTTTATTTGACCATAATAATGTGACGGGTCATTTAATACTCTCCTAAATATGTCACAGATGTCACCTTCCACAAACCCGCGTTTTTCGTGTCCGTTGATTTGTGGAGCAGCAATACCAAAGAATTCAAAGAAAATGGCAGAAAAACAAAAGAAAACATACCATTTTCACGATGAATGGGAGGTGCATTTCCCTTTACCACCGTGAAAACAGCTTGCGTATGTCTCATTTGCGGGGAGTTTAGAGCGACAGGATGGCGGAGTGCGAATATATAAGATATCCGGAAACAAAGAGTTTTTCAAACAGCAATCCTATGTTACGAGATTCAAAGTTTGGTTCAAGCCATCTTTGTGGATCAACATTTTTTGACATGAACTTCACAAGGAACTAAGCACGAAATATGCCTTACTGATGAAAATCTGCAAGACCCGCTCAGAGTTACAGTGTCAAGTTACACGGCGGAAAACACCACACTGGTAGAGAGCATTAAACCAGATTTGTTCGATTTTGGTTTTCTCCTTGTTGAAAACAAGATATTCATAATTAGTTGAATGCGTTTGTAAATGTAACATTCGGCAGTACAACTGTTAAGTTTATTCCATCTTAGGGTTATGCAGGGTGCTTGTAAAATAGTAGGTACCTTATGAACCTGTGGTTTCCAAGGATATTATTATAGTGATCACTTTAAAATCAATTTGAAAATGGAAGTGTCATTGCTAGTAATTTATTTGCTACGTTGTTATAATCGTTCGATTTTCTGAAGAATCCTAAAGTTTATCAGTGTTTCTACTTGACTAAATACCAATATTTATCAATAATTGAAGGTTAATGGAGCAAATTAACTTTTAAAAGTGTGCATTTAACTGGTAGCCCTCGGCTTAATCGGTACCCAGAAAGTAGCCCTCGGCTTCGAAAGATTGGTGACCCCTGCGTTAAAGTAAGGCCTTAGCTGTCTGCCCAGCTGGAATACGAGTTAGTTGCAAAGATTGCCTGACTAGTCTAAAAAAATAAAGCGTTTTTATATTTCATATAAGTGTGTCCCCGCGTAATAAAATAAATCAGCCTAATGTTGGTTGTACACAGCCCATGACACATTTATCACAATTTTACATTAAGGCTAGAGACATTTGAACCCATTAATAAAAGAACAAATCTTTCCAAAAACATGGCACTTGATTGTCGATTCACATATTGTTTATTACCCTCAAAATCCAACCTTCTATATAATGGAAGCCCAATATTTCCTTCCGCTACGGAGGAGGCCATTCAAATGGCGATTGAATTTAACCCCATACCTAATCGTATACCTATCACTTTGAAACAAGTACACGCAGATTTATTGATTGTACAGTACTAAAATTATCATTAGATAATTACACTTATTGAAGCAACAATATGTTTTAACAACAAATACAATATGTAACAACAAATACATAATGAACATTAGTATTCCAGACCATGAAGACTAAAATGGTGAGAATCGATATATTTTTTTAAAGTTCTTCGACAATTTGTAAAATACACCAATACAACATATCACATAAACTGCAGGCATATTTTTCTCTAGGGTGAATTACCGAAAAATTACTGGCTTGGATTGGTAAATCAATACCAAAACTAAATTATCGCTGCATGTTGTAGTTTGAATTGACTTGTAAAAATAAAATTACAAATTACTTTATAAAGTTTGTGAAATGTAATAAATAAACCTGACATAAGCAACAGACCAAATTTTTGCAATTGAACACACCCACATATATGTATGTAAAAAGGCAAATACCTACTAAACAAAATTGTTTACATCATAATTCATAGCAACTAATATAATATATATACATAATATCGGGGAAAAGCAATATTTAAGTGAAAAATTCCACACATAAAATAATACATACCTTAATAAGACTATATTGAATAGTATTTAAATATGAGAAGAGAAAAATTATTATTATTAAATATTTATAATATCATTTACATTTTACACCACCATCATAAATAATACAATATTCATTTAAAGTTACTTTCATCATGTTGGTAATTGGTGAATGTCTGGTAATTAATTATATAGCGCAATTGCAGATGGCGACGGTGGTATGATTAATTTTTTTTATATAAATTGTTTCTTTTTTCAATATGCAATTTGAATTTTCGAAATTATGGTGTTGTTAGAGTTACCTCAGCGCGTATATTACTGATTGTGTGTTTGCGTTATTAAAGATACGCGCAAGCAGTTCATTCTGAAGTTATGTTGGAACAAAGTGGTTAAAGAATGTACAAATTTATCTCAATAAAATTTAGGTTTCGAACTCGAAGAATATACTCTAATTTATATACACTGATTGGCGCTCCTGAAGTACATGTACCAATATGGAGGTAACTAATTTCGTTTGCCTACTTTACTTCAAGTTGTGTACAGAGACGGTAGCCTATGGGCAGATGTACATTCACTTGGCTAACACAAACAGTCCCCGAACTCGTAATAGAACTAAAATAAGGAAAATCAGAATGAAATTATGGCGTAACCCTAACCTGGTACACACACTACCCACCGATTTAGAATTTGCCACTCTGATATGCTGATATTTAATATTATTTCTGCACGATTGACGAATTGATAGAAAAAACTTGACATGAGGACAGAAGACAGAACATGTCATAAATATATCATTGGCTATTCAACAATTCATCTAGAACTGTAGATTATATTTTGCAAGTATAGATTTAGGCCTTTCAACTTGTTAAAACATTTTTACAATATCTAATACGCAGCAAAATCAATTTATAGTGGCATGGTTAGTTTTGGACAGCAAAATTGACAGAAATTAGTTTAAACTTAGCCTAAAAGAATAATTCAATTTTTTTCATTTTCATTTATTGACATGCATTCGCAGCGTACAACGCCTAAAATTATACCTATAACCATAACTGATTGCACGAATTCATGCATTTTGTTCCTCTTACCATTACAGTTAAACAATTTAATTTTTTTTTCAACATATATATTGGTGCTAATCCTACTGTATATTTATATTAATAAAATGTGCTAATTATATTTTTAAATTAGATGTAGTTGTACAAATACTTATTTTTAGGATTCTCTAACTACTGAAGCTATCGCAGTCATTACAAGTACACACCAAGGGGATGCCAAGGTCATTTAAATGCGAAAATAAAATTAAATGCAAAGTTAACTAACGTATAATAGTATATACATACATATTGATTAGTGAACAATAAAATTGGGATTATAGGAACAGAAAATAAAATTGTCAATTTTTTGTGATAGGAAGTTGTCATGTACAACTACTCGGTAACCAATCTTCGTATAAACAAACATTGCAAATTTTAATTTTTCCTCATGGGCATTTCTAAAATGTCATATGTTTGCGTACAAATTTTCTTCTTTCGTTGATGTTGAAGGTTTGTTGTCGACATTGAAGTTGGCATAAAGATTGAATGAGGACAGATAAGCCGACACGGCGTCAAAACAGAATTTATATTGGTCCTGAAATATAAAATACATAAAGTAATAAATAGCTATTCTAGTCTAAATGCAATTGAACACCTATTTATTGTAATATATACGAAAAAGCAAGTTGTATCTCATTGTATTAGTTATTATTTGACTTGGTATTGGTATTTGCTTCTATGCTAAAATACAGTTCGCATGTTCATCAGAATTTTTTTGTTCAATTACTTTGATTCATCTGTCACTGTACCGGGGTGATAACACCTTCCTCTGAATATTAAAAGAACATTTTTATACAAATGTTAAAAAACAAAAAACAAGCTTGAGGAAGGTAACGCTGTTTTTGTTACCTAGCTGAATTATGTTTCACTATATGTGGTACCTCATTCTAATCAATTACTAATACTCTGTGTATTTTACCAATGTCTGCACCATCCCTGGTCTGCAATCCCTCAGATCTTTGACAGTTCTGAAGACGTCGATATTGCTCTCGCATTTCAATCTCTCAATTAGATTAATAATTGCACAATAACTTCCGGTCCTTCCTGCCCCGTCACTAAACAAACCGTGTAAATTATATATTATTGCGGACCAATTATTAAAATTCGCTTTAAAATTTTCAGTATTATTGGAATATTATTTGGTTTACTCAAATATTATCAAATTTTAACTTGGAACTTTTTGTTAAATAATCCACATTCGCATAATATTATTTTGCTATTTTTGCTGATTTTTGATGCATCGATCGATTTCACAATTCAGTATTAACTCAAAGAAATGCTTTTCCATTTTTTTAAATCTTGCGAAAAGCGATATTTCACTCCAAATTTGCTGCTCCAGAAGTATGCGCACCAAGATATCGCACAACTTGAATCCTGACCGGTACACACATACTATGTTCAGGTTGTGCGCCATCTTGGTGCGCATACTTCTGGAGGTCTCCAAATTTTCTATGTTTCATACTTTATGGGAATTTTATACCGCATCTGTTACACATTTTTGTATAAGGCATTTACAGATAATGTTTTATTCAATTACCGGGATCTTTGGTACATCGCCTCTGTAACTAATGATATTTGAGGAAAAAACACCACGTTTTTAAAAAACAAATCAGTAATTATCTAGTTCGGGTTAGAGTTAGAAATGAATTTGAAATTTGAATTTCCAGCGCAGTTTGCATTCTCAACCCCCAACCAAATCCTAACTGCTTAATTGCTAATTTTTAGCTTTGACGAGGATGTTTATTTTTGGCGTGGGCGTTGTCCAAAAGATCAAATTTTTTTTACTGTGGTTGTATGTCTTGATATAACACGCACCTGCAATGAACCAAAACAGCAGAATTTTTATCCCTTCTCACGCTGGATTGCATTTTCTCTATCAGCTCAAGTACTGCCGTAGCATCATCAGGACATTTGTTCGACGCCCAACCAGTGTATTGGTATTGGATGATTACCTTAACGAATATTATAATTAGTAATGATTGCTTATACAAATAAAAAATTTTAATGCGGTTCTGCGGTTTTAATGCAGTTTTGTGAATAAGCATTACGGTATAGACATGTTGTGGCATGTGCTATTATTAAGTGCGTTAAAATTGGATATCAGTTATTAACTGAACTAATATACCTTTTCCTCATCCTCTTTGGTTACACGTAATTCACGTCTGGTGATTTCATTTTCAGTACTGGCAGATTTTAAATGAATGGTAATTTCATTAATCACGAGATCTTTCTCGTTGTCGCTGGGCCAGTAAGGAAAGCATTGTTCCTGTTATTATTTATAAAGTGTTAATTACAACAATCAACGAGTAAATATGATCAATAATGACAACTCATTTTTTGTGTCAAACGATCATAAAAGGTTTTCTTTTTAATAGTCATCATCAAGCTCAAATTTATTTTCCATCATTATCTATTCCAGGAATTTAGCTTCAACTAAATTTGAAAGTTATTCCATTTAAAATAGATAAGCCAAATTGGGTAATAAAATTGAAGAATATTATTAGTATAAATTTTAATATAAATTGTTTAATTTTAGTATAAATAGTAATCAATTTTCTGGTACTCCCAAAGTATGTGAACAAGATGGCGGAAACCGGAACGTAGCATGTGTACCAGGTTAGGGTGAGACCATAATTTTATACCAGTTCCTCTTATTTTCATTCTATTACGAGCTCGGGGACTGTTTAAGTGACTCCGGTAGTATTTGTACCTGAAATTATGGCCTGACTCTTACTTGGTACACATACTACGTTCCGGCGTCCGCCATCTTGGTTCAAATACTTTGGACGTACCATTTTTCATACTTAGAGCTTTCACGGAGATATCACGATTCATAATTTGGCACATGTCATTTTGTTTCCGAAGTATTTAATTTGAATATTCGAGACCTAATTTTGCAACATAATTTTTTATACTTGTAAACTGTGTCATTAGGGACATTTATCGTCAACAAAGACTTGTACGACTTCTAGTTAGATAGTTCTTTTGCATTCTCTTCCTTTCCGAAATATTCATTCGATCGGCATGCATTATTTTGAAGGACATTCGTTGTTTAGGATATACTATCGCAGCTATGTGATTTTGTTCGTCAAGTCTACAAAGGTTTCTGCAAGTTTCTACCTTTTTATTCTCTTTGCACTCCGTTAGCATCACTATGGTGCTGATATTGTTGTCGAGAATTGCACGCCAGAAGAAACCAATTGTCTGTTGTAAAGGACCTTGAGCAGCAATTAATTTTGTAGCGTTATCGTATGACTGAAAGTAAAAAAAGCAATATAATGTCATTATTCTTAATATCAAAATACATCATAAAAATTTGTGGTTTGAATTTGAACATTAATAGTTGAAATTATTGAAATATTTCTTACTTCCATATTCGATGCATTCAGGCAAGGGGTTTCTGCTTCGGTCGGATTGCGGACTATCACAATGCTCGTTCGTGAAACTGCAAAACATATTGTTTTTTAAAGGATAAAATATTAGCAACGTGGAACATTTTATTGAAAAATTCACTATAACACTTAGATAAGATAACAAATATGCCTACCAGTGATTTTCAAACTTTTTGATTAAGCGAAATCTCAATGAAAAATCCCGGCAGGCCAAGGAACCGTTATGCATAATAGTTTAATTGTCAGAATTGTATGACCTTTGAATATATATGAAAGCAAACTTAATACTTACGGAACCATATGATGGCACAAAACACCGTTTAAACACCTTTTATGTATACATAGTCGGATATGAACCGACATTTTAAATGAATACCTTGTCTTAGATACGAGTTTGCGCTGTAAGAACCAAACCGAATTTATAAAATGAATATCAAAAATGTTTAAGAACTTTCTATCTCATTATGCTGATGTAAAACGATACTGTCTAAAACTTTTCATCAAACGCAAACGCGAATTAAACGAATATAAATTTAGAAGCGCACATCATATGTCCGATTGGATAATTGATCTTACAAGGTATCACTTCCTTATTTCTGTTCATCTCAGGTTGTTTCGCCAATTGCCCTTGTCTTGTCTGATTCACTGGCCCAATTTTGGCCAAATCGTTGAACTGTTTTTGTAATATACTAATATCCGAAGTAACTCTGAAATAAATGAAAATTTACGTACAATGCCAGGAATGAGCTAAACAATATATAGTGAATATATAGTTATCAAGATTTGTTACGAATCCGACCTAAAATTGAAGAGACTGTTCGAGTTATAAAAATTTAACTACAGTGCAATTTTACCAATACTGATTTGATTGTACCTCGGTATTACACTTTTTATAATTCAAATTTCTATGATTTCATTTTGTTTCCATTTTCAATAATTCGATCAGCAATTTTTGTAAAAAATAATTACCTGGTTAGAAAGCTATTGAATTTTTCCGATTCCAAATCCGTTTTCCCAAATAAATAATTCTCCAAAACAAGCTTATGCACCACGATATATTGATCCTTAAAAAATATATAGTTATATGATAAATAGGTAGATTGATCGAAATGTAATGCGATATCGTCTAAGATCCTTGAAAAATCAAAATATTTACTAATTAGAGGTTACACACTAATTTACAAAATTGGTTTAGAGTCGTTGATTCGCTTATGCACCATAATATATTGATCCTCAAGGAGCTATCAAAATGGTATAAAGTCTAACAGTCTCAAAAATTAAAACAGAAAAAACATCGCTGAATTAAAGTTTTCACACTAATTTAATAAGTTGATTTAGAGTCGTTGGTGGAGAAATTTGTAGGTAATAAAGAAAGTTTTTGCGTTTTTTATTCCCATTATATATAACGAAAATTCACAAAATTGTATTGCATGATGTGAATTAATTAGTATGTTAGTTAAATAAGCACTTACACATGTTTGCACCATATCTACTCTCTGTCCCCTCAGCTTCAAAATGCAATTGAAAACATCAACTGATCGAAGTGATTCACTCTCTTGAAGCAAATAATCTAAAGCTATGAATGCGCCAGTTCTTCCCGCCCCAGCACTGAAATTATAAACGTTACTAATTGAAACTTGAATAAACTACCCAATTACTATTTACAACACGCCCCTGATTAAAGTAGAAAACAGGATAGTTTTTTTTTCAACAGGCATTTTTATTTGAAGGTTCGACCGCTCTGTTTGATTTCTCGGATGCAAAACCTATCTATGCCATCTAGCACATATTGCGGAGTCTTATAATTCGGACAGTAAATGCCAAATCGGAAAGCTTCCAATTATTCCAAAACATAAACCTTACACATCAATAGATATCATTGGTTGTTTCTTGTACGACGTCTTGTTTGAGCGAAATACGCGTTGTATAAAACTTTGGATATTTCACCTGCAATGAACAACTATAGGTGCATTTGATTGGTGTTTTTTGACAATTCCATGAAATCTCATCAAATTTGTTGTTGTAACTGGCACTCCATGGTCAGGCCAATTTAGGTATTGGAGCAGAACTACTTTTATACTCTGTTAAATAAATGAATGAATGAGAATAAACATAATTATCCTATTCTAATTATATTAATTTATTATATTCTGTTCAACGGACCACAAAAAGGTATCAAAACGCTTTGTAAACAAGAAAAAAACTTTCTGCTCCTGAAGGTCTTTCTAGGGTATAGCATTAAATGATTGCAAATAAACAAAATTTGGTAAATAGAGTTGTTATGAAATACACAAATCAAATTCAATATTTGCTCCTTAGAAAGCTCCTTATTTGTTACATTGGATCTAATATATCGTGTTAATCAAAATTTGTTTTTATTATTAGGGCATTACAACCCAGCATTAAGGTAATTTAAAATATGTTATTGATTGATCACCTGTTCGTCCTTTTTTGTAATTTTTAATGTAAACATTTTGTAGCAACCAGTGAATATTTCGTCTATATTTTCAACATATACATTTCCAAATTGTTTGGGGGGACCTTGGGAAGGCCAGTATTTCTCACACTTTTTCTGTAATAGCACATTTGATAATAAATATTATCTTTTTTTCTTTTTTGTTCACTATGCTTGCACGTAATTAACAAAAATCAATTCCATAATTACGGCAAAATCGATTACGTAATTTCGTAATTGCGATATTTATTTTTTCACACATTTAAACCTACCATAACAACTAATTGAATCCACTTATTTCCCGAACGGGACATCGAAGTTTGGTTTTCATAAAAATTTCGAGATACTTATTTAATCAACGACGAGCGTATTCTCTCGTTTGATCATACTTGCGCTTGCCTCGCGACGAAAACTTGTTGTTTTACCGTTTTTTACATTATCCGAATTTACTACCTAGTTAGCATTTTATAATAATTATTGATGCCGACTTATTGGCGATATTCCGATTACCATGCTTCATTTTACATCAAATCATTTCGCGGCCTGAATGTTATGACATTATTCGCCATAAATTTGGATCAAATATATATATTAACTATTCGCGCATAATTTGAAAACCGTACTTATATGAAATACCTTATATCGCAAAACAATGTATTTTGTGACATTTATTTTGCACTCACGAAAAAATTAACCTATTTTTTTCAACTCAAGGCGACGATCTTATCAGCCAAGATTGACACGAGTTTGGTCGGTTGCCGGTGGTATTCGAGTCGACGATAAATCAGAATAAGTTGCCCCATTTGGTAAAGACATTTACCGTAATCATATTTGTGAAAAACATATTGAGCAAGGCCAGACAGATATATAACGATAAAACCGGTAACAGAACATCAAGATATTGTAATAGAAAATAGATCTCGCACAGAATAAACATTGGTTACCAACCGTCGGTCCGCAAAGGATTTTTACCGGTTCGCGGGAAATTTCGTCGTTTTGTTGTTTCTCTGCCGTCTCAATCCCTTTACTGATGCCAAAAACACGAAGTTGCGTTGGTTTATTACGCAATTTCTTTTCCGTTGTCTTAGTCGTTTGATAAGCCCGACATTAATTATCACGGCGACGTATTGACGTCGACTAATCAATCGCTCTTTTCGCTTTTTCGGTTCCGATTCGTCGCGAAAGCGCTTTCTTAAATTTCGCATGATCGAGAAACCTAAAAATAGGCAGTCGTGTTGAAGGGTCACGGATATTTTCCTGTTTATACCCCAATTCGAAATAAAACAGCCAAAAACAGTATGATATTCCATTGTTCATATATCAAGTGTTGATATTAACAATAAAGAATGGTTAAGCATTGCTAATCAACACTTGAATTTGAACTATTTAAATACGGGCAACTATATAAATGGATCAAAATAGAAACGCAAAATATATACCATATGTAACGGCAAACTAGAACAAATAAATAATACATAAAAGTAAAATAAATACAAATACCGGAAAATAAATATTTGGGAAAAATTGGGATTTGAAAAACATTACGCAAAAAGTCAAGGAAAAGTTTTCTTTCACAACCATCGTTGCTATCAGTCAGCGATAGCCGTCGGTAAATTCTTACCCGTAACTCGTTGTAAATTAATGCTGATAAATTCTATTTTACTTTTCAATGCGCTGTGATTTGTATTATTAAAAGTGATCGGGTCGGGAAAAGAAAGTCCCCTTCTCTCATTTTGAGAGCCTTTTGGTAAAATTCGTTTCATGTCCGTTTCATGGAGAGAAGGAGAAATACGCCTTCCGGAATTGCAATCAACAATCACACATTCTTATTTATCATTATCAGCGCCGAATAAAAAAGATACCATATCGTGTTAAAGAAAACAGTTTGGCGGTGGTAATTGCGTTACGGTGATAATGCACAGAGTAATATCGTTTTGACCGGAAAACCAAGATGCGCGATCGTAAAACGACGCTGTTGCTTTTTTGTAGATGAATTTTCACATCAAAAATGTTTCTCAAACGGGGGTGGCAACGCTTCATGCCTTCCCCAACTGCGTAACAAGAGAGAAACAAACGGCTGCGAATATCGGAACTTTAACTTCTTCTACTTATTGAACAATAATTTTTTACAATCGACGGAATTGAATGCTTTGAAGAGAGCTCGTTTCAATCGCGAAAGCGCTCGACCAATAATTACGACTTTACGTAATTCGTAACTTCCCTTCCGTAACTCGAAAAAATTTCGTATTTCCGTAAATCCGTAAGTTACGTGCAAGCCTATAATGTTCATGTTACGACTTAATGAATTCAAATATTTCGATGTCATTTCGGTGCAGAAGACATTAGTCTCATGGGTTCGAGGTGTGTACTTGCACTCACTTCAAATGGACTAAAAGATATTTTTATCCAATCTTCACAAATTTGTGAGTCGTTAAATCTGAAGCATGTTTGCTTCGTTTGAATTCACGTAAAAGGACACAGACACGTTTACATGCTCTATCAAGTTTAGTAATCCTTCTTACCTTTCCATTTTCCATACATTTCGTTAACATGACGATGCAGTTTACTTTCTGCTCAACAATCATTCTCCAAAAATCATTTACTGTACTTGGCAACGGTCCTTGTGTAGCAATAAACTTCTTTGCTTTACTGAATCCCTAGAAAACAAACTGAATTAAAACAGTTTTTAGAGAAAAAAAAATTGAACTTCACGTTGGAACTTACATTAATGTAGCAAGCGTTAATGTAGCTCATATTTCCTTCTCCGTCAAGCAGCACACGCGATAAATCGGCTGTTGAACAAAACATTGCAATAAGGAACAATATATTTTAAATTGACAAGACTTCATAATTTAATAATTTTGCGCTCATATGTATACAATTCTACAATACTAGGTTTCATTCTGCAATAATATATATACTATATAGGGTGTCCATAAAGTCTTAAAATCTTCTAAAATTGCAAAAGAAAATTTATCGATACCATATATTGCTTTGGCCCTGACTGATGTATTTTAATTGAGTAAAAATACTTGAACAATTTCTGATTAAAAAAAAAAATCGGGTTAGGATATTGAAAACAAACTTGAAACAATAGAAAGACTTCATGACCACTTAATCTCAAGTTCAAAAATAAACTCACAAGGTAGAATATTCTTGTATCTGTTTTTGCCCTTTAGTGATTCAGAGGAAGCAATGGTTGTGGGATAATTCAGTCCTTTTGCGTCTGATTTGAGATTCTGTATCAAGTGATGGCAATTAAAGTTGAGCGTGCAAAAAATTATTTGTGTTTGGGTCTATCATGTTAAACGTACCTGAAACTCTTCTATAAATTTTGCACCATCTTTTTCATTTGAACGATTGTACCTTTCGAGAAGTTGCTCAAGTGGAATATCGTAAGGTGACCTCGGTTCCATTTTATCCATTGCGATATTTGCGTACAAGTGGTCTTAGAAAATGAATTACATTTGTTATGCAGCTTAGATTATGCAATTGTAGTACTGAAGAACTTGCACAAATCGTTTAATTAATTTGTTTGTAAACCTCATAACTAAAAATCTAAGCCCTCAGAACAGCAGAGTACAATTGAATGACGCTCATGAAGCCATAAATCAAAATTACCATCATTCACATTATCTTGTAATTCTTGCATATTCACGTCATCTATGAACATTTTCTTTTGGCCAAGTTTCCTATGCAAAGTGACATAATATACGTCATTAATAACTCTAACAAAGAATCAAAATGGTATGGATTTGCAGGCGTGAGATTGTTATATCCATGGAAAACGTCTCAATGGATGGGACAGCACACATTTTATTCGCCATGTCAACGTGATAACGTCATAGCTACATTTGGTTTTTACTTTTATTGAGTTTTTTATCAACATGTTTTTCTTTATATGCTTATTTATTATTAATTTTGCGGCATGATAAAGGATGAATATTTATAGTTTTTTTTTTATTTAATAGAAGCGGCCTCGTTCCTAGGATTTTCAAGTTCCATGGGGCGCAATAGGCATAAATTTTTATGTGATTGGAGTTTAGTGTCCCGCGACAAGACTCTGGATTTGCATACATCTCCTTCAATGACAAGACGTCAAACGTACTTTGAAAATAAGTGGTGGAATCGAGAATTTTTGTATTGTTAAATCTTTGACAAAATTAGAAAATTTTCGTTGACTTCAAAATAAATATCACTTACCTTCTATGACAATATATCCCAATAAATACAAACCCAACAATTACAACACAGACGATGATAATAATTATAACAAGCGTCGCTGCAAAAAAAAATTATTGTTATGTTAGAAAGTTTCTTTACGCAAGTAAAATACGAGATATTGAACTTTTTACTTTGGAAAAATGTTAGCAAAATAATTTGTTCAGACTTACGAGACGTAGGTGTAATTTTGGTAAAATAGGAAACTTCACTCGCTTTGATCAGTGTTTTATTTCCATCTCCTGGTGTTGAAGTTACAACGTAATAGCTGAAATTATTAGTGATTAGTTAACGTCATTCATAGCAAAGCATTCCGACTAAATAAGAACAATAGGAACCTGTACTCAGCTTCGTTTTCCAATTTCAAGTTATTTGCTTGAATATTTCCATCAAAACCAGCCTCTCGTTTCATCCGATTCACTTCGTTTACATGATATATGTTGCAATCGGATGTGCTTTCATCACCCAATTTTCTTGTTATGTAAAGCATGTTTCCGATTTCGTTTGAAATGCTTGCTCTGTAAGGAGATATATTAATTAGCCTTATGGAGTTTCAGACAGTGATATGTTCGATCAATTTTTTAATATTGAATGGGCGAAAATGATTGTTTTTGAATACGTTTAGATACGTAAATTTGGTTAAAAATAATTGAAAATATTATCTAGCATCAAAATGTTTTATATTATATTAGTATGTGTTTTTAAAAAATTGAAAGTAAAAGTTTGATGGTTTTGTATGTAGGCTATGTGCATTCACACTAAAATAATGTCAGGGGTGTCATGATTATAAAAGATAGCTGACTCGTAAGACTCGTAAATCAAATAAAGAAAGGGAAGAATTGTAAAATTACCTGGAAATCGCGAGAGCGACGAAAGCTTCATTAGTCTTCAAAGTTTTGCCCTTTATATGTCGTAGATCTTGTGCGCTTTCAAATGTCATCGAAGTCGATTTTTCAGGTTTGAATACGACAATAACAAATATGCAACTGTGAAATTTTTACATATGCGGTAAATTGATTGAATCATTTTAAGATAAATGAAAGTAGGCTAATAGCTTTCGGGCGACTACACCAACCTTTTTTCACCGAAAATTTCAAAGCAATTGGTAGTGTAGTTGAGAAGAAAAGCGTTTTGTTTCACAAGAGCAACAATAAGAATAGGTCCCCTCCGTGGCAAATAAAAATCTAAAGCGAGTTATTTTTCAACAAAGACTTAAAATAACCTGATAGGTCCATTACTTTCGTCCGGTAAATTGATCCTAATTGGAACCGTTCCATCACCGTCTGAATCAGTGGCCACAATCGGAGAAGGAACTATAGCTGGTGCTAAAATACAACGACTGTTAGACCAGTTTTACATATAGTGCTTTACTTTAAATAGTGCCACTTTGCCAAGCAAATTTAATTTCCCATTAATGAGGTTGTAATCCGGTATTTATTGTACTGAAGCATTGTCACAATCTATATTCTAGAATATAATATTTGATCCAATAGTCTTGCTGCACTCTAATACAAATATAATTCTGTAACGTTTCGTCTGACCTTGGTTATCTTATCGGATCGTTATCTTTACTTTTGCTACAGCACCCTTGCATAATATGCAGATACGGATCCGTCGGCACAAAAGCATAGAAGACGTGCAGTAGTTAGTCCCGCAAAAATCAAATCATTTGGGTAGATTATATATTAAATTGCTTAAACCTGCTCTCTCTGTCTTGCAATTTCCGACAGCAAATATACCCGGTCCAGTACCAGCACATGTCCGGGCAGAAATACTGAATGTGTAGTTTCGATTAAATGACATGTTGGAAAATATGAAATATCTTTCTTCCGCTGAAATATTCTTATCTAGAACAGTTTGTTTCGGTGTAGATTTTGTAGATGCTACGTAGACAAAGGATGATGTTCCTTTCACCTGTTCAACAAGGTAAAATTGGTTTTTAGAATTTAAATTAATTACGTAACCGAAAATCGACGACAGGAAGTAATTATATCATGGAAGTGTTATTTTATTCAAAAGTTCATAATGCCAATGACTTAATAGGGAGAATATCATTCATATTGGACAACTGAAAGTTACGTTTAAACTTTTAGAATAAAATGTTATGAATTTGTTTTTAATTAAACAAAAGCCTGTCGTTTTCGTATCACAAACATACATAAAATTCCGTAATGCCATGTGTGTTGTCCATCTCCCATTGAATAAGGCAAGTGTTGTTTTCTTTTACGTGTGTCATATTGAAAGCTTTTACAGGACCAGGTATTGTTGCATCCGTAGTTATTGTCTTCGTGGTAATGTGCTGATATTTGCACAAATCAGGACACACAATAACCTGAAAACAAAAAAAAACGTACATGGGAAAATGACGATTTGCTGTTAGGTTAGGGTTCAGGTTATGCGACATCTTGGTACCCATATTTTTTATAAACATTTCAGTCTATAATAATGTGGTTTCTCTTAAGTCATGTGGCAGAAATTTTTTTCTGCTATTCTCCTGATTCTAGCAACTCGTTTATTTTAATATTTTTATACCAAAGAGTTTATACCAAAGCTGCGCTCTTGAACGTCATAGAACCAAATGTCACGTATCCTACATCGATCAATCTATTTTTAAAATCTATCTATTCTTATTATATATATATTTTGTTACTCACCTTCACGTTATAAGTTGTTGAGAAATTCAACCCTATAAACATATTGCTTATTACATTCTGTTGAAGAGGCGTAATGTCGGTATTGTTAATGACTTCCTTTTTCACTGGGGACACTCGCTCAATTTGAAGCCTGTAAAATATGCGAAGGAAAAATAAAGATATTTCGCAAAACAAAATTTTTATCATCAAATTGTTCGCAACACCTATCATTTAAAACTTTAATCCATCGCATGGCAGACAGAAAATTCCTAATGCGCATTTTCTTATTACTACAAACTATTGTAAAACTACTGTAAAAAAAAAGATCAGGCAATGACTGAAACAAATTCATCATAAGTTTGTCATTTACGATATACCGGTAATCAAATTTTAAAATGGTTTTCAATTGTAGAAGAATTCGCACAAACCTGTGTGTCACTCCCAATGCATTGATCGACGGACTCCATTTGACAGTGAAGTTCGAAGAGCATTTGGCTAAATTTACATGAAAGTCGAGAGGAATTCCCTTCACTAAAACAAACACAGTTTTCAAACTTATCATATGAAATTCCTTAAAATACCTTTCTATTCTAAATCTACCGTTAGGATAGGAATATTTCTTTATCGTTGAAGGAGGGTGGAAAGGGTGAAATTGTATCTATAAAATTGCTTTGCAACCGTACAATTTCATGGTAAACTGATCCTTTTCGAAATTCATCGAACGGATCTATGTGCAACTGTATACTATATGGGTTCCATTTTTTCGGGTCTTTCCGTACATATTGCATTATTGTTGTGTGTACACATGGGTATGTACCTATTTACAACTCAATTTTTATTTAGCTATACAAAACTTATCATCTCACATTGTCCCTCGCAAATAAATCCTCTTGCTTCTGCACAGTCTCCGTCAGCCCATCGCCATTGGAAAGTTTTTCTCATTACTAAACAATTCGTATTCGTCGACGGTCTACCATTTCCCCAAGCAACATACGTTCCATCTACAATATTACGTCGTTCAGACTTCCATCTGAATTGAAGGTATAAATAAAATAATGGATACAGTTTTAAGCCTCAATGTTAAATGCGAAGTTGAGATGCAAATACGTGTAACTTATACGGGCAATAGTTTTGTGAAAATATTGAAAACAACTTCATGTTGGAAACTTCAATACTTAAAATTTGCGCACAATTCCTATATTGTATTGTCATCAGAGGAATACTCACGGTCCGTATTTTGTTTCGTTGTACAGCACAGACCCATTATTCCATCTCCAAACCTTTTGACTACCTGTTGTGTTTCTTTGTGCTCCAAGATACACTAAACAATATTACAGTAACAATGGCTAAAAACTGATAAATATTCGCATTAAAAACGCAATTGAAAGTGGAACTGACTCATTGTAAAACACTTTTTGTGATCCATTCACGCAATAGTATAAATTTCATCTATGTTTGAATCTTCCTGCGAGTACTTGAAGTATATACTATAAAACTAAATAAAATATTCACTCACAATAAGTTGTAATCCCGAGATTGTTAGCTTTTGTTTTAAGTAGGTCTTGAGTCTGATTGTTTGATACAATTGCGAGTGTTTTACCTATGGAGTGGCAGTACCGTTTTGCGTCGGTATAATTTCTTTTGTCTGGCTCTGATTTGCCGTAAAGATGAAACGATGAAATTGAATTCAAGGCCACATCTAAATAGAAAAATACATTTATGTAAATAGTCCATACTTTTTACAATTAATTTGATCTGGTTTTTAGATACTTACACATGTTCAGTTCAAACAATTTTTCATTATCGGTATATTCTTCATATTTATTTGTTGCCGAGCAGGAAAACTTTGTTGCGCCAAGATATTCGACTAATGTTATGTTAAGCTGACTTGTGCTCTTTTGCAAAGGATTCAGGGTGTCACTTATACTGCTTTCTTTAAACATCGCTATGTTCTCATTTGAAATTATTTTCACATTCGCTGGAAGATGCCACTTCCAAATAATTTGAGGCAGCGGATATCCTTCATATGTACAAGTCAAAGAAGCAACTCCGTTTGATGTTTTTGCAACCTTCGACTGAACCAGTAAAATTTTACCTAGAAAAAAAAAATTAAAATTGCAAAAAAATGGCTCTAAATATATAAGAATATAGGATCGGTAATTGGTATGATCTTATATTAATGAAATATTGTTGACACTTGACTTCCTCTACACAGCATGCTCTTCTTATTCAATTTATGACTACTGTATTTGAGATAGATTGGTTGTTGACAAGTAAGTTATTCGTCGTATGATCTCCGTTGAACTTCTAGTAAATTAATATTCAAAATCCTAGTTTTCAAAATTTATTTTTTTGAAATTTGCCTACCTCGTACCACAGCTGATTGATTCGATATCTTGGTTGCGCCGTTTATTACGTTAAATGCAAAGCATGTATATATCCCGACATCATTACTTGTTGCTTTATCGATACGCAAAGTAGCATGACCGGGCGATGTTGTTTGGTAGACACCGGTTTCGAATTCGTTCCTGATTAGTTGATCACCTTTGTGCCATTGAACACTTGGGATAGGCACGCCTGATGCATCGCAGCTTATTTTCTTCTTATCTTCTTCGATCGGTATAGTTACAAATTGTGGAGTGACGGAGGTGATAGATGATGAAGCTAAGAAAATGTAGATAGATATATCATCAGCAGCAGTTAAGCAATTAAGTCAATTTAAAGTTTTGCACGTTCTATCATTATACACACTGTTTCTGATGTTACAGATTTATTAGCAAGTTTTCAAAATGTAAAACCGAAATTATATATATTTGATTTTTGCTCCCGAATAGTATTGTTGTAATATTTATAAATTAGATGGAGAATGTGGCCTAAAAAAACTCCGCGGATATTTGAACCGAATTTAATAGCAGATATAGGCTATTTACTAATAATGCATTCCGTAAATTCATACCATCAATAACAACACTAACAGTAGTTGTATTTGATCAGTTTATATTATTGCGAATCTTATTATTACATATCCTGTATTTTACTGATATATTGACAAGGTATCGAAATGCAAAAACAAATTTTATTCATATTCTCGTATCGAATAATATTATAAAAATATTTAAAAAGAAAGATATATCGTGTGGCCTAAAGCCGATTAAATAGCAGTTATACTAAACGGCAGATCGCTAATTCATACCTTCAATTACAACACGGACAAAAGTTGTAAAATTGTAGGAGTAGATATTTGATTCTGGACTTGCGTAGAAGGTGTAATTTATTCCAGTACTTGGTTGGTTAATTGGTCCAATCGTAAAGTTTACCAATCCACTAGCATTGTGTTGCGAAGCAATGACTTCTTTCAAATCGTTATTTTTATAAACCCGAATACGTACGAGTCCATCAATACTGATCACGTTCAGTTCAGCAACGAAACTTTCATTCACATATATGGTGTAGTTATATTTTGTTGCCATAAGCTCTA
This sequence comes from Styela clava, assembly GCF_013122585.1. NCBI lineage: Eukaryota > Metazoa > Chordata > Ascidiacea > Stolidobranchia > Styelidae > Styela > Styela clava. The sequence goes on along the minus strand of NW_024102834.1, from coordinate 17,106,020 downwards.
TTTGTTCTGAACATAACAAAACCTAATAGCTTCAAATAAAATAAATTGTTTGGATTTGAAAAGCAGTTTGCTATTAGGTATCGATGAACTATTGATCACTTCAATATGATCAATTTTTGCATATTTTGAAGTTGAACTTTCCTTATTTGAACTTGATGGCCTGTGCTTCAATCACGTGCTAATAAGTATCTATACGATGAGCATATTGGTTCCTTTGAATTAACATGTAGGAAATTCTTTAAGTCCTCAAAGTAATGAAGGAACATTGCTGATTGATCAAAGTTTTTCTAATTTATTGTCAATTTTGAAGTAGCACAAGTCTTAGTTATCGGAATGTCAAGGTTTATTCCACATCCCAATTTATCTTGTGCTAAGAATTTTTTATACAGGGGCCGTTCATTAGGTTACATTCATAAAAGTCTGAACCTTACTTGTTTCACAATTCTTTCCATTAAATCCTGGTAAACACTTGCAGTGTTCCTGGCATCCCGAAAGCATACAAGTACCTCCAATTCCGCAGTGAGTTGATCCGCATTTATGCTCCACTGTAACAAATTTAAATTATTCGTTGGTATATCTATCGGAACGTGTTAGTTTCATCAATACTAATCTTATGCTTCAGTTGTGAACATAACAAAATATCGCAATCCTGTTTATACTTTTGCAACATTGCATTGGTTTTATAATTTCTAGCAAGAAATAAAACACACCACCTCACGACTAATTATAGGAAATAAAAATTTTTGGTAAATCAAGAGAAATTTAATTAAGTTTATTTTGTGTTAACGCATTTTTACTGATTTTCCAGTATCACACGGGGCATGTAAAATGTAATATGGTTTGTTAATGTTACATCTGAAATAAACTCTCACTATCACTATTTCCATACTATTGTATCGTCTCCATTTCTAGTAATCGCAAACTGTCTATTATAGACACGGATTTCTCACTGAACTAGTATATTTACTTTGAAAGAGTTATTTTAATGATTCAAATACAATTTATAGTATTTATTTCGTTTGATATTTGTTTATTGTTATAATTTTTTAGATTGTAGTTTCAAAAAGTGATTGGATAGTAAGTCGAATTTAGAACATTTCATGAAACTCAGATGTAATAGGGTTTAATCGCGCCCAAAAACTGAGGTCATATTAACTGTTAGTCACAAACAGGATGAAAGTGCTCAATTGATTTACTGCATCATATTTTTCTTAGTGTGTGTGTGTGGGGGGGGGATCACATTTAAATAATTCTAAAACTTGGTTTTACATTCTTCGTTTAAAACAATCCGTCGAAATTTGAAAACAACTTAAAAATGAATACTATAGTGTAAAATTAAATATCGAGGCCACTGAGGCTCTAGGGCCCTATGCTAAAGGCTAGTCTACCTTGCTTAATGACAAATTCGAACGTGACTTTAGTTAGCAAAGTATATAGATGTGTTATCCGTCACACCAGGTCATCACTTGAGGGATTTTTACCTGATATCTCACATATGTACCCGTTCTGGTCTTTATTCGTATACCATCGCATATTGTTTCTGTGGCCATCTCGATAAGAACTAAGAATCATATTGCCTGTTTTATCAGATGGGTCCTTGACCCATCGAGGCCATTTTGAATTTTGTCCTGTTGTCGGCACGGATGTTCCATCAATCCATAGCCATGAATTATTAATTTTGTATCCACCGATCCAAAACTGAAGCGTTGTTCCGTTGGCTCCATATTGTGATATTATTTGGCTCTCAACCAAGTCTTGAATTTCAGTGGTTTTCATCATTGCGACCTCTCCTCCTAGCGCACTACAAGTTGAATTTGCACTGGTGAATGTTTTTTTATCGTGAAGGTTGACGTGATATTTGCAGTTTTTACCAGTATTCGTGATGAACCTTCTTTCTGCAAAAATTCATCAATACTTTACTTGTATTGAAATATTACTTGATGAATGTCTGAAATTTTCATTTGCAAATAAGAACAATAATATGTTGTTTCAATTATTCCTATGTTTTTAAAAATAATTACTCCAGAAAATGATCATCCTCTAATTGCACATTTTACACCCAAGTGCAATAATAATATTATTATATTTTCAGGTTTATTTACATCAGGTGTGGGCAACCTACGGCCCGCGGAGTAACATAATCCGACCCGCGACGCTTCATTGAATTATAGTAACAAAACGGCTGTTTTGACGATTATATTTTTCACGTTAAACAATTCATTGTGAGACGCGTGTAGACTAAATTATATTATAATCTAACAAGTATAAAATTTACAATTACTCGTTTAATGAGCCTATGACTTAATTATAATTAGACAAATGGCAACAAAACGCAGAAAAGTTGATGTTAAGTGCAAAGGTTTCAATGGCGCCGAAAATGCAATGCAATGAGGAAATAAACCTACATTCTATTTGGGAGATGTATCATTGCTTCATTTTTATTATAAAGAGTATCATCCGTTCAGTTTACATATTTCTAAAAATATGTACTGCCCGACAATGACTTGCAACCATTATTTTGGCCCGCGAGCGACAAAAGGTTGCCGACCCCTAATTAACATAATGAATTCTTCGCCCAAATATTGGATTGAAACAATAATTTTCGTCTCCCCATCAACCCAGAATACGGGAATAAGTAATTATGAATGCAAGGACCTAGAGTTGTCCATGGGACACATTTTTCTGCCCCATTCCCATCCCATAGCAATTATTTATGCCTGTCCATCCCATGGGATTCCCATTGGAATAAAATTCCATAAAAATTGTTGAATTTAGGCTTAACCTCTACTAACTAGGACTACATGTACGAATAGACATGCAAAACAACAAAATTTACGGCCCTGTTAACTTTATATTCGTAACAATTATACATGTGTTCATCAGCCCCTTCACGAAGTATATTGTTAATGATAAATATGTTTTGCTCTTTATAACTGACAAAAGGACTATGCTCAAATATATGGACACGAAGTCCATAACGAAATGTTTTACCATCATTTCCCCGAAATCATACAATTTTCGTGTCCCATGAGAAATAAAAATGTGTGCTGTCCCATCCCATTCCATTGGACGACTCCCATGGAATTCTCATGGAAATCCCATTCCCATGGACAAACCTGCAAGGACCTATACCTTCGCATGATGATCCAGTGTAAGCAGGTAGACAGGTGCATTTGTAATGTGGAGTCGTGATAGAATATGTACAGGTTTCGTTTCTCGTGCAAGGAGATGAATCACATTGATCTGTTTTGTTTATGTTAAATAAATAAACTTGCCAATGACAGTATTTAAACCTTGTTTTAACAATATTCTGTAGAAAAACATTTTTCATTGTGGAACTCAATGCATCGTAAATTTTTTGTTTTTTTAATTTTATGTTAAGAGTATTAAGTCTGTCTAGGCCCTAGGGTAATTTACAGAAAGAAATTTGAACATATATATATGTATATATATATATGACCTAGTTTATACTGAGAATATATTAAATATATGAAGATATCCAATAATAACACAGCTATACATATCTAATAATATCTATCTAAAGAAATGCTCTTTCACGTTTAAGATTTTCATTTTCTAAAATATTATGTGAAAAGTTTTTCCAGTTTTTATGCTCAATTATAAGCTCTTTTATTAATATTTCGAATATTGTGCCTTTACCATTGTAGGGGACATACCCAAAATAAACAAATGCGGTTCATTTACAAAGCGACTTATCAAATTATCGTAAATAAAATATTTAACAGATTGCCAAAATTATGGATACTCCTTTCAGAATTGATGCCAAGTTTAAACTATTAGCCACAAACTTACCAGTTACGACCATATTAACTGCAACTGTTTTTGAGTTCGATGGTTGATTGAGCGCGCTTTCCTCAATAGTGTAAGTGATTGTCGATGTTGGAACAATAATGGGGCCGACACTGAAAGTCAATGTGGCTGACGGTTTTTCATTGCTGATCTCAAGACTTTTATTTGAACAAATTGTGACATTTTTTTCGTTTTTAACGAAAACATTTACGTTTCCATTGTATGACTCTATCTGCAAAGTAATATTGACACGTTCTCCACGTTTTAGTTGTACCCTTGCTGAAGTCGTCGAGATAAACAATGTTTCTGAAAAAATGAAAAGTGATTTTTTACATAAAGCGACATATTAAATTTAGCAGAAATATTACATTATAACCGCTTGAACCTTGTAAGTCGGTTTTCCAGCTTGCGCATCCTGTAAACAAAGAATCAACTTCATACTCTCATGTTTTAAGAACCCCAAGGAGTAGTCGAACTGAGAGTATTCATGACGTAAATATCAATTTTATATTTTGCGATTGTCTTAAGAAAATTAGCTGATCGAAGTGCGTAATATTAAAATATTAAGTGAAAGCAAAGGAACATTTTTGCAACGATTTTTCGATGATCCATTCCAATTGTATATGCGAATGTATTTAAGATTATGTCAACTAAACTGAAGATTTCACGTACATTTCGCAAATGAAACAAAGCGTATCGATATTACTGAGACCTATCGCTGACATGCGATTTTTTTAATTGCCCATGTCCGACAATAAATCAACCCGATGCATTCGAAACACGTGGCTTTGAAATTGACTGGTATCTTAAGACTCATAAACTTGTGGCAGCACATGTAAGACATAAACCATATCTTGGTTTATTAGTAAATAACAGAACAAAAAAATATGAAATTATAATGGACGTCCTCTCACGTCGTGACACTTATTAGCATAATCACAAAAACAGTTGCAGGCTGCTTGCATGATAAGCTGCGTTCAATATCAGGATAGCTGAAATCGTTCCGACATTGTTCATACGAAAATAATTCAAATATCAGCTAAAAGCATATTGGGGACTCTATGTGAATAGGTAACACTGATAGTATATTTTTCGCAAAGAATTAATATTTTGTGTCAAATTTCCTTTATAAGCAGAAAGAATTACAGTTAGATTAAAATCGATTTCTCACCTATTTACAAAACTTGTTTTCGTCACATTTATTAAAAATTTACGAACGTTCTGAATGACAAATATGTCGAATTATTTTTATTTTTTCCGAGATAAATACGGCGCCGCAAACCTTCGAGATTTGCAATATGCAAATTTTGCATATTGCTTGCGTTATATATAAAATTATTGTTTTATTATTTAATGGTCGTCTAGCTACAAATTTCTGCAAATGAAATGTAATTAACGGTGACTGTTTTGTGCCACTACTGGAATAACGAAATCTCCACAAACGTTTCAACCTAATTTTGAATAGAAAAGATGAATATTTTTGTATGTTAATAATGAAAATCTTACACATTTGTTGGAATGGACATTATATTTGTATAAAATTAAGAAGCAAATTCAAATAAGCTTTTTTGATGTCATATTTCATGCATTATTTGATGTACATTTACGAACCTGGGTTAAATGCCGTTACGGATGTCACTCTAGAATATGGAGAATTGGCATCAGAAACCGGGGTGGCAGTAAAGTTGTAAGTACGCGTTTTTGCATCTACTTCGAACGGATTGAGAGTGAATGAAATGGTGGTTGAAACAGTATTGCTCGTGATTGCTGTTGTAGATTTCAATGCAACTGAAGGATTGTCACTGGATGAAACTCTAATTTTGATGTTGCCAACATAAGACGTTATATTGAATTTTACAGTTAGACTTTGTCTATGATTGATATTGTAACCAGCAGGGGAAGTTGATATTGTTATAAGATCTGAAAAACATAAAATCAGAATAAGTTATTTTGAACTTTGTCACAGCTGCCTCATAGTGTCGAAATAATACGTGCAATGTCTCGTTGTTGATGATGATGATTTAAAGGGTGAATTTTCTTTAAATATAAAATTAGATTAGACGCGCTATACTTTTTCAGTCTTGCTTATCTTTGAATTTTCAAATCTTTTTAATATATTCCATGTTAATTTGCTGTCGTTACAAAATAATATGTAATCCGCATGATAAAATTATTTGTTGCATTTTATGCATTTCCCAGCAGATTAAAAATCCTATTTAAAATGCATGCATAAAGAAAAGTTTGCATAAAATACTGAAAAAAGGTTATGTGACTTATATTGAGAATTGAATGACAATGATTACTTCCTACAAGATTACTGTATATTTACTGTAACGGACAACAATTTGAATGGTAACAATACTCACTTAATTTAACTAAGTATCACTGCCGTGGCAGACTTGTGAATGCCCTTGTTACAAATTGTTCGAATGACAAGATAAATTGAAATGATATTCCAAATCAACAATATTAACGTAAACTGACATGTATTTAAGATTACCTTTTTCACATTTTGTCCCGAAATATCCTGCATCGCAGGTGCATTTGTATCGATACCCATTGACTTGACACCCCCCCTTGCCTGAGCAGACATCTCTACCGCAATCACCTGATACATCTATTGTAGAATGATGAAATAATTTATAAAATTCTAATTTCAGATTTGTACTGTTTGAATTTGAATACTTAACAAAATTGGAATTGAAATGGGCCAAATGCTTGACACTTGCGATATTTCCGAATCAAAACTCGGATTAGATTTATGAGATAGACACCGCTAACGTTATAATAATAACTAGGCCTTTACGTCGCAAAAGAGATAATCCGTGTCCCTAAAATTAAAAAAAACGTAACATTCGGACTTAAGATTGTTCGCAATGTATATCATGGCCAGATCAAACAATATACTAAAACTAAAGACTCCTTTCTTCATTTAGTATATGGCGATGATACTCTCAAAATTTATTCAAGCTCTTAAGATGACCCCAAGGTGCATCACTAAATATATCAAAATGTCAGCCGCGAATAAAAGAATGCAGGTCACTTGGAGTGTTAGTTTCATTGTGGATGAGCCGTTTCAATGAGTAGGATTCGATGCCATTGTGTTCGCTGGATTCTGGATCGAGTTCAGTGGGTCGGAGGTCTTATAAATTTTTATCCCAAATAAATGTAATCGAGTGACGTGTTTGGGGTTTGCGAAACGATTGTTCATTCGGAAGTGAACTATCAATATTGTTTTAGTAAATTTCGATAATTAAGACAACGTGTACTGCATACATTAATTAAAGTAAAATCAGAAATATTTTTGGAAAATGTAAAACTATGTGAACGTTTCTTCAAATTCCAGTACATGTGTTCTCGAAAGCGGGGTTGTTTAACCACCAAATTCATAAGAAGAGTAGTTGTAAAACGCTCGTACTAAAATGGCGCTGCTTTCACAATCCCGTTCACTTTAATTACGTTTTGCGGTCCTTGCTTCCACAGCGAAGGTAATAGCGTAAAGTAAAATTCAATTAAACATTTTGCACACTAGCGAACAATTGTGAATTTGTATCAGCCTTTCGATTTACTCGAATTTCAGTGATATCACTGATGAAATTTATGTAAAATAAAAATCGCAAAACGTTTTAGCAAATAAAAATCATCTTCAATAGTATTATTGGTCTCATCCGACAACAAATAAACAATTATTTTTTCGCAATGAAAATAATCTATTACAGTGATTCTCAGAATGGGCAATAACTTGAGAGGTGATTTGAGATTGTACCTGACCAAATAGTCTCCGAACATTAAAAACTTGAGGATCACAAACTCGCCTGTTTTATTATAAACCGCCATATCTAGAATTGTCTGTTTCGTCAGGAACTATGTATGGGGTGCTGTAATGTGGCAACGGTACATAGAATTTGAAAACCACTGATATTTACAGATTTAAAATTTTAATCACTGTACGATTTCTGCTTCTAAGATAAACCACCTCGCTGACAAATATATCCAGAACGTTGATTACAATCGTGATCGACCCATTTAAAATTCTCTTCGGCGTATTTCAGCAAACAGTTTTCTTTTGTTGCCCCATTTGGTTCACCACTAAACCACGGTTTCCTGAAATTACAATGGAACAATATTTCAAATTAAACGGCAATAGTGATTGACTGATTTTGTTGCGTCTTTTTGGCTCATTTGAGGGTCTGATCATTCATTCCTTCGTAACTTCGTTACTGCAGTATTAAATCAAAAAAGGTAATGTAATGTAATATTTTGTGAAAGTATTTTTTACGTTATAATATCAATGTATTGAAAATTTTCATATCCCCCTCATGATTCAACATCTTCCATCTTATGTTGAGACTAATTTTGAATATTGCGTAATTATAGGCGTGACGCACAAGTTAATTTAGATTATTTTATCGGGATATTCACATTATAAATAACAAATCATTTAATTTTTTGTTTTACATAAAATCCGGGAATATCTATGTTAGTATACAGATTAAATTTACCAATTGTCATCGTTGGCATCAATAGCTGTCCCATCTCCCCATTTCCAAGATCTTTCTGTTTCGGAATCACTTCCACTTGTCCAGTAATTGCTGCTGCCACTGTTTGAAATAGAGAGATGATCGCGTGTGTCATAGTGTACTTATACACATTGGCGCTAATTTCCCAAAAAACATATAAATAATTCGATGTTCATTTGCGCTGTGGCTTGCTGATTTATGCCCGATAGTAACATGAAGTCATAATGCTATTTCTTATACGATTCTTTCTTTTGCCTACGTGATGCTATTCTGTTGCGAAGTTTTTGATCATCTCGCATTGAGCTTCATTTTCTGGCGTTATGTTTTGCCGCGTTATGACCCGCAATATTTTTTATACTCATGAACTGGTAAAACTGGTTCACTCCATTGAAAAACTAATGACATTTATGTGTAATAAACTTCAATAATAAATCTCAATTAGTTTTAAGTTTTATATGAAAAAGTAATCAATGAACCTTAATTGTTTAAGGTGTATTTGATAATGTGCGACAGCCAGTGTACAAACACGACTAACATGAATGTCATTTCAATACGGATGCATTGGATCGGAAAACTCGAAATCATTCGACAAGTACACATTTATCAAACAATGTAGTAACATAGTCTTACTAAAAATAAATCAACTCCGTATTCCCTCGTACTGTGAAGATTGGAATATTAGCAGCCATGTCAAATCTATTCTACCAATACTAATACGAAATATTTTGATGTTGTGAATTTAGCTAGAAAAAGTGTTGACATTGGCAAAAACTTAATTTATTAGGAATGTTTTTAAAAATTATTCTACTCATTAAATCAATAATGAAGGACCCTCACATCAGATGGAAGTGACTGACGACCAGTTAGATGTAAAATCTACTCAAAAGATGCAGCATTATGATCGCGCATTACAATTCAAAGAATACTTGGTAATTAGAATAGATCTAATCAAGAAAACTAAATGGTATGAAACTTTCGTAACTAGAGTTATGAGGAAAAATCTTTATGGCAAACATTAACACAATCCCAGTAACATTTCTTTAATTTTTGGGTAATTCTACGATATCCATAAAAGTTGAAAACATGAAAAAAGTTGAAAAAACATTTTCTAGTTTTCAATATCTTTCTTTGCCTGTCCTAACTTTTGCATCAGATAATTTTTTTACTCGCAAAGTTTTTGTTTTGCAACAGAATGTTTTCATCAACAAAAAAATTCATTGTGTTATTTGTGTCGGCCATAATATAATCAAGAAGTGAAGTTTTCCAACCTCAATTTTCGATTGATGAATATTTCCAGAGCATCTGTTTTTATCTCCACAAGTGTCGATCCGTTCTTAGCACAGGCTTGTTGGGACTCAGAAAATGTTTTTGGAGGACTTGTTATTATTTGAAGTGTTAGTTTATTGTTGAAGTTGGACCAAGTTCTATCTATAAGATGAGAATTCTTCACATTAATTAGAAATATTGATGATTCACTGGGCACGACAACGACAGCTTAACAAAATACCCCTTTGCGTTGCTTTGTGAATCACAGGGAATCACCAATTTATCTTGAGACATATCATAACTTCCCATATAGTTCAAAGAATTAGATTGTTTATATATCGATTGGTACTGAAGAGAAGCCAATCACGTATAAAGACGGGACAAATCCTCGTTTCTAAGAGGATCCGTTGTAATCTTTCAAATATAAAGTGGGTGTATTTCCGCCTATTTGTCATGTTTATGTTCTTTTATGGTACATTCAAATATATGTAAGCTTGAAGAAAATGCAATTTGACACTTTGGACAATTTTATTTACCACAGCTAAGAAAACGACTGGACTGGAGGAAACACCAAATTCAAATATTGCCGGCGTGGATAAAACGGAGATTCGTTAATTAAAACAACTGCTGTACACTTAACATTAGTAGTCATGGTATGACATACAATGATACAAATCGAATTAATGGTAAAATATCATAAAGTGTTTTTCATACTTCAGAGAAATTAAAACGACAGTTAAAAATGAAAACATACCTGACTGACACACATATCGGTGCCCATTTGCGCAATCGTTATTAATCCACCTTCCATCAGATGATCTGGAAGCGACACAGGAGTTCATTTTTACTCCAGAAACGGTTATAGGATAACCGGGGGCCCTGTATGAAAACAAATTACGCTTTTCGTCACCCACGCTTTAAATTGGTCTGCTCGCAATAAGTTTCACTTTCGAAAAATCACTGGATGCTACCGGCACGTGGAATTTTAATCATTAACGGACCATAAAAACAGATATGCCCAAAGATAATATTGATGGTGTTAGCGACAAGTTTTTGTTTTTCATGTTGGGTTTAATCTATTTGACAGATCTGTTACAGATGACACTTATATGGCCTTTCCAAAATGCCCAAAGCTTGTTGTTTTGGTTTCACTCGCGGCAACAAATTTATTTATTTAAACATCATTACCGCTGATAACATAGCCGATTTTTATATTATGATCAAACAACAAAAGTTCTACTTACCATGTATATCGGATTTTTCATGAAAATTTATATTTAATATGTAAAATAGAATGAGACAAACCAGTTGGTATATTTCAATTCATAGATGTTGTTCCATATCCATTCGCCGTCATGATGTAAACCAATCCAAATGATATTCCTAACAAAATTAAGGACGTTATTGTTTATTAATTGGCATATATACATGGTCGCAAAAATTAAAGTAATAAATTGCAACTCCAAACAATCGTGTCGAGTCCTTTGACATTGTCCTTTTACGTCCCTTTACAACCAATCAAATTTCAATTCATCTATTTGTATTTAGTGGCATTTCAGATTTGTATTTAGTAGATAATTAAAAGTGCTTGAAGCAATGCTAACTGCCAAAGTACAAAAGCTAAAACAATAAATAATTTTGGTATAATTAAAATATCGAGTATGATCGCAGTGTCAAATGAAATGAACTTTACATGGATTTTTAATTGACTCTGATCATAAAGATACATAAATGATGAAATACTAGGTGAGTAATAGGCAGTTGCTGCTAGTGCCCGACCGATATATCGTCCATGTTTTTCACAAATTCCGAACTATCGGTATCGGCTAATTTTACCGATATATATCGGCCAATCACATGGTTGCCAAAGTGTCAAAATTACGCCGGGAAAGCAGTTTTATCGTATGTTTAATTGAGAGAGCGGTTCTGCCTAATACTCTTTTTCTTCGTTACTTCTATTTCTCTTTTATCAAAAAGCGGCTTTTGACTACGTCTCTCTTATCCAAAACGGACGTATGGCACGGGATTCATAATTTGTAAGCGAGTTTGCGAGCGTGGTGGCTTGCAAATTGAAGCGAGAGGAACGCGTGAACCACATATTTGTGTCAAATAATATACATTGATAAATAAAGAATTTTTTCGACTATGCCTCTCTAATCCGAAACGGACGTACGGCACGGGATTTAACACTTTGTAATCGAGTCTGCGAGTGTGGTGGCTTGCAAATTGAAGCGAGAGAAACGGGGGAGGCACTTATTTGTGTCAAATAATATACGTTAATAAAGATTTTTTTTACATGTTTCTATTATCCAAAACGGACGTATGGCAAGGGATTCAATACTTTGTAAGCGAGTTTGCGAGCGCGATGGCCCTGCAAATTGAGTGAGAGAAACATGTGAACGACTTATTTGAGTCAAATAATATACGTCGATCAATAAATAATTCTCGCCGTTTCCACTTTCCACGGCTTTGGATTTCCCTTGCGCTTCCGTGGTTCAAGGCGCGATTTAACTTCTTGTATTGATATGTTATAGATGGCTGGTTCTAGCGGTAAGAGCAGAGTATGGGAATACTTCGTGTGCCATAATGATGGCGTAATTTGTAAAATAGGCGCATCATTATAAATTCAAAAAGTTTCGCCGATTTAAAAAAAACACCAGTAATTTGTAGAGCCACCTCTACAGCAAAACACAAGAGCTAGTATGATTGGAGCCAGTCCAGAAAAACTCTGCTCAACTATAGACTCCATTTATTTTGCAGGAAAAACACAATATTCCCAGAGTGTTGCTGGTTACTTGTAGCCATATTTGTAGGTGGGGAAACATCGGTATCGGCTTATCGGCCTAGTTTTCGAAACCTATCAGTATCAGTATCGGTTCAAAAAGACAGTATCGGTCGGCCCTAGTACAGCTCAATATTCATTATTAGATCTTAGGATCTTCCATGTTCCTATTTAGATTTAATTAATGAAAATTAGTTCACGCATATGTTTTGTGTTAGGAGTTTTAAGATATAAATAATTAGTTCAATTGTTTATATTTTAAAACTCATAACATAACTGATAAGGAGATTAGATTAATCCATGATTTTCATGAGTGCGTGGTTGGTAAAAAGTAGTTTGCAGCTCTTTTGTAAAGAATTAATATTCAGAGCGACTCGTTACAGGACTATTTTGACCCGCGTTCAATATCTAACAATTTTGGAAAAGCAAAAATACCTTAGAATCATGCTGCCACAAGCCTACTTCACAATTATCATACATTAATCATGGCAGGGCTTTGCCTTCGACATACCGGTCAATTTTACCCGATTAACGTTTGAGCGTTTTCACTAAAATACTCACCCCTGACCATAATCTTCGCAGACATAGCGAGACATAAACAACATTTAAGGACGAGTTGCTCAAGGTGAGAAAGTAAATTGAGCAGATTCCTAACGAGACTAATTAAAACGGCGAACAATATAATATTGCGCGTGAATCATATTTTACATTTTGAAATGCGATTAAGATCAAATGAATTCTATTACAATTCAACTTATTTACATATCTGACATGCTGTCTGCAATTATAAGATCATTGACAGTGAGCATTGAATTTTAAGTTAATTTTTGACGACTAATGTCACCTTTCTATTTTTGGGTCATCGTGCTTTGGAGACCAATTGTTGCTTTCCGTGGTAAATAACATTTGGTATTATGTCGGACAAATAAAAATGCATATGGTGGTCATTTTTGTTCTCCGTGCTATTATACTGTTAAACATGTTACTTATGCATTTCAAATATGGATGGGACAAACTCACTCAGTAAATTTTTTCACTGCATCTTGAGTTTCTTTATCTTTTATCTCAACGAGCCATGCATTTCTTGCTTCACACACAGTCTTGGCATCATAATGTGCCTCTCCTTTTTCAAATAGTTCTAATCTATAGTTTCGGAAATCTGATGTGCCTGAATAGAAATGTGTGATGATGCTAAATTTGTTTTATTATACGCGTTAGTTTATAAGTCATAGGAAAAAATCAGCAAACTATTTCTGATCAATCTAAAAAATCTCACAGTTGGTTTTTAAAATATTAACTCAGTGTGGACTGTATATAATTTTGAGAAATATAATTTGGCACTATCGCTACTTTTGCCACAACTCGCATTGCTATCGCAATGCAAATTGCAATATTCGTCATCACCGAGTATATAATGTGAACAATGAAAGTGTACATGTAACACAAATAAGAGAACCTATACATAAAAAAAAGAGAACGTATGCTTACTTTTTGGAGTTGGGATTGTTGTTTGTCCTTCGGTGGAACTGAACAATGAAATCCAAAACAATACAAACCACATCTTATATTTTACTTATAATAATTGTAATAAATTACATTTCGCATTGTCTATACTGCAAAAAAATAAATGTTGCATCAATAGGCTTTATTCTAAAACCTATCCCACGCGGATATATATATATATATATAGTGGCATAAACGGACAATTTTTGACATTATCTTTCACGGAACCAGATGCCACCAGATTACAAATTTGCCTTTTTAATTTTTTTCAGTTAGATTTAGTTTCGTTTGTCTGGTAGCATGGCATGATTCAATTCCTTTTTTTCCTATTTTTTTTGTTTTTTTAGATAATATAAATGACATTTAAATATTGTGAATCCATTTTCAACGATTGGCGCACCATTTTTGCGCAGAAGGGTAATCAGGGGAATTTAAGTATTTTGCCAATATGCGATTGCCTTTAGATGAGATATCAGTGGCACCCACCGGCTGTTATTTTCTTATAAAGAGCTACCAGGTAACCGTCCACAGCGAAGGAACGCTTACGCAGAGGGTGTAGCAGAGTGACAAGAGATTATACAAACTGTGCTTATAATTTAAACCGGATTTCAATACTTGAGCAGAAGATTCAAGCCGGCCAAAGAACTAGATTTAATACATCATTACCGATATTTTTCGAGACGAATAAATGTCTGAATGAGTAATAACCTAAATTCGTCAATACCCCTTTGTCGTTCCTAGTTCCTGTAATCTGTTGTTATCGGTATTGATAAACTATTTGCACTCATGCAGCTAGAAAGATTACCTTGACTAGCTCTTACCAACCCACAGGTTGACTGGTCACAGCATCTATGCGTTGCGATAAATAGGAATACTCCATTGGCGACACCCCAATTTACCATATAGACACAGCAAAACGAGACTACTATTAATTCGGAGAAATAAAATGAAATATTAGTAGTCAAAATTCAGTTTTTTAAGATTGCATCAAAAAATTTGAACTCTATTTACATTTTCAAACGTACGATAGAAAAACTAATCAAACTGAATTGCCGTATTGCCCGACAAACAGAACACAATCTAACTGAAACTAAAAGAGTGCAAATTTTTGCTCTGTTGACCACATTTACCATAGGACCTTTTAGAAATTGTTAGTTGGAATTGCCACTTTTTTTGGTACTCATGTAGTATGTGTACCAGGTAATGATTAGGCCATAATTTTATTCCGATTTTCCCTATTGTACTTCCTTTATTACGAGTTGGGGAACTGTCTGTATTAGCCAAGTGAATATCCCTCTGTCCATGTCGAACAGGTAAACAAAATGAGTTACCTCCATATCGGTACGCATACCTCTGGATCGCCCTCTTTCCGCATAACATGGATTTTATATGTCTGAAAACATTAGACTTTTTCCGTGAACTGTCAGGCATTTAACCTTTTATATCGTGCCGTATGATTGGTAATACTTGCAAACTTGCTATGTACATTTATATTGAATTCTTTTCTATAAAACATATTGCATTGTTTCACATTTGTAAAGAAATTGGCATAAAATTTGCCGTTTCTAAGATGTCATATACAAACTCAACTATTTACACAATATCAGCGCGCAGCTTAAGTTATTTCAAACGCGAATTGAAAATGTTATTTGTCTCATTTATTCCTAATAAGTTCGCTTGTTTAATTAAAAGGATATCGTAGCTGAAAATAGACAAAAACTTTGGATAATTATTTTGTATAACAAGGACTTGGAACTAAATTTGATTGAAGTCTATTACTGATTTTACAAAAATACATCACTGAATAAATAATAGAAACAATGGTCATTTCTACATTCGAAATGGGAAGTGTTTTTGTTATATAACTGAAAGCTACAAAACATAAATCACGGCACCGGTAACCATAATTTCTGATTGACATTTAAAAAGGGCGTCTGTGTCGAACTTTACTGTATACAAATTGAAATCAATGGGATATTGGTGAAAATATTGCAAAGACTACCTTTTTGCAATGATTCGTCTGCTATCAGAATATTAGAAAATATGGTCTGTGAAACCAATTCTTCGAAATATTTATACAATCTACCCTTTTTTTAAATTATGATTGGTTAATTAAGAGTGAAGATCGATTCATTTTGCCAACTCATTTTGCCCTTCTCGGTCAATAACTTACTGTCAAGACATATTACCAATAAAATTAATAAATTAATAAATTAAATACACGGTTAAAACGTTAGCTAATTGAAGCATATTTTATTTTCCGTAATTCTTCTTCTTACATATATATTAAAAACAAACGATAATCTACACAGGCATGCATGACATCACTCTTTATTAATTAATAAATCATATCCATTTTCATCGACATGAAATTAAGTATGAAATGAAATTCAGTCACAATGATTGTTAACTTTATTTTATTAGTATGTGTATACTATTCACATGATGCAGCTGAAATTTTAACGGTTACATTACGTCAATGGAGTGAAATAAATAAATTAAGGTCATAGTTAGAAAAACGTAATATAAAAAAGAAAGCGAATTATATGAAACTGCTTAATTAATTTGTTTTGCTTCAAACACGTCCGCTAGCAGAATAATTCAAAAAAGTGTTGTGGAACGTTTTCTTTAAACTATTCATGCTATCACGTCTTCATTTTGGAAATATGATTGGTTCTAGAAAACAGTAGACATTCATTTTTGCCGTTTTAATTTGTCCTTTTCAGCCACTAACTTTATTTCGATTGCCAAGTTAACTCGCGATGTTATTGTCAAAACATCTAGACTACGTATTGTATCAAAAATTATTTACTAATTCAACATGTTAGCTTATCAAAGATTTTTTCTGTAATAACTCCTATTAAATATATATATTTATTCCGATACATATAATCTGCACAAGCATGCATGTTATTCCTGTATTTGATAAATAAATCAGATTACTCCAATTATTATTTCATTCTCAAAATATTAATTATGTATTGTCATACCATAAAACATAATATATATAGCATATAGAAATTCTCTCATACACAGTATAAACAATGAAATAAATAAAGTAGACAATTTCAAAATGTAAAGTGCAAGTTAATAAGAGCAGTAGCAATAAAATAATGTTGCATTACAGTAATATTATTAGTAATATTATAAATTTGATTATTTAATTATCATAAAGTTTTATGTTTTAAGATCATGGTTATGAAAGCTTAAGGTCATGATTATGAAAAAATTATCTACAAACGAGGCGTATTCCGCCGACTTCACTGTTAGTTCAACTTAAAGATCTCCATAAGTTTGCATTAGTTCAGAAATACATCAAAATTAGTTAATAAATCTCTGTTTCAGACGCCATGATTTGTTTATAAGTTCTGATACAAACTCTCTTCCTGCGTAATTTGCTTTCCATTGCTAACATCAAAATTTGAGTAGAGGTTGAACGATGATAAATAAACTGAAACAGTTTCGAAACAGAACCGATATTGATCCTAAAATATAATACGTGGATTCATACCAAATAGTGCTCATTATTATCACGAATAACAGGTACGTAATTACAAAACATTTTTCTGGTAGTTATAAGTTATACCAACATGAATTATTACCTACAACCAACCACATAATTTTCTTGTAACTAGCTTTATTGAACGTTACGTTACGTTCGTGTGAGTTATTACCAAACGTTTTTGGTAGGTCAATCAGTCTAGTTTGTTTTCAGTTTAGAGTCATCCAATTACATAAAAAATTAAGATTAGTGAGAAGAATTGAATAAAGTCTTACCAAAGTTTGGACCATTCCAGGTCTGCAGTCACGTAGATCTTTTACTGTCCGGAAGACGTCAACCCTATTTTCGCATTTTAATCTTTCAATCAAATTCAATATTGCACAGAATGTTCCAGTTCTTCCAGCACCATCGCTGTGATTACAAGCTTGAGGTTAGTTGATAGGAGATTTGACTACAAGTTTTCTTATAGGTAAGCAATATCGAAACAATAATCTTGACTACTATCAGATGACTGAATGATGAAATTGAAATGGCGAGTGAGCATTTAAAATTCAAATATATATATTAGTTCTTCTTTATTGCTTATATCAAATACAAATCACTTGAAGCGATATAAATTTCTAGATAATTGTAATAAATTGCATAACATTTTGGTCACAAACTAAGACAAGTTTTATTACTCGTTGGATGTATGATTCTGAATATGCGGTGTAATTTTGTAAACATTGTGTCATAGTTTTAGAAACTCTACCTGCAATGAATCAGAGCAGTTGCTTCTTTGTTTCTTCTTACGCTTGATTGCATTTTCTCTATGAGTTCAATTACATCAGAAGTTGTTTCGGGAGATTCGTTTGATTTCCATGCAACATATTGGTAGTGAATTATTGTCTGAAATAAAAATATTGCTGAGTGCTGACACAATAATGATATATTTCTATACCTATCATGTTACGCGAGACTAACTCCCAATCCTTCCTCAATTCATTTGCGCTAGTGGTTCCGTATGCGTAAAATGCAAGGATGCTGTATAGCAGGAATAAACATGACCATTCTATGCAATTTGAGAGTCCTGCTGCAAACTAACACAAATGTATTTGACTTCATAAGACAAGCAGTTTAAAACAATGATATACGATATTGCAATATTTTGCAATATACTCATATTTTTAATATGAACTGAACTGAAATGGTGAGTGAGTAATAAATACTAGATTATAAACAGCATCCACTAATATTAGAATGTCAAAAATCTCTCTCTGGATATTCTTTCCATGGCCAGTCAATGGATCGTTCAAAAAACATTACGTTGAATAAACCAAAATTAAAATATAATTTTACCTTTACTGCTTCGTCTTTAGAAACTTGGATTTCTCTTCTGATAATTTGTCCTTCTGTGTTTGTAGATTTTATTCAAGCTTCTTGAAAGCATTTTATGATCTTCCCAATAAGGATAACATTGTTCCTAGAAATAAAAATATAACGTCTTACAAATATTGAAGATATTTATTAAAAACCTAATATATTCAATTTATGCTCTTGATGGTCATATTGTTGCCGCCCAGCGGTGATACCTGCAAGGGTTGGACGGGACGGGCCCGTCTTTGGAATGTTGTCGTAGTCAGCGAACCGTTTTTTTTTTTTCATCCGTTAGAGTCGGTTAGTTAGACAACCTCAGCTGAAGACAATCGCTATATTTGGCGTTTCGAAACCTATGTATTAGATTTATAAATAGCGTGTTATTTTAATGCCGCTTTCTTAAAATTTTGATTGCCGCACCCTTCCCCAGTAAATCATAATTTTGATTTTCTACCAAATAAAATCCGTTACCAATCAGTAACTAACTCTGAAAATATTATAATCTTGACCAGTCAAAGCTACATCCCATTAAAGAAAAATGCTGTTTTCCCGTTACAAGGTAGCAACCACTACCGAAAGATCTATGTTGTTGCAAAATAATATTTTCATTCGGACCCTGAATAACACCAATGCAAACATAGCTATCAGCGAGAAAGGAAATGTAGGCTTGTTATTATATACACGTAAATTGTTGAACCCACGCCAGAATATCTCAATCCATCAATGGCCTACCCTATACCATTCCACTCAGTAAAGTTATAACATTTGCAATTGTCCATGAAATGATTTCAACTTCCAGTGGAAAGAACACGGTGTTATCATGCCCAGCAAGAATTTGTTTATAATAATTAGAATTGATTTATAAAGAAGGCTTCCACACGCCCATAATATTTTATTGGTTATTATAATTTATTTCTCGTACGTTTTTAATGATTTGAGCTCCACATGTTTTTGATTAGTGAAATGAAGTAATAATAAATATTATCATGATTAAAATTTCTTTCAGCCATGTTTATATATATATAAATTGTAACATTATAAA
Source organism: Styela clava (assembly GCF_013122585.1). NCBI lineage: Eukaryota > Metazoa > Chordata > Ascidiacea > Stolidobranchia > Styelidae > Styela > Styela clava. The sequence goes on along the minus strand of NW_024102834.1, from coordinate 17,086,239 downwards.
ATCATCTAGGATAAAACTAGAAACTGGTCAAAAAGACAAATGTAATATTTTTGTATAAGACAGATTGCTTTTCTACAATGGAGAAATGTCCCAGAAGGCCTAGACTAGATATTAAGTATTCATATAACCACGTAGATGAGAAAAACATCGTATGTATGTCTCTTATATTTTTGCAACGATTTATAATATAGTTTGATATTTAAACTTTGCGTTGTGTCATTTTTTTATTTATCATCTGACCTTATGTTTAAATTTTAATAAATTTTGCAATGTCTGTTTTGTATCATATACCAACAGCACGAGGAAATGTGAGTAACTATTGTATACAGCTACACGATTCCCATCTTCCGAGTCCCATTCAGAGGACATTATGGATAAAATAATAATATTACAACACACTAAACAGAGTTCATGACAGTTTATCATAACTAAGATGTTTTGAAAAAGATGTTACAAAGACCTTTTTGCCCTCTTCATCGTTGGTTAACATCGCAATAGTGTTGACATTGTTGTGAATTACTGCTCTCCAGAAAAAATCCGTGGTGGACTTCATTGGACCTTGTCCAATTAGTTTTGTGATATCGCTGTACGACTAAATAGAATGTGATATATTGTCAACGATATTGTTTTCTTTATTCGACAAAAAATAAATAAAAATTGTCATTTAATTATTAACTAAATTGAATAAAAAAACTTGTTCATCATTTCATTACTCGTATCAGCGACAGATAAAAAAATGTTTGACTTCGTTTATTCTTCGTTTTGGCTAGTGTATCTACAAAAGCACGTAGATGAAATGTTAACTCAGTTCAAGCTTTGATGCATTAATATAAGGCGTTCCCGTTACATCACTTCCCCTCATAATCACAACCTTGTTCTTAACGTCTGAAAGCACAATATGTTGTTTTCCACAATAGCTTTATAATTTCAGTAATTATTTATTAGTTGCATCGACTACTAATGTTGAAGGTACCGTCTCATTTTTTGTAATTATACAATATATCATTGGAGTAAATAAATATTTTAGAGCTTACTAACATGGTATGACATGTGGATTGCTATTCATTGGTCTGTAATTCCCTGTATTTCCATGCTTGGTTTATTGGTCCAACTTTTCCAAAGTTGTCAAACTGCTTACAAAGTTTCACATCGTCCTGTTGGTCGTTGTAAATTATTTCATGAAAACTTTTAAAATTTTATAAGAAATGATTGCAAATCAATTAAATGAATGAATCAAATATATGTATTCGCACAAAAATTAAATGTTTTCTCTCCACAAATTTAAAATACTTTTTTTATGAAATTGAATGAGTTTGATGTGGAATCGTCATATAAAAAGAATATATTGATGATAGTTTTTTTATTTTTAAATACGATAAAAAATACTTTAGTCGAATTACCAGAATTATATGACATAATATTGTTATCTTAATCTCATATCTTCTACATGATATACTTCATCTTGACCCATATCAGTATCACCGTACATATAATTTTCCAAGAGAAGTATGTGCACGAGAATGTATTGGTCCTAAAAACAAAATTAATGGTAACTGACACTATGACTCTTCATTTCAGTAGTTGATAATAAAATAAATATTATTGATTATTTGTGTCACGCGAAGTTCAATGGTTCTCTCATAAATATCACGGGTCTACTCTTAACCAAATGCTTTCTCATCCTCTGCTGAGAAGACATCATATATTTTAGCGTAATTGGTTGTTTTAGAAAATTGCAAGAAACGCAAATACATTCAACAAACCCATCCAAATGTTGATATTTGATATGTTATACCGATCACCACAAGCCCACAACAACAATTTTTGAATTGCTAATAAATAATTTCAAACAAATAAATGCCATATGGACCCGTATTGTTGGAAATACTCTTTCAATAAAAAATTATTTGATAAATTTGCAATATTTATTTCAAATTAATTTTGGTGAATCGTCATCACAAACAGAAATTCTAGCACAAGCCAATAATGAGCCAAAATACATAGGCTATGTTTTTTTTTCAATGACGTGAAATCATCGCGATACCATTTAAAAGAGATGATTGGAGAGGTAACATCGAATTTTGCGAAAAAATCAACCCTTCAATTCACCTCAACTTCAGCGCCAAATACTCGTACATAGGTAAATATTAATGAACTTTATCGCTGTATATTGGTGCATGGCGGAAGTCGCCGATATAAATTTTCAAAGAATCCAACACGTCGATGTCACGATGAAAGTTTATTTTAAACAGTCACTGTCAGGTCATCATTGTACCCATTGTATATATATATATATATATATATATATAAGTAGCGCGTGGCAATAGGCAATTTCAGAGTCAATTAATATTGCCAAAGATGGCGACTATTAAATGGTCCAGAAATTCATATTACCAGAGCATTGAATCTCGTCATTTCGAACATTTAATAAGATAAAATGACATGAAAAAATACATTATTTACGCCTCCAGGATATTGACTGACGACTACCTTATAATTGCCAAATCAACGTTTGAAATTCCGGTTTAGATTTTTTAACTTTTTGAAGAATTATGTCCGAAAGAGTACGAAATGCTATGTGCAATAGGTTCATCTAAAAATACGCAATTGTTTCATCAAGAGAAATACTTTCAACAGAGGCGATCATGCACATTATTCATCCTTTATGTGTTATAGTGAATGAATCAACGAGAGATAGGGCATATTTACCACTCTCACGATTTGTTTCAAAATATCCTTGCTCGAAAATGCAATTGTATCTGTCTTTCCCAGTTGCCATAATGCAGTTCCCATGATTGGAGCAGGTTTCGTTAGTGCATGTTTTATTAATGAAGGTCATATGTAAATAGTGCAGTATTCACTGTTAAATCGCGGAGATAACACAATTAGGTGGATTGAATTAAAATCCTAAAACATTTTACGAATTTATACGTTATACCGGTTCTAACAGTTCAGTTTTGTACGTATAGCTCCATTGACTTTGGTATTTCTTTCATGAGTACCAACTAATTTAAAAGTGACGCATTTATATAAAGTATTTCATGTACGTCCGGTATTTTGGAACTTTTGATCCCGACTTTATTTAGTAATGGATATCGAACTGTGATATTACAAAATACAATCCAACCTGACTGGATAACGTATTTATGTCTATAATTGCAATCGATATTGCGCCGCAATCCTGTTGAAGCAAACTGACGAACCTTCGGTTCAAAGTTTATGAGCGAAAAGCCTAACATCGATGGTGATTGGTGGCCTTTGCTCACACCGATGGTAAATTCGCAATTTCAATATATTTCTTCTTCATTTTCTCCCGCTATAGACAATTGCTACCACACCAGATAGATGTGATACCAGTAAATACTTATTCGTACCATTTTGAAAATCTCAGTTCACCCTCTTCGTTCTAAAACCATTTATATTTTGGTAGATAGTTCAATCCAATCCAGATATCCTCTCTAAAAACATTGTGAAGTCTAATTCAAAATACATATTTAATAGTAAATATGCCCGATGTAATTCTGCATGCTGTTGTGTGAAGACTTAACTTAAAAATTGTTTATGATAAATTTACGAAATTGCTTATGCACGTAAACTTTTTCTAAATCGAATACCTGGTTAGATTTCTTACGGCTTCGTATGTTTCGCAATCCTTAATTTCAACAAGCCAGCTATCTCTTTTGGTACAAACATCTTTGGCTGTATACCAACCTTTCCTTTAATTAGATAGTTCAAGTATGTACGTTCGGAAAGTAGCTATGTCTGAAAATATTTCAGGACCGGTTAGTCAGTTTTCATTTTTGACGTCACATACGGATATTCGAATTTTATCTTTTTACGATAAAACAATAAATAATCATGTATTCGTAATATATGAAATATAGGATATTATAATACACGTATCTTCACAAACTCACGTTTTGGATCTTCTGATTGAATAGTTGAAAATAATGAACTGATCAACGTAAATATCCATATTGCGTTCCTCATAGCATTTATGCTTCTTTTCTGAAACACTTCATTTTTATGCCTAACTCCCCCAGTAGAAGATAATGAATTAATTTTTTTTATATTTACATTTTCTATTTCTTCATGCCCTTGATGGACAAACCACTCATAACTAAATAAACATTTGGTACACTTGATTGTCTTTATGTTGCAAATTAGGGTATAGAAATCGAGACCCCCAGTCGTTTCAGAACCTATGTTTTAATTAGAGTAAAAACTTTTGCGTTAAAAGGGGAAAGTTGCAATGCACTGCATTGTCAATATTCATATGCATGTCTCTACGCAACAATACGTTTACAATAAATTTTCTTACAATCCTGTGTATTACCAACTAGCATCTCCTCAATTTTCCACACGTGGTTAATATAATCCACCGGTTGTTCGGGAACCACTGCTATAACGCTATGAATAATCTCACTCAAAACGTCATGTTTCTAACTTCTGCACTGCGGCAATTTAATGGCGCCAAATCTGACGCACTGTGAACTTATGAACAGAAAAGCCAGGATGTCGTATAATATTTCATACTTCCCACATGCTCGAATATATATACAATCTCATTATGATTTACATCAATGACACCACGTACAGGGAAATTTATGTTATGCTATCGTTACGGTTTGCGGTAGAATAAAATGAGGAATCACATAATTCAAGTATATAGACCTTCCTACTTCATTGCGTTGTATTAAAAATTGTTAACAACGGGAAATTTCCAAAAGTAATCCTTAACTCACAAGAAGTCTTAATTGGCGGGATTCTGTTGATGATTATTTGAACAATTGATTGATTACCATGAAAAAGTATATACGTGTGGCTCCGTATATTTAAACACCATTTTAGTCTTACGTTTTGTACTTATGCCTATTAAACTTTCCTAGGATATGGTTTGCATGAATATGCGATTGTATGTTGAGCAAAAACTACGCAAGCGAAATTAGAATAAGAATTCGAAATGCACAATACAGTACCGTACATTATCTTTACTTTAAAAATTTTGCTCAGAATTCAGTGTTACCCCAACCGGTGCCGGTTTGGTATTGTCTGTTGTTTGTTAAAAGCCAAGCTATCAAAGATTACTGCAAAGCTAAAGTCTTTTTGTGCACGAAAGTATTTTGTTTTCACCCGTTAAATTGATTGTAACTGATAAGTTCGTGGTAGTTTGTGTGACCCTTTTCAGATTGCGATCCGTCGCAAAGATGTTTCGTTTATTATCATACCGCGCACAAAACAGCAATGGTCGGACTACTGCTCACAAGATTAAACTGTTATTTTTATGGTTTTTTGGACTGGCCCGCCTGATGTTACCATAAAGTTCCGCTTTAACCAACTGTACATCAACGATTGATGTAATTGTTGTTTGGTCCATCGTTGACTGGCCCATCGAGTAGGTCGAATTTCATGATAAACAGTAATTGGATTAGTAATATATAAGGACAAATGCCACTTTCTATTCCACTGCCCTAATTTTAAAGACACAAAAAAAAATCCATATGGCGCATTCAATACACAACTCATTACAGTTAAGCAGGGCCGTTACTCGTTTTAGAAAGCCGAATTATAGTTTATTAACCGAGGTTTGTTACTTCGTCGAGCAATATTGCTGAAATACTCTCAAATTGTCGTATTTTCCTTGTCATATAAAATCACAAGGTCGTGTAAAGTACTGCAAGATCTTCAATTATATGTGAATGATTTTCAATATGACTGCATGAAATCATTCAAATCTATGAAAATTGAAACGACTTTCAGGCATTGTTGGAAGGTGCCGGGGTGCGATGTCGCAGAAAATGTATATGTTATTTCAGCTTCTATATCTTTGCGAACATTCAGTATGATGAATTTAAAGAATTTAAGCATGTATTTAAATCAATACATATTCATTTCCAATCTGTTTCAATATTTTAGACGACAAAACTGACACTTGATTTTGAGCTACAGTCCAAATAAAGCCGTATTTTTGGGATTAAATGTTGTTTGTCATTGCCAATTTATTTATGTACACCGCTGTTAGGTGTTGAAGTATAATTTCTATGAAAAGTGTTGCAAACTGTAATCTATTTGTAAATACTTATTGGGTACATGCACTCGAATTTGCAACCTCGACCGAAAATATTTAAAAAATTACTCAGTTTGAATGAGTCAGATGTGTGTTCTTTGGTAAGCAAAAAAGGTCGAATTTCGTATTGAAGCCAGGTTCGTGTCATGGAACTTTTCACCCCCGAGAGCTAGGTTTACATTGGTTTAGAGTCACACATGTCGTATATTTATTGTATTTCAGACGCATTTTGTAATATTTGAACAAGGCAGAGGCTACGACTAGGCAAGAACTGTGCAAATATCGTACTTTTTGCATGTTTGAACTTTTTATCTAATCGAAAAACAGGTTTGTTGTGTCGTTCAGTTTCATTGAAAGCTCTAAGTTGACGTTACTAGAAATTAATATGAAGTACTGTTAAAATGTCCGCAAATCGTAAATTTTAGTAATTACCGTTTTTCTAGTGCGAATATAAACGGGGGTCATCACTAACTACCAAGCCGCGATATGGTATAGTTTTCATGATTCCTACCCAACTCTGGCCTAGAGACAATTAAACAAGTTTTACTAATATGTCTCAAGCAGTATAGATGCAAAAAAATTCAAGATTTCACTATTTCTACTTAAAGTAACCTATGTTGTAACACTATGGTCGAAAAGCAGAGTGTAGCGCATATATATGGGAACGATTTTCGTCATTAGTTGACAAAAAGCCAGTTTGCCAAAACCAATCGGCGAAATTTTTCTGAAGGTGCTGGTATTTAACAATATGGCGGATTTTCATTTCAACAACAATATATTAATGGAAATTGATTTTCTAGACTACATAACCAAATATGTTTTTTTTTTTGTATTTCTTTCCTATGTACTTAATGAAAAGATCTTGTTATGCGACCCAAATAATAATTTCAGAATATAAATCTGCGATTTAAACACCAATGATAGGTTGTCATCAGTCTAAAGCTGGTTCAACTAAAATCGTTTGAGTTTAGTCAATTCTCAATGCTGCTTAAGAAAGACGGGAAATAGTTGCTCTTGGGTAATTTCATAACATCGTGATATGAAACAAAGGATAAATATCTAAATATATAAACACGGAAGTCGCGCGAAGGTACCAATAGAGCAGGGGTCAACAACCCGTTGCGCGCGGGCACCAAGTTGCTAGTGAAGACCACAAGAGTCGCCCCCAGGTCTGTTCCAAAATTAGCTTGATACCGGCGCTTATAAGGAAGCTACATCAATTAATTTTTTTTCATGCTATTCTTGTATAAATCACACTTTTGTCTTATTTGGAAACTGGAAATAACACTATGTTATTATGGTAACGATCATTCCAAGTTTTATTTAACCATAATAATGTGACGGGTCATTTAATACTCTCCCAATTATGTCACAGATGTCACCTTCCACAAACCCGCGTTTTTTCGTGTCTGGTAATTTGAGGAGCAGCAATACCAAAGAATTCAAAGAAAATGGCAGAAAAACAAAAGAAAACATACCATTTTCACGATGAATGGGAGGTGCATTTCCTTTTACAACCGTGAAAACAGCTTGCGTATGTCTCATTTGCGGGGAGTTTAGAGCGACAGGATGGCGGAGTGCGAATATATAAGATATCCGGAAACAAAGAGTTTTTTAAACAGCAATCCTATGTTACGAGATTCAAAGTTTGGTTCAAGCCATCTTTGTGAATCAACATTTTTTGACATGAACTTCACAAGGGACTAAGCACGGAATATGCCTTACTGATGAAAATCTGCAAGACCCGCTCAGAGTTACAGTGTCAAGTTACACGGCGGAGAACACCACACTGGTAGAGAGCATTAAACCAGATTTGTTCGATTTTGGTTTTCTCCTTGTTGAAAACAAGATATTCATAATTGGTTGAATGCGTTTGTAAATGTAACATTCGGCAGTACAACTGTTAAGTTTATTCCATCTTAGGGTTATGCAGGGTGTTTGTAAAATAGTAGGTACCTTGTGGACCTGTGGTTTCCGAGGATATTATTATAGTGATCACTTTAGAATCAATTTGAAAATGAGAGTGTCATTGCTAGTAATTTATTTGCTACGTTGTTATAATCGTTCGATTTCCTGAAGAATCCTAAAGTTTATCAGTGTTTCTTCTTGACTAAATACCAGTATTTATCAATAATTGAAGGTTAATGGAGCAAATTGACTTTTGAAAGTGTGCATTGAACTGGTAGCCCTCGGCTTAATCGGTACCTAGAAAGTAACCCTCGGCTTCGAAAAGATTGGTGACCCCTGCGTTAGAGTAAGGCCTTAGCTGTCTGCCCAGCTGGAAAACGAGTTAGTTGCAAAGATTGCCTGACTAGCCTGACTATTTCATATAAGTGTGTCCCCGCGTAATAAAATAAATCAGCCTAATGTTGGTTGTACACAGCCCATGACACATTTATCACAATTTTACATTAAGGCTAATGACATTTAAACCCATTAATAAAAGAACAAATCTTTTCAAAAACATGGCACTTGATTGTCGATTCACATATTGTTCATTGCCCTTAAAATCAAACCTGCTATAAAATGGAAGCCAATATTTCCTTCCGCTACGGAGGAGGCCATTCAAATGGCGATTGAATTTAACCCCATAACTAAATGTATACCTATCACTTTGAAACAAGTACACGCAGATTTATTGATTGTACAGTACTAAAATTATTATTAGATAATTACACTTTTTGAAGCAACAATATGTTTTAACAACAAATACAATATGTAACAACAAATACATAATGAACATGAGTATTTCAGACCAAGAAGACTAAAATGGTGAGAATCGATATATTTTTTAAAAGTTCTTCGACAATTTGTAAAATACACCAAAGAACATATCACATAAACTGCAGGCATATTTTTCTTTAGGGTGAATTACCAAAAAATTAATGACTTGGATTGGTAAATCAATACCAAAACTAAATTATCGCTGCATGTTGTAGTTTTAATTAACTTGTAAAAATAAAATTACGAATTACTTTATAAAGTTTGTAAAATGCAATTAATAAACTTGACATAAGCAACAGACCAAATTTTTGCAATTGAACACACCCACATATATGTGTTTAAAAAGGCAAATACCTACTAAACAAAATTGTTTACATCATAATTCATAACAACTAATATAATATATATACATAATATGGGTGTAAAGCAATTTTTAAATGAAAAATGCCACACATAAAATAATTAGTAGACCAAATTAAATAGTATTTAAATATGGGAAGAGAAAAATTATTATTATTAAATATTTATAATATCATTTTCATTTTACACCACCATTGAAAATAATACAATATTCATTAAAAGTTACTTTCATCATGTTGGTAATTGGTGAATGTCTGGTAATTCATTGTACAACGCAATTGCAGATGGCGACGGTGGTATAATTTTTTTTATATAAAATGTTGCTTTTTTAATATGCAATTTGAAATTTCGAAATCATAGTGTTGTTAGAGTTACCTCAGCGCGTATATTACTGATTGTGTGTTTGCGTTATTAAAGATACGCGCAAGCAGTTCATTCTGAAGTTATGTTGGAACAAAGTGGTTAAAGAATGTACAAATTTATCTCAATAAAATTTAGGTTTCGAACTCGAAGAATATACTCTAATTAATATACACTGATTGGCGCTCCTGAAGTACATGTACCAATATGGAGGTAACTACTTTTGTTTGCCTACTTTACTTCAAGTTGTGTACAGAGACGGTAGCCTATGGGCAGATGTACATTCACTTGGCTAACACAAACAGTCCCCGAACTCGTAATAGAACTAAAATAAGGAAAATCAGAATGAAATTATGGCGTAACCCTAACCTGGTACACACACTACCCACCGATTTAGAATTTGCAACTCTGATATGCTGATATTTAATATTATTTCTGCACGATTGACGAATTGATAGAAAAGACTTGACATGAGGACAGAAGACAGAACATGTCATAAATATATCATTGGCTATTCAACAATTCATCTAGAACTGTAGATTATATTTTGCAAGTATAGATTTAGGCCTTTCAACTTGTTAAAACATTTTTACAATATCTAATACGCAGCAAAATCAATTTATAGTGGCATGGTTAGTTTTGGACAGCAAAATTGACAGAAATTAGTTTAAACTTAGCCTAAAAGAATAATTCAATTTTTTTCATTTTCATTTATTGACATGCATTCGCAGCGTACAACGCCTAAAATTATACCTATAACCATAACTGATTGCACGAATTCATGCATTTTGTTCCTCTTACCATTACAGTTAAACAATTTAATTTTTTTTCAACATATATATTGGTGCTAATCCTACTGTATATTTATATTAATAAAATGTGCTAATTATATTTTTAAACTAGATGTAGTTGTACAAATACTTATTTTTAGGATTCTCTAACTACTGAAGCTATCGCAGTCATTACAAGTACACACCAAGGGGATGCCAAGGTCATTTAAATGCGAAAATAAAATTAAATGCAAAGTTAACTAACGTATAATAGTATATACATACATATTGATTAGTGAACAATAAAATTGGGATTATAGGAACAGAAAATAAAATTGTCAATTTTTTGTGATAGGAAGTTGTCATGTACAACTACTCGGTAACCAATCTTCGTATAAACAAACATTGCAAATTTTAATTTTTCCTCATGGGCATTTCTAAAATGTCATATGTTTGCGTACAAATTTTCTTCTTTCGTTGATGTTGAAGGTTTGTTGTCGACATTGAAGTTGGCATAAAGATTGAATGAGGACAGATAAGCCGACACGGCGTCAAAACAGAATTTATATTGGTCCTGAAATATAAAAATACATAAAGTAATAAATAGCTATTCTAGTCTAAATGCAATTGAACACCTATTTATTGTAATATATACGAAAAAGCAAGTTGTATCTCATTGTATTAGTTATTATTTGACTTGGTATTGGTATTTGCTTCTATGCTAAAATACAGTTGGCATGTTCATCAGAATTTTTTTGTTCAATTACTTTGATTCATCTGTCACTGTACCGGGGTGATAACACCTTCCTCTGAATATTAAAAGAACATTTTTATACAAATGTTAAAAAACAAAAAACAAGCTTGAGGAAGGTAACGCTGTTTTTGTTACCTAGCTGAATTATGTTTTACTATATGTGGTACTTAATTCTAATCGATTACTAATACTCTGTGTATTTTACCAATGTCTGCACCATCCCTGGTCTGCAATCCCTCAGATCTTTGACAGCTCTGAAGACGTCGATATTGCTCTCGCATTTCAATCTCTCAATTAGATTAATAATTGCACAATAACTTCCGGTCCTTCCTGCCCCGTCACTAAACAAACCGTGTAAATTATATATTATTGCGGACCAATTATTGAAATTCGCTTTAAAATTTTCAGTATTATTGGAATATTATTTGGTTTACTTAAATATTATCAAATTTTAACTTGGAACTTTTTGTTAAATAATCCACATTCGCATTTTATTATTTTGCTATTTTTGCTGATTTTTGCAACTGATGGAACGATCGATTTCACATTTCAGTATTAACTCAAAAATATGCTTTTCCATTTTTTTAAATCTTGCGAAAAGCGATATTTCACTCCAAATTTGCTGCTCCAGAAGTATGCGCACCAAGATATCGCACAACTTGAATCCTGACCGGCACACACATACTATGTTCAGGTTGTGCGCCATCTTGGTGCGCATACTTCTGGAGGTCTCCAAATTTTCTATGTTTCATACTTTATGGGAATTTTATACCGCATCTGTTACACATTTTTGTATAAGGCATTTACAGATAATGTTTTATTCAATTACCGGGATCGTTTGTACATCGCCTTTCCAGCGCAGTTTGCATTCTCAACCCCCAACCAAACTCTAACCGATTAATTGGTAATTTTTAGCTTTGACGAGGATATTTATTTTTGGCGTCGGCTTTGTACAAAAGATCAAAATTTTTTACTGTGTTTGTATGTCTTGATATAACACTCACCTGCAATGAACCAAAACAGCAGAATTTCTATCTCTTCTCACACTTGATTGCATTTTCTCTATCAGCTCAAGTACTGCCGTAGCATCATCAGGACATTTGTTTGATGCCCAACCAGTGTATTGGTATTGGATGATTACCTTAACGAATATTTCAATTAGTAATGATTGCTTATACAAGTAAAAATTTTAATGCGGTTCTGCAGTTTTAATGCAGTTTTGTGAATAAGCATTACGGTATAGACATGTTGACATGTGGCATGTGTTATTATCAAGTGTACTAAAATTGGATATCAGTTATTAACTTAACTAATATACCTTTTCTTCATCCTCTTTGGTTACACGTAATTCACGTTTGATGATTTCATTGTCAGTGCTGGTAGATTTTAAATGAATAGCGATTTCATCAATCACGAGATCTTTCTCGTTGTCGCTGGGCCAGTAAGGAAAGCACTGTTCCTGTTGTCATAAATATCTCAAGTATTAATTACAGCAGTCAACAAGTGAATATGAATATGATAACAAAAATCAGTACTAGAAATGAGGGATATTTTTGGTAGTAGTTTATCAATTTTACTTGGTTGAATAATCACGGAGAAGACATTGGGAGGTATCTTTTTTCTAAAATTGATTCAATTTGATTCATCGAAAAACCAATTTTGAAACAGAATTCCATACCATTCATTTTTTTTGATGCATTTGGGCAATGTTTTCATTAGTGTAATATTTTAAGTCCCAAAATAATTTATACGTTCGTATTTATTCGGCAAGTATTACTTAGAACTTTTATTGTAAGGTTTTTTGGTCTGGAGCCCGCAATTGTAGTCATGTAGATTGTATATGATAATAATTTTTGTTCATCAAGTCTATAAATAGCTTTGAATTTAATGATTTTGCAAGTTTCTACCTTTTTATTCTCTTTGCACTCTGTTAGCATCACTATAGTGTTAATATTGTTGTCGAGAATTGCACGCCAGAAGAAACCAATTGTCTGTTTCAGAGGACCTTGTGCAGCAATTAATTTTGAAGCATTATCATACGACTGAAAAATAGAAACGTTTCAATAACGTTGTAAATTTAAAGAAATTCTTAATATTATTATTATCTTTTACGCCGTATGATATACGGGATCCTGTTGAATGAACCGTAATTGTTGAAGTTAAAAAACATTTCTTACTTCTAATTTTGATGCGTTCAGACAAGGAGTTTCTGATTCAGTCGGTTTGCGGTCTATTACAATGTTGTTTCTTCTAACTAAAAAATATGATGTTACTATATAGGATTGATCAAACAAATATTGACAATTTGTAACATCTTATGCAGTATGATAATGAATATGTATGAAGGTATTGTTGAATATGAACCGATATTATGAGTAAGAACATTGCGTAATTTCAATAAATGGCGCTGTAAAATTTCTGATTCTCTGCAGAAGCTGATATGTACAAATAGCTCTGTTCGACTTTACAATGTGTCTTACAAGGTATCACTTCTTTTTTTCTGTTCAGTTCTGGATGTTTTGCTACCTCTCCCTGCTTTGCCTGATCCCCTGGTCCTACTCTAACAAGATCGTTAAACTGTTTTTGCAAAATCCCAATATCAGAAGAAACTCTGTAATGAATGAAAAGTTGCAAACAATGCTAATTAATAAGTTAATAATCAAAAAGACTGTTTAACTTATGGAAATTTAACTACAGTGCAATTTCTATGATTTCATTTAGTTTACATTTCCATTTATTTGATCAGCACATTTTGTAAAACCTGATTACCTGGCCAGAAAACTATTCAGTTTCTCCGATTTCATATCCGTTTTTCCAAACAAATAATTCTCCAAAATAAGCTTGTGCACCATGATATATTGATCCTAACAACAAATATCGAAACATGATAGATACATAGAAATGTAATTTGATATCGTCAAAGAGCAATCACAAATTAAAATATTTAACCAGAAGAATGTCGCTTGATTAAAGGTTACACACTAATTCATAAAGTTGGTCCAGAGTAATTGATAAGCTTATGCACCGCGACATTGCTTCGTATTTGATATAGTCTGGCAGCTTTCACAAATTGAAATGACAAACCATTGCTAAATTAGCGTTTATACACCAATTTACCTAGTTGGTTTGAGTTGTTGATGAGAAAATTTGTAGGTAATAAATAAGTTAAAAGTAAAAGTTTTCCCGTTGTTTATGTCCATTATATATAACGAAAGTTCGCAGAATTGTATAGCACGAAGTGGATTACTCAGTATTATATTTAATTTAGCACTTACACATGTTTGCACCATATCTACTCTCTGCTCCCTCAGCTTTAAAATGCAATTGTAAACATCAACTGATCGAAGTGATTCACTCTCTTGAAGCAAAAAATCTAATGCTATAAATGCGCCAGTTCTTCCCGCTCCAGCACTGAAATTGTTAACGTTAATATTTACAAAAAAAGTAACTACTAAACAATTACTATTCTCAACACTTTCCTGAATGCGTCAGAAAACAATGTTCTAATATAATTAAAGGGTTTCCCCGCTCTTTTTGATTAGCCGGAGGCAAAATAAGTACACGTCGGCATCTTATGAAATTCTTCCAAAAATAGGTTACACATCGGTTGCTGTTTGTACGAGGGCTTTCTTACTAGAGCGAAGGCGTGTATACGCTTTGTGTAAAAATGTATAGGTTTCACCTGCAATGAACAACTATTGGTGCATTTGATTGGTGTTTTTTGACAATTCCATGGAACCTCATCAAATTTGTTGTTGTAACTGGCACTCCGTGATCAGGCCAATTTAAGTATTGGAGCAGAACTACTTTCATACTCTATTGAATAAATTGATGAATGATGATGATCTTATTTTAATTATAATTATTTATTATATTCTAGAAAAAGCTTCGTAAACATAAAAAAGACATTCTACTCCTTACTTTCTTTCTATCTGATGAAATTGAATGATTGCTAACAAACAAAATTAGGTGAGTAGGGTTGTTGTGAACGAAAAGAATTAATTTTAACGGCATTTGCTCCTCGGGAAGCTCTTCGTTTTTTACATTTTGACCTAGTCCATCTGTCTATATATCATATATAAATATCGTAACAATCGAAATTTGTCTATATTATTTGGGAATTACAATAAGGCTTTGGAATAATTTAAAATATGTTATTGATCATTCACCTGTTTGTCCTTTTTTGTGATTGTTATTGTAAACATTTTGTAGCAACCCGTGAATATTTCGTTTATATTTTCAACATATACATCTCCAAATTGTTTAGGCGAACCTTGAGAAGGCCAGTATTTCACACACTTTTTCTGTAATGAAATGTTCATTTAATAATAAATATTTATTCTATTTTTTTTATTTTTTTGTTCATCGGCTTTGAAATTCAATCAACTCACATATTTGATGTAATTCAATATGGAATATTAAATTTCGGTGGACTCACGTCAAAGGGACTAAAAGACATTTCTCTTCAAACCTCTCAAATACTTTGTGCATCGTTAAATCTGAAGCCTTTTTGCTTTGTTTGTATTCATATAAAGGACTTAGACTGAGACAAGTTTAATTGCTCTATCAAGTAGTAATCTTTCTCACCTTTCCATTTTCCACACATTTCGTTAACATGACGATGCAGGATACTTTCTGCTCAACAATCATTCTCCAAAAGTCATTTACTGTACTTGGCAACGGTCCTTGTGTAGCAATAAACTTCTTTGCTTTAGTGAATCCCTTGAAAAAAAATAAATTAAAACAATTTTTATTGAAGGGAATTTCTCCAAAAAACTTCACGTTGCAACATTTAATGAGTACTACTTACGTTAATGTAGCAAGCGTTAATGTAGCTCATATTTCCTTCCCCATCAAGAAGCACTCGCGATAAATCAGCTGTTGAAATGAACATTGCAATCAGGAACAACATATTTCAAATTGACAATTAACTATTCTACAATACTAGTTTTCATTCTGCAATACTATATATAGGGTGGCCCAAAAGTAGGTATACAGTTATTAAACTATTTTATATGATTTGAAGCTACTTGCAGTTCACTTTATGTTACGTGTTGGGTACCACGAAAATTGCTTATTTTTTTTGATATAATAATAAATCAAGTGTGAATTTTACATTAGTTTTCTAGCTGCTTGGAAGCTAATAAAAAATAAATAAAATAACTGTATACCTACTTTTGGGCCACCCTGTATATATTATATAGGGTGACTATAAAGTCTTTCAAAATTGCAAAGGGATTTTTATCTATACCATATATTGTTTTGGCCCTCACAGATTTATTATATTTGAGCAATTACTGATTGGAAACAACAAACCTGGTTATATTGAGGATATGTTGAGAACTGACTCATAACAAACTTAAAAACAGTAAAGGAACTTTATGAACACAATGTATATTTGGATATCTGAAAACATTGCCAGAAGATCACATTTTTTATTTATTTTATTTGAAGCTTGCCTTTCGCATTTTAAGTATACATTTGATTTTAGGAATTGATATCATAAGTCCAAAATATCATAAACTTACAGGGTAGTATATTCTTGTATCTGTTTTTGCCCTTCAGTGATTCAGAGGAAGCGACTGTTGTGGGGTAATTCAGTCCTTTTGCGTCTGATTTAAGATTCTGTATCAATTGACGACAATTAAAATTTAGCGTGCAAAAAATTATTTGTGTTTGGGTCTATCATGTTAAACGTACCTGAAACTCTTCTATAAATTTTGCACCATCTTTTTCATTTAAACGATTGTACCTTTCAAGAAGTTGCTCAAGTGGAATATCGTAAGGTGACCTCGGTTCCATTTTATCCATTGCGATATTTGCGTACAAGGGGTCTTAGAAAATGAAATACATTTGCTATGCAGTTTGAATTATGCAATTGCAGTATACTAAAGAAATTGCACAAATCGTTTAATTAATTTGTTTGTAAACCCCATAACTAAAAATCTAAGGCCTCAGAACAGCAGAGTACAATTGAATGACGCTCATGAAGCCATAAATCAAAATTACCATCATTCACATTATCTTGTAATTCTTGCATATTCACGTCATCTATGAACATTTTCTTTCGTCCGAGTTTTCTATGCAAAGTGACATAATACACGTCATCAATAACTCTAACAAAGAATCAAAATGGTATGGATTTGCAGGCGTGAGATTGTTATATCTATGTAAAACGTCTCAATGGATTGGATAACACACATTTTATTCGTCATGTCAACGTGATAACGTCATAGCTACATTTGGTTTTTACTTTTTGTCAGTTTTTTATCAACATTTTTTCTGTATATGCCTATTAATTATTAATTTTGCGGCATGATATAGGATGAATACTAATAGCTTTTTTTATTTAATAGCAGCGGGCTCGTTCCTAGGATTTTCAAGTTCCATGGGGCGCAATAGGCATAAATTTTTATGTGATTGGAGTTTAGTGTCCCGCGACAAGACTCTGGATTTGCATACATCTCCTTCAATGACAAGACGTCAAACGTACTTTGAAAATAAGTGGTGGTATCGAGAATTTTTGTATTGTTAAATCTTTGACAAAATTAGAAAATTTTGGTTGACTTTAAAATAAATATCACTTACCTTCTATGACAATATATCCCCATAAATACAAACCCAACAATTACAACACAGACGATGATAATAAATATAACAAGCGTCGCTGCAAAAAAAAATTATTGTCATGAGAAAGTTTCTTTACGCAAGTAAAATACGAGATATTGAACTTTTTACTTTGGAAAAATGTTAGCAAAATATTTTGTTCAGACTTACGAGACGTAGGTGTAATTTTGGTAAAATAGGAAACTTCACTCGCTTTGATCAGTGTTTTATTTCCATCTCCTGGTGTTGAAGTTACAACGTAGTAGCTGAAATTAATAGTGTTTAGATAACGTCATCCATAGCAAAGCATTCCGTTTTAATAAGAACAATAGGAACCTGTACTCAGCTTCGTTTTCCAATTTCAAGTTATTTGCTTGAATGTTTCCATCAAAACCAGCTTCTCGTTTCATCCGATTCACTTCGTTTACATGATATATGTTGCAATCAGATGTGCTTTCATCACCCAATGTTCTTGTTATGTAAAGCATGTTTCCGATTTCGTTTGAAATGCTTGCTCTGTAATGAGATATATTAATTAGCTTTATGGAGTTTCAGACAGTGATATGTTCGATCGATTTTTTAATATTGAATGAGTGAAAATGATTGTTTTTGAATACGTATAGATACGTAAATTTGATTGTAAATAAATAAAAATATTACATAGCATCAAAATTTTTTATATTATATTACTATGTATTTTGAAAAATTGAAAGAAAATGTTTGATGGTTTTGTATGTATGTGCATTTACACTAAAATAATGTCAGGGGGGTCATGATTATAAAAGATGGATGGAGACTCGTAAATCGAATAAGGGAAGGGAAGAATTGTAAAATTACCTGGAAATCGCAAGAGCGATGAAAGCTTCATTGGTATTCAAAATTTTGCCCTTTATATTTCGTAGATCTTCTGCGGTTTCAAATGTCATCGAAGTCGATTTTTCAGGTTTGAATACGACAATAACAAATATGCAACTGTGAAATTTTTCATATGCGGTAAATTGATTGAATCATTTTAAAATAAATGAACGTAGGCTAATAACTTTCTGGCGACTACACCAATCTTTAATCACTGAAAATTTCAAAGCATTTGGTAGTGTAGTCGAGAAGAAAAGCGTTTTGGTTTACAAGAGCAACAATAAGAATAGGTCCCCTTCGTGCCAAATAAAAATCTAAAGCGAGTTATTTTTCAATAAAGACTTAAAATAACCTGATAGGTCCATTACTTTCGTCCGTTAAATTGATCCTAATTGGAATCGTTCCATCACCGCCTGAATCAGTGGCCACAATCGGAGAGCTAACTATAGCTGGTGCTAAAATACAACGACTGTTAGACCAGTTTTACATAAAGTCCTTTACTTTAAATAGGTACCACTTTGCCAAGCAAATTTAATTTTCCATCAATGAGGTTTTAATCCGGTATTTATTGTACTGAAGCATTGTCACAATCTATATTCTAAATTATATTAATTGATTCAATAGTCTTGTTGCACTCTATCACAAATATAATTCTGTAACGTTTCGTCTGACCTTGGTTATGTTATCGGATAGTTATCTTTACTTTGCTACAGCATCCTTGCATAATATGCATACGGATCCGTCGGCACAAAAGCATGGAAGACGTGCTGTAGTTAGTCCCGCAAAAATCAAATCATTTGGGTAGATTATATATTAAATTGCTTAAACCTGCTCTCTCTGTCTTGCAATTTCCGACAGCAAATATACCCGGTCCAGTACCAGCACATGTCCGAGCAGAAATACTGAATGTGTAGTTTCGATTAAATGACATGTTGGAAAAAATGAAATATCTTTCCTCCGCTGAAATATTCTTATCTAGAACAGTTTGTTTAGGTGTAGATTTTGTAGATGCTACGTAGACAAAGAATGATATTCCTTTCACCTGTTCAACAAGGTAAAATTTGTGTTATTTTTTTCAAAAGTTCATAATGCCAATGACTTAATAGGGAGAATATCATTCATATTGGACAACTGAAAGTTACGTTTAAACTTTTAGAATAAAATGTTATGAATTTGTTTTTAATTAAACAAAAGCCTGTCGTTTTCGTATCACAAACATACATAAAATTCCGTAATGCCATGTGTGTTGTCCATTTCCCATTGAATAAGGCAAGTGTTGTTTTCTTTTACGTGTGTGATATTGAAAGCTTTTACAGGGCCAGGTATTGTTGCATCCGTAGTTATTGTCTTCGTAGTAATATGCGGATATTTGCACAATTCAGGACACACAATTACCTGAAAACAAAAAAATGCTTACATGGGAATATAGCGATTTGTTGTTATTGATTCAACTTGTTAGTAATGAAATTCTCGTATTTTTCGAATTTTCTGATGCACTTCAAAATTTATTGTTTTTAGATTAAATTTTTTTGTAAACATTTCAGCCTATAATAATGTGATACCTCTTAATTCATGCTGCTATTTTTATAATTCTAGGAAATGGTTTATTTATACAAAGAGCTTGAAGTTGCTGATAGTCCTGCAACCCAATGTCACGTATCTTACATCGATCAATCTATTCTTGGAATCTATCTATCTATTCTTATAATATATATATTTTATGTTACCCACCTTTACGTTGTAAGTTGTTGAGAAATTCAACCCCACAAACGTATTGTTTATTACGTTCTGTAGAAGAGGCGTAATGTCGGTATTGTTAATTACCTTCTTTTCCATCGAAGATACACGTTCGATTTGAACCCTGTATCATATGCAAATGAAGTAAAAATATTTCACATATAAAATTATTTAGTAATAAATTTTTTGTAAAAACTGTCACTTAAAATCAATATCAATCGCATGGTAAACAGAAAATTCCTAATACGCACTTGCTTATATAAATACTAACTACTGGAAAACTATTCCCTTGAATTTTATAAAAAAAAATAGGCAATGACTGGAACAAATTCACAATAAATTTTCCATTCACGATATAATCAAATTTTAAAATAGTTTTCTATAGTAAAAGATCTTGATTTCAAAATCAAAACGCACAAACCTGTGTCTCACTCCCAATGCATTGTTCGACGGAGTCCATTGGACGGTGATATTCGAAGAGCATTTTGCCAAATTTACATGAAAGTCAAGAGGAATCTCCTCCACTATAGACAAATACAGTTATCAAACTTATCATATGAAATTACGTTAAATACCATTGTATTTTAAATCTACAGTTAGGATACAAAGATTTCTCCATTTTTAAAGGATGATGAAAAGGGTGAAATTGTAACTATTAAAGTGCTTTGCAACCGTACAATTTCAGGGTCAATTGATCATTTTCGAAATTCATCGAACAGATGTATGTGCAACTGGATACTGTATGGGTTCAATTTTTTTCGGGTCTTCCCGTACAAATTTGATTATTGTTGTACATACACATGTAACTACTTATAACTCATTTTTTATTCAATTATGCAAAACTTATTATCTCACATTGTCCCCCACAAATAAATCCTCTTGTTTCTGCACAGTCTCCGTCAGCCCATCGCCATTGGAAAGTTTTTCTCATTACTAAACAATTCATATTCGTCAACGGTCTACCATTTCCCCACGCAACATACGTTCCATCTACAATATTACCATGTTCAGACTTCCATCTGAATTCAAGGAATGAGTAATATAATGGATACAGTTTCAAGCCTTAATGTCAAACTTATGAGGGCCAATAGTTCTGTGAAATACTAAAAACAACTTTCTGTTGGAAACTTAATAATTAACAGTTACGCACAATTCCTACATTTTATTCGCGACAGAAAATAACTCACGGTCCATATTTTGTCTCGTTGTACAACAAAGATCCAGAATTCCATCTCCAAATATTTTCACTACCTTTTGTCATTCTTTGCGCTCCAAGATACACTAATCAGTTTTACAATAACAATCGTTACAAATTGACAGATAATCGTATTAAAAATGCATTCAAAAAGTGGAACTGCCTCATTGTTAAACACTTCAATTTGTTGTAATATACCCACTTAATAGTATAAATTCCATTTACGTTTAAATCTTTTTTTGAGTACCTGTATATATGTATATATATATATATATATATATATATATATATATATTAGTAGTATATATTATAAAGCTAAAAAACGTATTTACTCACAAAACGCTGAGATTCCGAGGTTTTCAGCTTTTGTTTTAAGTAATTCTTGAGTCTGGCTGTTTGATATAATTGCGAGTGATTTACCCATGGAGGTACAGTACCGTTTTGCGTCAGTATAATTTCTTTTGTCTGACTCTGATTTGCCGTAAAGTTGAAACGATGAAATTGAATTCAGGACCAAATCTAAATAGAAAAAACATTCATGTAAAAAAATTGTATTTTGTACAATCGATCTTATCTGGTTTATAGTCACTTACTTTTGTTTAGTTCAAACAATTTTGCATTATCCGTGTATTTTTCATATTCATTTCTTGCCGAGCAGGAAAAATTTGTTGCGCCAAGATATTCGGCTAATGTGATGTTAAGCTGACTTGTGGACCGTGGTAAAGGATTCTTGATGTCACTCATACTGCTTTCTCTAAACATCCCTACGCTCTCATTTGTAATTATTTTCACCTCATTCGGAAGATGCCATTTCCAAATAATATGAGGCAACGGATATCCCTCAAATTTGCAAGTTAGAGAAGCAATTCCGGTTGATGTTTTTGCAACCGTCCAACGATAAAGCAATATTTTACCTGAAATAAACAAAAATAACTTGAATTAGTTATTCAAAATTGCTACTAGGTAGATGGTTACAACAAATGGGTTATAATATAAGACAATATTGTTTCGAATGATTTTCGTGACAGAATGTCGATATTTCAAAGGAGCCCAAACTTATTGAATTTTGACCCTAATACTTTAGCAAAAACCAATAAATGTGTAGGAATGTAGTGTCAGAATTAAAAATATAATCAGTATGATCTAATAATAATGAAGCTTTACTGTCATTTTACTGCATCTTCAGTATGTTCTTTGGACAATTTTATGACTATTTCAGAGAGATTAGTTGTTGAAAAGTAAGTAATTCAACGTACGATATTCTAGAAAATCAATATTTAAGTTTTTATTGCCAATTTTCTTTTTTCGCTATTTTTGCCTACCTCGTAATACAGCTGATTGATTCGATTTTATAGTTATGCCTCTTATTACATTAGATGCAATGCATGTATATATCCCGACATTACTACTTGTTGCTTTATCGATACGCAAAGTAGCATGACCGGGCGATGTTGTTTGGTAGACACCGGATTCGATTTCGTTCTTGATCAGTTGATCACCTTTGTACCATTGGACACTTGGGATAGGCACGCCTGATGCATCGCAGTTTACGTCCCCCTTACCTGCTTCGATTGGTATAGTTACAGATTGTGGAGTTACAGATGTGATATATGCTGAGGCTAAGAAAAAGTGTGAATGGTTGGTCAGCAGTAGTTAAGTATTTAACAGCATTGAAAAATTTATCATGACACAGACTGTCTCTTATTTTACAGATATATTAGCAAGTTATCAAAATGTAAAACCCTAATTATATATATTTCATTTTTGCTTCTGAATAATATTGTTGTAATAAATAAAAATCAGATGTAGGATGTGGCCTAAAAAATGTGGCCTCCGCGGGTGGTTGAACCGACTTTAGATATATATACTAATATTGCAGCCCGTAAATTCATTCATTCAACAACAACACTAACAGAAGTTGTACCGTCTTGTATCATAAATATAGTTAATCCATTTACAATATTAAAAGTCCAATTATTACATATTCTGTAATTATTGCTACAAATTTATTGGCAAGGTATCAAAATGCAAAACCCAAATTATATATATATATTTTTTTAGTTTCTTCAGTTAGTTTAGTTTTTATATTTTTCCTAGACCTATATTTATTTTTTTAGTTTCGTGTCGTAATATATCGTAATATTATTGAAAAAATAATAGATATCGTGAGGCCTAAATAACAAAAACTCCCCGGAATGGTGAATACGAATTAAATAGCAGATATACTAAAATGCAGCCCGTGAATTCATACCTTCAATTACAACACGGACAGAAGTTGTAAAATTGTAGGAGTTAATATTTGATTCCGGACTTGCATAGAACGTGTAATTTGTTCCAGTGCTTGGCTGGTAAAGAGGTCCAAACGTAAAGTTCAACGATCCATTAACATTGTGTTGAGAAGCAATGACTTCTTTTAAATCGTTATTTTTATAAACCCGAATACGTACGAGTCCATCAATACTGATCACGTTCAATTCAGCAATGAAACTTTCATTCACATATATGGTGTAGTTATATTTTGTTGCAGTAAGCTGTATTTGTTCTGAACATAATAAAACCTCAAAAGTTTCGAGTAATATAATTTGTTTGGTTTAAAAGGTAGTTTGCGATTAGGTGCTAACTAATATATACCGTTATAAATATAATTTTTCATTACTTCAACTTGGTGTTAATCTTTATTTATCTGGGGTTTATCGAATCTCAAGAATTGCTTTTCCGACGCTTTTACTTTTTGTATGTGAATCAATATTCACTAGATAAAAGGACAATGACGTAGGCAAAGATAAGCCTATGATTCAAGCGTGTTGTATTACCTATGGTGAGCTTGATACAAGATGACAGCAAAATAATTGGCTAAAGTTTTAGTTATTCCCAATACAACTCACAATTCGATGAAACTCATTCAAGAATAATCCCGATATATTCTGATTCTTACTTGTTTCGCAATGTTTCCCAATAAATCCTGTTGAACAATTGCAGCGTTCCTGGCACCCGGTCAGTATACAGGTACCTCCTATTCCGCAATTAGTTGATATGCATTTCTTTTCAACTGTAAAAAAATTTACTGCTTTTTATTGCTATTTAGAATCAGTTACAATTGATGTGTCTCGATTTTGAACCCAACACGCCGTCGCGGCAACTATGAGCTGGAAAGAGTTATTTATAGCCTGAGTAAACGGATAACGATTTCTACAACTGATTCAACAAACGAAACAATTTGAATACCAAGGCAATCTTGAACAATTTGGTTGCAGTTCTGTTACAAATCTGATTATCAACTTCTTTGTTTTTCGCAGCACGCATACACGAGTTTTATTTTCCAATTTGTATTATAATAATCATATGTAAATACATTTATTGCGTTATTATTATGAAATGCCTAAAAAAGTATCCCTGGTTTAGGTTCCAAGCATTGCAATATGCTTCGTTAAAGTTGCATGTGGGAATAAATGGAAGTTTTTTCGACTTTATTGAAAGCACCGACTTCATTTTGCCCCTGCACTGTTGCCACTGCCTTCTCTTGAGCACAAAGGTGCTTAATATGGACACGTATTGTTGACAGTACTCATTTTCATTGAAAAGATATTTTTAGATTCAGCAAGCATTCCATATTATAGAACTTGTTTTCTAGGATTACCTAATTCTATTTTGCACTATTTTTTTTAAAGTTGGTTGAGTAATAGGCATGTTAAGGAACAAACAAAACAAGTGGTAGTGTGACTATGTTCACCGTTATATAAAAATATATATACAAAAAATTAATGTCTTAGCAAAGTTTGAAATACTACCTGCTATCTCACATATGTAACCATGCTTTGCATTGTTCCCAGTGGCAAACCATCGCATGTTATTTCTAGCGCGATCTGGAAAAGAACTGAGAATCATACTGCCTGTTTTATTGGAAGTGTCAAGCCAATGAGGCCATAAAGAATTATTTCCTGTTATGGGCACAGATGTAGAATCAACCCATAACCATGTATTTTCATCTTTGTATCCACCAATCCGAAACTGAATCGTTGGTCCTGTGGCTCCGTGCTGAATTATTATTTGACTTTCGAGCAAGTCTTGTATTTCTGTTGTTTTAATCATTGCAACCTCTCCCCCAAGTTCTCTACATGTTGAGTTTGCATCGGTTAATGTTTTTTTGTCAAAGAGGTTGGCGTGATATTTGCAGTTTTTACCAGTATTTGTGATGAATTTTCTTCCTACAAAAAATCAAAAAATTTTTCCATTCAAAAATTGTTATGTAAACATCTGGTATTCTCGTTTTTATTTTCAATTGTAAGAAGACTAAGTGTTTTGATGCGTTTATTTCTTCGTATGTTTTCGAAAATATTTGGTTCACAAAATAATGACTTGTATCCTCTGATCGTTTGCACAATTTCAATTCCAAGTGCAATAATAAACAATATGAAAAATCTTAGATGTTTTAGGTTTTTGTAGATATAAATCTTTCACCCAAATATTGGATTTGCACGATGATTTCCGCCTCCCCGCCAACGCGGACTACGAGAATAGATGATAATGAATGTAAGGACCTATACCTTTGCATGATTTCCCAGTGTAAGCAGGTAAACAGGTGCATTTGTAATATGGAGTCGTAATAGAATATGAACAAGTTTCTCTGTTCTTGCAAGGATATGAATCACATTGATCTGTGTTGTTGATGTTGATTACATAAAAAAGTAAACTTGTCAATAACATTATTTAAACCTTTTTAAAACAATATTCCGTAGAAATACATTTTTTAGTTGAACTCAATTCATGATAATTTTTTTTTTAATTTTGTGTTTTAAGTCGTGTTAGCTATACATATCTAAATATATATATATATAAAAAAATAACTTTTTCACGTTTAATATTGTGTAAAAGTGTTTCTAGTTTTTAGGCTCAATATAAGCTAATTTATCAATATTTCAAATATTGCATCTGAACCATTCATTATATGGGACAAACCTAAAATTTAATACATAAAGCGGTTCATTTGCAAAGGTTATCAAATTATCGTGAATAACATAATTAATAGACTACCAAAATTGGTGAATATTTCGGTCGGAATTAATCTCAAGTTCAAACTCTTAAGTCACAAACTTACCAGTTACGTCCATATCAAGTGCAACTGCTTTTGAATTCGATGGTTTCTTGAGTGCGCTGGCCTCAATAGTGTAAGTGATTGTTGATGATGGAACAATGATAGGACCGATTTTCAATGTCAATGTGGCTGACATTTTTTCATGGCTGATTTCGAGATTTTCTTTTTTATAAACTGTTGTATTTTTTTCATTTTTTACAAAAACATTTACGTTTCCGTTGTATGACTCTATTTGTAGAGTAATTTTGACACGTTCTCCTCGTTTTATTTGTAGCCCTGCAGAAGTCGTCGAGATAAACAACGTTTCTGAAAAATTACTGACAGAATAAATTTAGCAGAAATATGAGATTGACCGCTTGAGCCTTTTAAGTCGGTGTTCCGGCTTGCGTAGTCTGTAAAAAACAATCAACGTTATACTCCTATGTCTAAAAAACCATGTCGTAAATATCGATTTTATATTTCACGATTGTCAAAGTGCGTATTAAATTATTAGGTAAAAGCAAATTATAAAGACCAAAAACTAAACGAGAATATCGGTCAGAGACCGAAGACTTATCGATCAAAAATTGGGGGATCCCCAAAACAGCGCTTTTACTCCATAGTGACACCTTGTGTCCCATCACTAATTAATTAATAACTCACTAATTATACGACATAATACGCCCAAAATCAATGGGCTTCTGGTCCGAGATAAGATGAATGCACATGCAAAATCTGGAGCAGATTTAATCTTGCTTTCGTGAGATATCGCGTGCATCTAACAGACATACAGACAGACAGAAAAATACCTATCAACATACTTACCGATTAAAATCGATAAGTAATTAAAATCGATAAGTAATAAATAAATAATGTACATTCAACAAAGTATCTAGAGCAGTGGTTCTTAAACTTTTTGAGCCGCGCCCCCATTTGGAAAATTTTACAAAATTCGCGCCCCCCCTTTTTGCTCTTGAAAAAATGCTTTTGTGATGGGCAGGTTGTTCTATATTAAGCAACAGTGTTGTTCTCATAGCGTCATTGCTCATATTGTTTATGTAGGGTTACCATATTTTTTTGATCTCAAAGAGGGACGCCCCCAAAGACCAAGCTTTGATTTTTTTTGTACCTTTGAATGTTACATTGAGGGCCTACAATAAAACTCGCTAATTATACGACATAATTCATCCAAAATCAATAGGTTTCTAGTCCGAGATATGATGAATGCACATGCAAAATTTGAAGCAGATTCAACCTCTCGTGTCTAACAGACAGACAGACAAATAAACAAACAAACAGACAAATAAATATCAACTTACTCACCGATCAAGATCGATGAGTAATAAAACCACGCACCTACCTTCAGTAAGAAGGCTAACGGTACGATACACAGCAACAACAGTATCAAGAACATTCTAATATTGGTCTAATATTATTTTAATTCTGGTATTGTTCTTGTATCATGCTGGCTGGTTGAACGCCATGGTAAACCTATGTTTATGCATAAAACGCATGGAAGCCAATCTCAAATAGTTGTCATCATACATTCTCCCTTTTCCCTCTGTTTTCAATATCTGTTATATAATCAAATTAGGTTTTAGGTAAAATTAAACACGCAATAAACGTATATATGCTTTTTGCCTTGTGGCACGTGAAAATTTCATTCAATTGTTTACTTCATCCCTATTGAGCAATGCGAAAATCATTTACTGTGTGTTAATTAAGAATACACAATAATTACAGACTTTTTGGCTTGCTGACGTCTCTAAGATTCACTACCAATACCTTCTTTGGACAACCACCAGGTTCAAAAATACAGATTAGAAAATGGAGAAGTGCAAATGAATTCATGTGCATTTTAGCATAAAGAAAAATGGTTCATTTTTTAATAGTCGTTATGCATGTGGTTGTTTCCCCAGCCCTTTACCGCTGAAAAATGAAGTCGCAAATGACGTTTATTGCATTTTGTTTAAAAATTTCTTGATTGAAAAACGGCATTATAAAATAGGGAAAATAAAGTGGGAAACACCATGAGTTTTGTTTTGGAATGGGCCGCGACAGATTAAAAACACTTTCTTTTACATTACAATTCATAAATTCTTTGTACTAGCGGCACACATGTAGTGTTTGTTCTTAAACTACTGGCTTGAAATAAATTTTACTCCGCGAGATCTTATCGCAGACTTAGGAAGTTTTATAACGATCCGAAAAATATTTGATTGCCAACATTGCAATGCAGCAGAGTGAGAGTTGCAGTAATTTGCAAGAATACAAATCAAAACAAAATATATTCGACACTTTGCCACACATTTTTATGTTCGCGAATCAGTCAGTCGGTAGTTTACTTTTCACCAAAATGAAAATATGAAAATGCACTCACAGTGAACATAAACTTGAAAAAAAGTTGAAAATGACATTTCATGGTAAAAGGTGACGCGAAAAACCAAAGTTGGTTATCGAGCAGCGACACGTGTGATAGGAGTGTAACTTTGATACAAGTTTAATAGAAATAAAACGAACAATATATAAATTAATATATCAAATATTAAAGTCCGAAAAATAATTTTGTTACAGAAAAGAGATTCCGGGCACCGTCAAGTACGGGAGGGGTAACCGTGAACAGCGAACAGCATAGCAACGACAAAAGTGAATTGGCACAGTGACAGCAGGTTGGGTACAGTCATACCAGGAAAGCCATTCGGGAACGGCGTTCAGGTAGCAGTTTTTAAGGGTGCATGTTCTGGTGGTGTACCTAACAAGACATTTATTACGTGATAAATTTGGAACTATGAGTAACGTCTGAATTGTTAACAGTTTCTTAATATGGAATCAGTTTCTACTACACTTCAATTCGGCACTGTGACATGATTATCGGGGCAGGAGTCATTAGAAAAATTATTAGAATCGAAATAGTACATTCCAATTATAGAAAGACAAAGGAAGAGAAACAAAGGAATAAACAGGTAAAACATCATTCTAGATTGTGGACTAAGAAGTCCTTTAAACAAGTTAACGTTACACAATGAGATACTCGTGCAACAAATATAAACACTAGATGTGAAAAATGAAATACAAATTCAATACAGAGGAAAACGAACTAAACAATAACTAACCTTGTTCAAGAATATCACAATGATAAAACAGTAGAATTAGGCACAATACAGTAGCCCAGGGTTTATAATATATGGTTGCAATGTACCAAATAACTATTGAAATAATTATCTGGCGATTAGGGTTGGTTCAGTGACCAGGGATCTCGGTTCAACTGGGCCGATAATAAAGAAACCAGATCATACATGACCAGCCAGTGAATTATTTGATTGAGCTCCAGTGGTAGGCAAAAACTCATCCCTTGTAGAATTAGTGAAATTGTCAAGTAATGGCTACATTTTGAATAGACAGTGTAGAGCATACACTGTGAAGGTTAGGAAATAGCATGACAAAAATGGTCGAATTATTAATGAAATATATTGCAGATGCTGAGGAGCACTTTAGGGGACTGTAGATCAGATCAAATATTCTGATGACAATGACAAGGCATGTAAAATAGATGTTGATAGCACATCAACTCAAGGTACTGACAGGTAAGAAGAAAGCATAAGTTTTTTTATACTCAAATTTAAAAGTGGCATAGGTGGAGTCACGTAAACTGATGGAAATATTATTCTAAGAGACGTCACCTCTATATTTGAGAGAGTTTTGGAACTTGCTTGTTGTAAAGCGGGGTACAAAAAAATTGGATTTTGACGAAGAGCTCGTATTATGTTCATGCATGTTAAAAAGCTTAACAAAATAATCATGCTGCAAGCAACTGGCTGTTGTGAAAGAGATGCATAACTTTGGAGATTTCTAATTTATGGATGTCAGATAGTTTCAGCACCCTGGTTTTATGATATAGGGTGTTAATGTTAGAACGAAAAGGTGCCGTGGTATTTTGGAGAAGTGGTGCTTTTATTTTATTCACGCAATCGCAGATTTAATTTATCACAATTAAATAAAAAAACAATCATTTTAAATATGTATATCGGTCATGGATTTAATATTTTATTCAACAGAATAACCATTACATATCTGTTGAAAAAGTCGGCTCTTTTGACAGGTGGCGTAATCTCGACGACTGACTCAGGAGTATTTCGGGGCGATGAACATGCATATAATATGTATGTATTTTCATTGTACTGGATTAAATATACTTTATTGGATTTAATAACAGATTTTTCCAACGACGATAGCAAGTTCGCATGAGCGCAATATATATCAAAATTAAATATGATCGGGCAGTTGGCCTCACATTATTATGTCTGGGAATTACCGTGGTATTTTAAATCGGTAATAAGTTTATTTTATCGTTGGTTGCCGTAACCGCGAGTTACCTTAGCTTGAACACAAATAAATTAAAATAGAGAGCCATTTTGAAATCTTGTAGTTGTCAACATAGATTGAATATTATGAGACAGAAAAATTTATTATACCGTGGAAAAAAAGGCATATTTAACAAACGCGAAGATCGTTTCAAATGACGTGGCATGGGAATTTCCAATTCCATCTTATGACACGCCCCCCTTCCCCCCAAAAAAAATCCCATTTCAGGCGTGTTTCTGGTCTCGGCATGACTCTTGAGTTTTCGTCAGGCGCTTCCAAACTTGACGAATTCAGACAGGGGACGATGAAGTTCGAAGATTTACTTGCTACCTTTAACATTTCATACAATTTGATATTTTGATGCCAGTCATGTGATCGTAGTTACGTGATCAAGTAGTACCTCATGGGCGCTTATCGCAAATTAGCATTATTATTAAAAAAACTAATTGTTGTTATTGCGAAGTTGACGATGAAAAACATGTTGGTCTAATTTTGAATAAGAAAGAATAAATCTCTTTGTATGGACATTATATTTGTATAGAATCGAGAAGTAGAACAATTAGGCATTTTTAGTGTTATATTAAATCCATTATTTTATGTACATTTACAAACCTGGGTTAAAAGCCGTTACGGACGTCCCTCTGGAATATGGAGGATTGGCATCAGAAATCGGGGTGGCAGTAAAGTTGTAAGTACGCGTTTTTGCATCTACTTCGAACGGATTGAGAGTGAATGAAATGGTGGTTAAAACAGTATTGCTCGTGATTGCTGTTGTAGATTTCAATGCAACTGAAGGATTGTCACTGGATGAAACTCTGATGTTGATGTTGCCAACATAAGACGTTATATTGAATTTTAGAGTTAGACTTTGTCTATGTTTGATAATGTAAACAGCAGGTGAAGTTGATAATGTTATAAGATCTGAAAAACATAAAATCAGAATAAGTTATTTTGAACTTTGTCACAGCTGCCTCATAGTGTCAAAATAATACGTGCAATGGTCTCGTTGTTGATGATGATGATTTAAAGGGTGAATTTTCTTTAAATATAAAATTAGATGTTTTTTGGGCGTTACAGTGAGCAATCAACTAACATTGTTTGGGTATTGATTGCTCCAGTCCCATACAATCCTCTTTCAAGTACTATTTAATAAATTCCTTTCGCATATGTCGTAACATTCACTTTTACCACTTCGAGTTTTTTTTACCATAGATAGCCTTTGCTTAAAAAGTCTGAATAAATGTTAAAATTCTAAAAGATCAATGGCAAAAGCAAAAAATTCACTAATTCAAAAAATTGCAGTTATCCGTGTAATCGACTTTCCACAGTCGTATTATTATTTTTGAATTATAAAAAAACGCGCTATACTTTTTCAGTCTTGCTTATCTTTGAATTTTCAAATCTTTTTAATATATTCCATGTTAATTTGCTGTCGTTATAAAATAATATGTAATCTGAATGATAAAATTATTTGTTGCATTTTATGCATTTCCCAGAAGATTAAAAATCCTATTTAAAATGCATGCATGAAGAAAAGTTTACATAAAATACTGAAAAAAGGTTATGTGACTTATCTAGAGAATTGAATGACAATGATTACTTCCTACAAGATTACTGTATATTTACTGTAACGGACAACACTTTGAATGGTAACAATACTCACTTAATTTAACTAAGTATCACTGCCGTGGCAGACTTGTGAATGCCCTTGTTACAAATCGTTCGAATGACAAGATAACTTGAAATGATATTCCAAATCAACAATATTAACGTAAACTGACATATGACATGTATGTATTTTACCTTTTTCACATTTTGTCCCAAAATATCCTGCATCGCAGGTGCATTTGTATCGATACCCATTGACTTGACACCCCCCCTTGCCTGAGCAGACATCTCTACCGCAATCACCTGATACATCTATTGTAGAATGATGAAATAATTTATAAAATTCTAATTTCAGATTTGTACTGTTTGAAATTGAATATTTAACAAAATTGGAATTGAAATGGACCAAATGCTTGACACTTGCGATATTTCCGAATCAAAACTCGGATTAGATTTATGAGATAGACGTTATAATAATAACTAGGCCTTTACGTCGCAAAGAAGATAATCCGTGTCCCTAAAATTAAAAAAAAAAACGTAACATTCGGACTTAGGATTGTTCGCAATGTATATCATAGCCAGATAAAACAATATATTAAAACTACAGACTCCTTTCTTCATTTCGTATATGGCGAGGATACTCTCAAAATTTATTCAAGCTCTTAAGATGACCCCAAGGTGCATCACTAAATATATCAAAATGTCAGCCGCGAATAAAAGAATGCAGTTCCCTTGGAGTGTTAGTTTCATTGTGGATGAGCCGTTTCAATGAGTAGGATTCGATGCCATTGTGTTCGCTGGATTCTGGATCGAGTTCAGTGGGTCGGGGGTCTTATACATTTTTATTTCAAATAAATGTAATCGAGTGACGTGTTTGGGGTTTGCGAAACGATTGTTCATTCGGAAGTGAACTATCAATATTGTTTTAGTAAATGTCGATAATTAAGACAACGTGTACTGCATACATTAATTAAAGTAAAATCAGAAATGTTTTTGAAAAATGTAAAACTATGTGAACGTTTCTTCAAATTCCAGTACATATGTTCTTGAAAGCGGGGTTGTTTAACCACCAAATACATAAGAAGAGTAGTTGTAAAACGCTTGTACTAAAATGGCGCTGCTTTCACAATCCCGTTCACTTTAATTACGTTTTGCAGTCCTTGCTTCCACAGCGAAGGTAATAGCGTAAAGTAAAATTCAATTAAACATTTTGCACACTAGCGAACAATTGTGAATTTGTATCAACCTTTCGTTTTACTCGAATTTCAGTGATATCACTGATGAAATTTATGTAAAATAAAGATCGCAAAACGTTTTAGTACAAATAAAAATCATCTGCAATAGTATTATTGGTCTTATCCGACAATAAATAAACAATTCTTTTTTCACAATGAAAATAATCTATTACAGTGATTCTCAGAGTGGGCAATAACTCGAGAGGTGATTTGAGATTGTACCTGATCAAATTGTCTCCAAACATTAAAAACTTGAGATTAAAAAATCGCCTGTCTCTTTAAAAACCGCCATATCTAGAATTAGTTTACTTTTTTTTTTCGTCGGAAACTATGTATGGGGTGCTGTAATGTGGCAACGGTACATAGAATTTGAGAACCACTGATATTTACAGATTTAAAATTTTAATCACTGTACGATTTCTGCTTCTAAGATTAATCACCTCGCTGACAAATATATCCAGAACGTTGATTACAATCGTGATCGACCCATTCAAAGTCCACATTGGCGTATTTTGACAAACAGTTTTCACTTCTTCCTCCATTTGGTTCACCACTATACCATGGTTTCCTGAAAATACAAGTGGACAATAATTTAAATTAAACCGCAATAAAGATTGACTGATTTTGTTGCATCTTTTTGACTAATTTTAGGGCCTGGCCATTCATTCCTTCCCAACGAAAACACAAAAAATGTACTATCAAATAGGTAACACGATCAAAAATATTTCTGGGGAGAATGTGCTTTATGTTTTAATGTTGCAAAACACCTCAAAAATGAAACATGTTTTTCTAAAAACCAGTGAGAGCATTTTTTACGTTTTTTTTTATCAAATGATTTTGTCATCAATAGAAATTTTATATCCCTCTCAAGTTTTAACACCTTCCATCTGATGTAGGACTAATTTAGAATATTGCATATCCTATAAATATCAATAATGTTATTTCATCAATATAAACAATAATATTGTTACTGTATATATAAAACTCGCATGAAGACTGACTAAAGCAAATAGTAGCAAAATAGAGTACATTCGTTATGAATCATTCAAACTTTGTGTTACGCACTATCCGGGGATATCAATGTTAGTAAACGGAATAAATTTACCAAGTGTCATCATTGACATGAATAGCTGTCCCATCTCCCCATTCCCAAGATTCGTCTTCCTTCAAATCGCTTCCACTTGTCCAGAAATTAATGTCGCCACTGGTAAGTTAATATGTAGTTTCAGAGATTAAATTTCAATTTAAATTATCGCAATACCAATAACTCATTAAAATGATCTATTTAAGAAAGACGATCACATGGCTCATCAGTGAACTATCACTATTACCACTATCTGCGTTTTGTTGTGAACTTATCAAAAGTATTGGCTGTCGCTGCAATTTTCTGGCATCAATTTTAGCCATATAATAAAAGGAAACGTTTCTTTATATTAATATGTTGTAAAAGTCAAAATATCTCTAATTGACTGAGAATATTGTGTTATAAACTTTAATAACAAAGTGACTTGATTATGTCAAGTTGCAGATGACGGCGTTATCAATGATTCGTGTCACTAAATGCAATAAGATATTTAAAAACTTAAACAAATTGTAATATGTTTTCAATATTCTATATTATGTGTGAGCTAGCATGCGAATAGAAACAACATAAATGTCGGAGTAACACTGACGATTTTGTTCAGGAAAATCAACATATAAATGTAAACTAGTGGTAACAACTCGATAGCAGTAGCAATAAAAATATTTATATAAGTTTCGTTTTCCTACATGCCAATGAAATAAGAAAATAAGCATCAATGTTCATTAAATTTGATTATTAATAATATGAAATCGTTTAAATTGTGAATATATCAAATCTCCGAAAACCTCAATAATTTGTCGATGAATGAATTTAGTGCATATGTCTTCATATTCAAGTTTACTAAAACATGTTTAATTTTTTTTTTTTTAGTTTTGTTTTCCATGTACCTTTAAGATAGTAGAATAAGGAGCGAT
The DNA here is from genome assembly GCF_013122585.1 of Styela clava. Classification (NCBI taxonomy): domain Eukaryota; kingdom Metazoa; phylum Chordata; class Ascidiacea; order Stolidobranchia; family Styelidae; genus Styela; species Styela clava. The sequence continues at coordinate 17,050,537 of NW_024102834.1, read as the reverse complement.
AAAATGTGACCATTTGTAACATGAATTTCTCTAATATTGTTAATATATAAAAAAATTAGAAAACCTTAATTTGTCGTCAATGAAAGCATTGAAAGCATCTGATTTTATCTCCACTAGTGTCGATCCGTACTTAGCACAGGCTTGCTGCGACTCAGAAACGTTTTTTACCGGACTAGATATAATTTGAAGTGTTAACTCATTGTTGAAAAGGATCCAAGATTTATCTATAAAAAGAGAATTTGCGACTTTTATGCAATTTCATGCTCTATATTTTAGAAATCAATTATTTTCACTTTTTAATGAGATTCAATACCGACGATAGACGGACGATAGACTGGATACGATAATGACGGCATATATAATTTTCTTTGGTTTGTGAATCACAGAATGGAATCACACTTATTTAATGTTAGGCCATGTCATCATTTCTTACTTAGCTCGAGGTAATATGCTCCATTCAATCGATGGGTACGGAACAAAAAACAAACCGTAAAGTGACGGGGTATTGCCGGTTAATTGAGAAACTCTGTCCTAATTTCACTTTTTATGTACAGTGGGTGGTGTTTCAATCCTATGTCATATGTATGCTGTTGTATTGCAGTCTGGATTTTTTTCTGATCGCATAATAACTAATAAGCTTTAGAAAATGCAATTTGCCACATAATACACGACCGGGCTTTGTATAGTTTGCACACTTTTAGGCAATTGAAAATCCATGTAAGTGCAGAAGAAGTATAACATACCCGATTGACAAACATAATGGTAACCAGAATTGCAATCGTAATCAATCCATTTTCCATCAGATGATCTGGAAGCTACACAGAAGTTATTGTATGTAGTGATAGCTGATCTAGGGCGTTCGGATAGCCTACATGAAAACATATTACACTATGTTTAATTACTTTTGCGTTGGGATTTCATGGAATTAATCAAAAAACTGTGATGCAGATGGTTGGCAACGCGGATACGACACGAATTTAATATTTCATACGTTCCACAAATTAACACTTCAAGGTAGTTTATTTCAAACTATTCATGATTGCATTTTTGTTTTATTAATTTAAGATTTTGGTTGATCAGAATTGTGTATATGTGTGGTGCCTAAGGTGTTCAACCTGCTTTCGAAAGCGATCGACTAAAATCTTCAAAATAGTTTGCGCTTAATCTTAAACCACTGAAAATTGGTAAAGCAATTGGTACAGTATTCGAAGAGAAAAGCGCTTTTATCATGACGAAGAAGAGGAATATCAACAAGAACAACAACATATTATCAAAACGATACATAGGGCCACTCACGTGTCCAATAAGGCCATACACAAAAACGAATGAGTACTGAATATTCAGATAACTGCACATATAGGCTACAGCCATTCCACCGCTGCCAATAAGCTCGACTCCGTGGGCACATTCATGAAATCGCCATAAAATTTGTATTTTATATGCTCCATTTAATTTGATTATGTAACATATCTGATGTAAATATTTCCTCATTCTTAAGATTTATTCAAATCGTACAATTCAGATCTAAGGCCTGCCTAATTTTGAATCGTTGAAAATTTCCAATAAAACCTTGCCAAGTATTCATGTAATATCTAACGAAAAATGGATATTTTCAAAACATAAATGTCACATGACTGATCAAACTTCAGTGGCCTATCTAATTTACAATTTTTTCCGATACCAAGTCCGATTCTTCGCTCATCTTGTTTTACAAAAATCGGACGCGTTCTGATGCCACTGCTATATCGTTGCGAATAAAGATGATCACACTACTCTTCGAGTCAGACAATAACTTTCGCACAGGCCTACTGCAGAAGCTATTGAAGGATCGTTGCCAGTCAAGGAAAAAAATATTCGGCACGTTCATTCATTCCTAAACTTCGGCAGCGGCGAAACATTCGTTTGTTACGTAATATTATGCTCTCTCCAGTCTATCGGATTTGCCAAGAATCAAATACTGTATGTGTAAATCTTATTTTGCGCATGTACAGTATTGTATTTCTTTTGTTTTAAAACACGCAATATGCGCTACATGATACTGGTTCGAGGCCATTTTTGGGGGTATGTTATTCAATTCAATCAACATTAGACGCGATCGATCGACGTTATGGCCACCCCTGCTATAGAATGATATTTAAATTTCAATATTGTACTAGTGTGAAATTAAAAGAAAAGAATTACATAAATATTACTGATTTTTTTTATCTGATATGAAATTTATATTTGTTATAAAAATAAGAAAGAAGATTACAAACCAGTTAGTATAGAGTAATTCATAGATGTTGTTCCATTTCCATCCACTGTCGTAATGTAAACCGATCCAAATATCAGTCCTACAAAATACAAATAAATATTGCAAATATTTAAAACATATGGTATTTATTCATTAATTTGCATTTTCACCCGAACGATTGAATTTGCTGCATAGAACGTAACAACACGTTTCTGAAGAGCCATGAATAAAGTATTAAACGGGCTCAGTGGCGCAGCCAGCCCCCCATTCACACCAATATAAAAATATATATATCTATTTTGCCACGACAACGATAAATACTTTGTTGTACATTCGCACAAAAATGTGTATATAGTCAGAGTTACTAACATTCATTGGTGACGAGGTGCTAGAGAAAAAATAAAAGAGTGAATGCGCGTCGAAAATGTTTTGATTGTGAAGCGGCAATATAAAAAACTAAAAATAAAACCGAAAACAATATAAACGGTAAATTTTGTTGTAGGAGACCTGCGACAGAATTAAAATGCTTCTTTAGGCATTGTGAATCGCAACATTCCGCGTGCATGCAGCACGCATTATGTTTGGTTCGCGTTCGGAAAATCAAAACACATTAAATTGCCGTCGAAAATTTTTGTTTTAACATTATAAAAGTTTGAAAACTCAACTTTCTCTCAAATTGTGACCAGAAAATATGTATATTTATATATAAATATGTGTACATGAGATAATTAATCTAAACTAAATTCAATTAATTCATATTGTATTAAGATACATTTTACTCCGTAGATTTTACATCAGACTTAGGGATATTTCTAACGGTTATATTTTATAAATAATCTGAGTGGCGGCATTGAGATTGGGGGGAGTCATTCGTTTATACTAGCGCTTTGCTTGGCGCGTTCTACTACACACTCTGGTAATATTTCTGCATAATAGGCTTCAAAATGCAACCACAGTATTTAAGTGAAAATGTTTTAAGAGGCTGTAGATTGAAAATTATTCACTGTACGTCGGTTGTAATGAAATCATGAATTAGCAATCATATGATCCAAATTATTCAATTACTTTTTTAACATCCATATACTCATAATCCTGTTTTCTGTTCGGCCATCAACCGTTTGTGTTCTCATTCTTTTTCAGGAAATGTCACACGGTAAAGGTATAGAAGGAAACCACTTAATGAAAGTAAAAACTAAGCAAATACGAAGTTGAAATAAAAAAGACAATGACACGCAAAGGATGTGCGACTGTATTTATGAATGTGATCGATCTGTGTCAGAGCTGCGATAGCTATGGCTGGTCATCGTATGATTTATGGTATTTATATATTTAGCATTTCCTGACGCTGATTTCGCCTTTCCCTCATTCATATACAACTCTTATTTACCTCGAAGTCAATTATATTAAAACTTGAACCAAATTTGTCAAGAATATCAAAGTAAACCATCAACGGATTACTGGATATCAAGTGCTGGAACACCGTGCATGCTTAAGTAAGTATGTCGAATTCCAAAGCTAAAGATATTAATATATGGCTTGACATATATGTATACGTATTTGAGAGCAAACTACCAAATAAGAAACGCCTGCAAGATTGCGGAAATTGAATACCACCAAAAATGATGATTTATAGCAACTGGTTTATGACAACACTGGTACAGATAAATCAAAACTTAAATACGTAATCCCATTCAGCCCACTATTATCGACAATAATTACATTCGTTGCATTTTGAAGTAATATTCAGTGACATGAAAATCAAACAAGCTTGGCGCTAAATTCGCCATATTCATGAATACAATTTTATATTTTTAATCACGATTTTACCAATGCTCTTTGTTGTGGACCGTTTTGTTGAAAAAATATACACCCAACTGCAAGTTATTTTTTTCTTCTAATTTTGTTCATTGCGAGTAAGAGCTATTGCTTGATAAAGGTTCGTTAGCGCCACATCCCTGAATAACACTGAAGTTTACGCTTTTACGAGCCATGCCTGAAGTTCAGGGTTGATAACAAGATATAATTTTATATTTATATTTTATATTATAATTAAAAGTGCCCAAATATGAGACCTTATCTGAATAATCAATTGTATGATTGATTGTGATGATAGTATACTTAACATTTCGACCTCATACGTATGTAGTTCTGATCTAACAGACGCTCAAATTATATAATATCACGTCTACAAATAATCATGATAGTAATTTAACAAATATGCAAAGTTCTTTCAAATGCAATATTCAAAAATAACAAAGTGACTAATGTAAAACGAGGGACCCGGGGTAAATATATATATGTCCCGTCATTTTCCCATTCGATTACAAATATTTAAATTAGCGAAATTTACTAATATATATAATACCATTATGAATTCGTGTTGCCACTTTGACTAAATTTTCCCAAATAAGATAAGTTTTAGTATATCTAAATTTGATACTCGTATTTGGCTCAAGATGTATGCCATTGTTATCATGTTCATTTTAGTACAGTATAGCTATTGAACAGAAATTACAATGTGCTACGTGACTGTACATGACACATGTTAAATATAGATGGTATAAACTCACTCAATAAGTTTTCTCACAGCAATTTGTGTTTCTTCATCTTTAATTTCAACAAGCCATGAATTTCGTTGTTCGCAGTCTTTCTTGGCAGCATCGTATGCTTTTCCGTCAAATACCTCTAATCTATAGTTTCGGAAAAACGTACCTGGATAGCAAGTGTAATATGGTTCTTATTTGATAACATTTGGATTCGGATTGACCGCTATTTATTGTCATTAAAAATTTATTCACCAGAAAAAATATTTTGTATATATGCTAAATGTAAATATTTCTTGTAATTGACTATCTAGCTGTTGTACAGTGGAGCATGCTAGCAAATTTACATATTGGAGAGCAGAAAAAGTTTACTTACTTTTCTGGAGTTGTCCTTGAATGGTACTGAACAATGAGATCCAAATCAATAACGCTCGCATGTTAGCTTTTATTTACAATAATTATAAATTACATTTTACAGTGTTTACCCTACGTTGAACAAGAAAATTTACATAAGTTAAATAAAATTTTGGATGCAATCATTTTGAATATGCGTTCAGACAAATATATACTGTATAGTGTATATACATATATATATAAGATATAATAGGCGGTGAAGAGCTGATCCGCTGAACTACAGTAGACTCGTATATAAAGTATTTGGGAGAATGTCGAGACATGTGAAAAATATGCTACTCGGTTGAAAATAACATAACTGTTACACGTGCCATAGTTGTTTCGTATCTTTTTGTAATTTATTATCTTTCGTATCTTTTATTTCAAAATCAAACTGAATAAATTTAATATGTTACTCTGCTTCCTTATTTATTGTAAGTATTACAATGCCGCTCATTCACCCAAACAAGAGAATCGGCCAGAGAATAATTTGGGATATGTTGGAAAAATAAAAAATCTTCATTATTCGATGGACGTATCTCAACTCGTTTTAGGTTTACCAAGTTGTCTGTCTGTTAGCATATTTGTTTTCGCAACTTTATTAAGGTAGGTTTACTGTCAAATTTCTTTTAACTATTTTTATTCGAGTCTTTTGCTGCGTTTTCAGAACTCTAACTTTTCTTAATATAGAAACAAAAGCCTCTTTTCGATGAAATAATTACACATGATGTTTTATATCTGAACCTTGCAATGCATAGCCTGCCCTACAGGACAACTAGTTATTATTTCTTATTAAACGTAGGTCTAACACTACTGGATCTATTATTAATGCGTTTATTATTACAATAGCAAGGAACGACTTACAGTTACAGTTAGAAAGAATTAGGACTTCACAGATATCATCGCAAAACATAAAAATTCACTTCATTAGACATGGCCATGCTATTGATTGATTCAGTCATCGCAACATCGTCGAATTGGACCTTATTAAATATGAATCTGTTGTTATAAAACAAACACTATTACAGTGTTAGTCTGCCAATCTCAATAGCAGTGTGATTTCGGATTTTTTAAGAATATGACTCAAAAATTTTCAATATATAAAAAGGATATAATTCTATATTTATTATCATTTTTTTTCCAAACTATTTTGAACTAAATTCTCGAAAAAGTTCACATTAGGCAAGTGAGATTATACTAAAGCAGTTGTTCATCGTACTGATGTCTCACTCTAAAGCAGCAAATATAACCCATATGGGATTCTTAGAACTAGTGACACGGTAATGCTGGGTCGTGGTGTGTGCGAGGTGATATACTGAAGCGGAATATTCTCTATTCAATTTGCACCATCAATCATATTTTCGCGAGGGGCAGCATGAATGCCGCCCTGAAAGACGAAATAAAGTCCCGAATTTTATATTGTTAGGGAAGAAATTCAAGACATCATATTAGAAATTATAATGGCTAATATAAATATTATTTGTATACGGAATAGGTATTATAACTTCATCTGGTGGGTGCTGGAAACGTTAGGTTTGTATTCATATGAATCTATGAATCCAATTACTTAGAAGTAATGATAATAATGAAACTAGTGTTCCATCTTATCTGAAATTGAATAACAAATTTCAGTTTTCATTCCTGATTAAAGGCCAAATAATGAGTAATTTTCTTGATACTTTTTGAAAATAACATACCTACAAACATTTATAGAAAAGTATATAAGTGATAATTGAGAAAGAAAAATAAGTTATTTCAACCAGGCTAATATGAATGTCTGGAACGACTTACCAAGTCAATTCATTTTATTAAATACCGATGCGCCATTGAAATCTCGGCTTTGGAAATTCTGTTATTTCCCCTTTACTTTCGTGCCATTACCACGTGCTTATTTTGCTTAATTACTCCATCCCGTGATGTTCTAATTTGTGATCTAACAATGCATGAAATTTGACATCAAAGACGTATTCATCAAAATGTTGTATAAATTACTCAATTAGTTTACAATGCTTCAGGTACGTCCACTTGCAGGATATTCTAAAAAATACTGACTGTGAGACGTCGTTTTATAATATTTACACAATTACCCTATTTTTTGTAATTATGATTAAATCTAAAATAACAGCGATTATTTCTTCATTTTTGCCAACATAAATAGAACTTTAAATCCCACTTCTCTGATAAAAAATTCCTATGCGACATTTGCCCAATTTTTTTTAAAAAACAAACGTAGAACTTGAGAGTTTTGTGTCTAGTAGAGGGTTAGGGTTAATCCTAACTATTTGATTTTTACTTCAAATTTTTGGTGCTATTTTCCAACAGAACAATACCATAACCATTACTATAGCTACAATAGTTACGCGAAATTGAACCTATCAATTGTATCTATAGAATTTACAAATTTAACACTACAGTTGACATTTTCGATGACCCTACATATTACTACATGGAGGCTTCCTAATGCAGCGTATCAAAGAAGGTACGCGTAGAAAGACGTAAAAAAAATCCAATGTGCGCCGTTACAATAAAATTCACTATCATTGGCCCTGTTAAGCAACCAACTTAGTGTTAACTCGTGCTGTTATTTCCAAAATATCATGCTAATATTGACTCCATAAATAAAATAAAACTAGAATAAAATGTTTGCTAATTAAAGAATATTTCCATTGTCTTAATTGTTCCTATATATATATATATATTAATATCAAAAGATAATCTATACAAACATGCATGATATCTCTTTATTTGTTAATAAATCAGATCACTTTAAAATATTTTCACTAACAGAATATTAGGCATGAAATGAAATACAGAAATTTCTTCAGTCACAACAAATATTAGTTATTAAATTATCCTATTAGTATCGTATGTAAATGTTATTCATAATACACACTGAAATATTAACGGTTACAATGAGTGAAATCAATAAAGTAAGCAATCTCAAAATTTAAAGTGTAAATGTTAATGTGAGTAGTAGAAATAAAACAGTGTTGCAATGTTGCATTACATTATTATTATTACAAACATCTGATATTCAATCAACATAAAAAGGAAATTAAGTTCACGGATAAGGAAAAGTAACCTACGAACAAGGCGATTTATTTAAAATAAGGGATTAGTTTGTTTAGATAGTTGTACAATTTAAAAAATGTTGTTTGTGAAACGTCTGCTTTAAAATATTTATGCAGGCACCCTATTTTATTTTGTAATTATGATTGGTTTTAATTACCATTAGACATTCATTGATATCCATCAACACCATTTGCCTCGTCCCTTGTACTTGTTTTTTTTTGTATTGAATAGGTTAAAACAAGAAAAATATAAGCAAAACTCCCCTTATCATTTCTTATAGGCAATAAACTATTCAAAACGCCGCAGGACGTTACGAACAGGTCGATGACGTGCCCGAACACGCCCTCTCGAGCTGTAGCACAACGCTCATGTCCAACTACGCCACCACGTGTTGGAGTTGTGACCCGCCAGATTCACAAAGGCGGCGAATTTTTCGGTTTTCAGTAAGCATTCTGGGGGTCTCGTGTAGTTTCGTACCTAACGTACTTCTAGTAGGCGTAGCATAACAATTTTTTGCATGCCAATCCTAACCCTCACCTGACTACGCCATCCAAAAATTGCGTCACTACGACGTCACATAGCTTGCCAAATACTCGTACGATGGCCCGAAATGGCATCAGTGTCGACGATAAAGAACTGACTTTCGTCAGCGATCTCTCTCCTATCGGGATCGTTGCGACGAGAAAACGAGAGAAATGGCTGTTCGATTTCGGGTTCTCTTCTGCGCGTCTTGGATGACAGTTCGCATATTTTGAAGGGCTCTCTTACGTCACTGTGACGTCGTAGTGACGTAATTTTTGGATGGTGTGGTCAGGTGGGGGTTAGGATTGCTACGTGAAAAAATTGTTATGCTACGCTTACCAGAAGTACGTTAGTCACGAAACTACATGAGACCGGCACTCTGGTGTCGAACGTCGTCGTTGCGTCTTTCACCAACGGTTGGAACCGATTATCGGTACGCTACCGATACCGTAACAAAGTGTTTGCTAAATGTCTGGTAGAAAGAGAAGTTGGATATGATCTCTTTACCGGGAAATTCCACCTAACACAACGGAAGGTAAAACTCACTGCAGAAGGGCTGTGTGCAAGTATTGCAACAAAAACATTGTAGGAATAGTGGATCGCATGATTGTCTATTTTGTTTACATTGTAATTTTAGTATTTCTGATGCTAAATTTGATTTTTCCAAGAGTCAAACCAGGACCAGCGCCGGATTACCCATTAAACAATATAAGCACGTGCTTAGGGCAACGGCAAGCAAAGAGGGGCACCACAGAAATTTTAAAGCAGAAATGTATATAGTTTATCGGTGTTTATTGAAATATTACGAGTTCAAAATGTTCGCTTATTTTTCGTCTTCAAGTATCATATTAACCTTCTTCATTAAAAATAAACACTGAAACTTGTTTATTGGACACGAAATGGGCCCATGAGTCGTTTTCTTAAATTGTTGTTGTTTTTTCTTTCTAATATTCACCATGTTGCTGCATCTTTGTTTTATAAAAAAAAAATTCTCTTCAACAATTGGACCAATGAACTATATACAGTTTACACTATGTGGCGGTTCCACGATCGCATTTCAACGATCTAGTGGTCAGCGAAGTCGGGAGTTTTTTGATAAGGTAGACCAGGGTGGTCCAAACAAGGGTTGTCCAAAACGAATCGAATATTCGAATGTATTCGAATATCAAAGTATTCGAATACCTTTTCGGCTGATTTTCGAATAATTCCGAATAGTAGCCACTTTTCGTCGTAAACGTGGTGTTTCGTTTTACGGGAATCTTCAAACGACTTTTTACGCTGTCTCACGTATTGTATAGGCCGCGAGCAGTGATTTCCCTACACCCCCCCTATAGGGAGTGAACACCCCCCCTAAAATTTCAAACACCCCCCCTAATTTTGAGGTGCGATTCAACACTGATGGGTTCTAAACCGCAGTCTGCGGGTCAATTACGGCCCGCGTGACGATTTAAAATGGCCCGCCGAACTTGAGTGAAATAGTTTAACCCTTCATGTGGTACCTTTTGAGTTTTAGATACCGTTACATCATTATCATAGTTTAAGCACGTTTATTTCGTAACAATTGAATTATTCCGGTATCTTATGTATAGGTATGGGTATTATGATTACACACTGCAGTATTTTAGATATCAGCCATATATTAAGGAAGCTTAAAGATGTCACAAAACGAAAACTAGGAACTGAAAACAGACGTTTTTAGATGAATGACAGCGTTTTTATTTCTTTATTGAAAAGAATCAAACTTCAGCGATTTGTCTCCTTACAAAATATTTCAGTTCTGAAGGAATACAACATTATGCGACATCATGATCAGTTGACGAGCGTATTTCTTCAAAATTTAATTCATACAAAAGTCAAACAAACATGTTCAAAAAAATTAGAAATGTTTAACAAAACAAGCCAAGGGTAGCCATTCATACAATGCCAGATGAGCAAGTAACTTCATTAGTCACTATCAGTTGCAAATTACTTGTTGAAACCTAGTAGTATATATTTTCGGTTGAAAGCCGTGCTTGTTACCTATTCCCCGAGAATTCTATCAGGTAAATATTATAAATATTGATTTTATTACATAACAAACTGCGATGCTAGGTGTATCTAAAATCAAGCTTAGAGCCTATTTTGGTGCCTATTTCTCAAAATTTTCCCAGGGCGCTTAAGCGCGCCCTGAACCCCAGCCGGTCGTCCCGCACTTTTCCTCGCTCCGCTTTTCTGGCCCTACAATTTCATTCTGCTGTGGATTTTGGCTCGCCGGCAATCAACTTGGGGGCCCCCCATGTACATCGTTTCTTAAATACATACCATTTTTTTAAGAATGCAAATAGCCTAGTTTATCTCTAATAGCAAATTATTTACCACCCCCTAAATTTTGAAACACCCCCCTAAAGAGAAAAGCTGGGGAACATACTGGCCGCGAGCCGAGGCCATTTATCTTTCAGTTTCGTAGCGCACATAAGGTAACTACCTGAAAATGATTTTAAAATGTTCCTTCGAAATTTAGTAACAAATATTGCCTTGTTCCCACTTACAAAAGTTGCACGTTTTACAGAAAATTAGTCAGCTGTAGGTGATTCCCCAGTGGTCGGATGAATATCAGATGTACTACTACTGCTTGCTTTTGCGTTGAGTAGCCTTTCCATAGTTTTTTTCAGTTATTATTAGTTCAGTTATTCTAAGGAGGTGTTGAAAAGTATAAGTAAGATATTAAACACTTGTATATCCTTACCATAAATAGCAATTTTAGTTGAGCACTAGCTCATAAGACGTTGTTGAATAGGTACGGTGCGGTAACTCCAAGGAAGGCTAGACCTAGAATAATATGTCACAAACAACGATATTTTCTGGCTTGCATGAAATGTTTATGATTAATTTTATGACTCTTCAGCAGACTTATACTACTATATAGGCCACAGCATATTTGGAAATAGAAATTAATGGCTGTTTCTGTAATGCACGGTTGTGTGAAAGAGAAGAAAATAATCAATTTTACTAATGTCGGTTGGTCTAAATCTAAATTCATAGAGTCGACAAGAACCTGGGAAGCAATGATACGGTAAGTTATGCCGGAGTGGAAATAAAAGTAGCATTGGAAACGATTGAGAGGTGAGAAATCAAGTTGTAGACAGACAGTTGATGTTTTAAAATATAGTCTAGGCCTATAGTCCATACTCATACTGTCATACGTGTGATTAGTGTTTTTCCTAATAATTGCTTTTATGAGTGTCCGCACACCGAATTTGCCGCCATGGTTTTGCGTTTGTTTGTATATTGAACCACTTATCACCTTTTCCGCAATGCCCAATCTAGCAATCAGTGTAGTTTTTCATGGCTTGGTTTTTCTTAAAGCTTTCATGGCTTCATGAGTATGACTATCGTCGCAAATTTATTACATTCCACTCCCCACATTATCTTTGCATGAGGTTGTAGGTATTGGTCATTATCAACGTAATTGTTGAAAGAGAGTACAACAGCCCGAAAGTTTATTACTATCGTGTATTTTGTTTTTAAGTTTGGCCCAAGCCTCATTTAATTGGGCTTGTGTTTTTGTGTGCGTGCTGGTGGGCAGGCACATGAGATACTTCATGTTTTAAACTTTTTTGTAGGTTTTGCATGCCCTCCAGAATTCTCCATTTTGAATTTAGGTTTGTTATGGAGTTTTCGAAATAAACTATCTATCTATCTATCTATCATAGGGCATTTCAGACTGTGATATATCAAAATTTAGTGTAGATATAGTCTAGTAATGGTATGCAAACACTGCTGGACTGTAGTACATACGCTCATCGAGTACATCAGATAAAATGCATTATGTATTCAAGGTATTAGTTAGTATTTAGGGGTATTTTTACACTCATACTGTTCCAAATATGATTTTCTTCCTCATTTTAGATACTGTACTACAAAAGAAGACGGCAATGTTCCACCAATCCGACCTAATGCAGGCTCTAATCCCTGCTGCTATAAAATGGATTAAACAAGAAGTCTTGAAGCGTAAAAGTATATGAGAATCATAATAGTTGCAAACAGCTTAGATGGGCTATTCATATTGAAATACTTTAGCACTTTTCTGCAATTGGAACTGCCCATCAAACTCATGTTGGAGACTTCATTGTGGTTTTCAATTCATATTTTCTCAACTATGAAGATCTTTTGAGGTTAACGAGGCATTAATAAATAAAGCTGAGGAATTTGTTTGTTCACTGTATGAAGAGGATATGAAGAATGTAAATGATACCAGGGCACGTCTATTTAACACTGGCAAACATAAGGATTATACCCAACAATGATTCACTGAAGAAGCATGTGGCCCTCAAATCAGTTCTTGAGTTGGCAAACTGCAAGTGTAAAAAAAATAGTCAAAATAATTTATGCAAGTGTGCCAAAATCAACTTAAATTGCACAGATTTTTGTTTTTGTATCGACTGCAAAATCACAGTACACTTATAGAGGAAAAGTCGATTTTCAAGATAGTGGATTTCGAAAACAATTCAGAAGAAAGTGAATTAGATATTGCAGTTGATTTTTATCATTTATCAGTAGTATCATTTTTTTTTTTTTTTTTCGAACATTTGTTAGTGTCGTAGTCCTGTTTCTAGAAATAATATTGCCTTTGTTCAAATAAATAACCACATAAACTAAAAAAAGACTTATTGTAATATTTCTGTTCACTATGTTATGTACATATTGTACAATTTTCTTGACTTTTCTGGTAAATTTCCAAGTGAGAAATAACTGATTTATTTGTGTTTTCGTGCTCACGATGTTAATTTGTGACTTCATTGCTTAAAAATAAATACGTTTGATAGCTTCTATAAAATGGATGTAGCTTTTTATGCTCTTCTTGTTGTAAACTGCTTGTGGTTATTACATAAAATTTATTCGCTAATGTGAATCAGCGTTGTTGGTGTCGCTGCTTTCGAGGTCACTCGCCACTCCTGTCACACAATTAAAGTATTTTTTGTTGTTGGTTACACGTATGTCATATTTTTCATAATCTACCTAATAAATTATGATTGACTGAGGAAGTCCGATTTTGGTCAGGCAAAACATTACAGGAATACATTTGTGTTAGTGTGCTGTAGGGCTCTCGAATTGCATAGTTCTTATGTATGTGTTGTGAACTTATGGTTATTGAATTTCCCGGAACCTCTTATATATTCAATTTCGCATCAGGATTGTGGAACAAGCTGTAATGCGTTCAGTATGTTCATTTTCACACTAAACTGAAGAATTTATTTAGTTACCAGATGTGCGCTACGAAACTCATTTTCTGGGCGTTTTCAAGGCTTCGTCTCACGGCCCATATCCGTTGTAAGGATCTACAAGTGTTTAATAACTTACTTATACATTTTTCAACAACGTCTTAGCATAACTTAACTAATAATAACTAAACAGGGCGATGGAAAGGCTGCCCAACTCAACGCAAGGTCGAGCGGTAATAACTAATATTCATCCGCTCGCTAACAGCTGATTCGATTCAATTGTTACGTCATGCAGAAGTCATTGTTTATTGTCGAAAATGTAGAGAATATAGGACAGATCGTAGCACAGATTTCTTGTAGTAAAAGCGTCTTTTCCGTAAAACGTGCAACTTTTGGAAGTGGGAACAAGGCAATATTTGTTACTACATTTTTGAGGAACATTTTAAAATCATTTTCAGGTAGTTACCTGATGTGCGCTACGAAACTCACTTTCTAGGCATTTTTCATGGCCTCGGCTCGCGGCCTAGTAATGACGATGAATTAGAATCGGCACTTTGATTGTTTATATTCTGTGCGACCGTACGTCGCATAGTGTTGCGACACATTTGCAGGTTTGCGTGGGTGGACATTGCCGACATTCGTCTACGAGGCTTCTAATTTACAAATTCATTTCCATTACGTCGAAAAATTGACAATTACCGTATTTCCCGACTAATAAGTCGCTTTTCTAGGCCACCAAGATAAAGTGATTTGTGACCCTTTCGTTTTGCCGATTCAGCAGAACACGACAGGAAAACACAGCTGTGAAATAACCCGTGGACGTACAGTGTATTACTTCCAAAATCTTCACAGTGTATTACTTCACATTCCAAAATTATTTCAACATTCGGGTTAAAAGGTTGTCCAAAATGATTTCGGCTTTACTAATTAAATTTACCGCTCAATTGTTAAAAATAGTTAATTCTGTGAGTATGATTCTACCAAACTAACATGATCTGGTTCTAAACATTTAAAATTATTAGCGCATATCAGCATAACTGAACAGCAGGGACACAATTTTTCTACCCGTCTTATTGAAGGCCAAATGTAAAAACCCCTTTTTGGAGTGCTAAAAATAGACATCGTCCTATTTGCCATGTGGACTTATTAGCCGGAAAATACGGTATTTATAGCAGTCATTGTTACGATATCCAATAAATTGTCACAAGTTGGAAAAACAAGTCGGTTTATTAGTAAATAATTTCTGATAACGATAGTTAAAAGTATCATCCTTTACCAGGATGATTTTTTGTTGCGCAAAATAATCCAATCCATGACTGGTACCAGCATTTGAAATGTCATGCCGTATTAATTTAATTCTGTTCAATGTAACTCATGGTTGTATCGACAATCTGTGGACATAAAATGTGTGGTAAACTGACCGATTTTATTAAAAATTGAATTCATATTTTATATTGATAAAATAATGAAAGTATTAATACCAAATACCACGGGTATTTGTAGACATGAAATACGTGGTGAACTGCCCAATTATAATTTCGGATTCGTATTTACAAAATAATTAAACTATTATAATTCTAAAATGCAACGGCGATCTGTGATCTTAAAATATGTGGTAAACTGCCCGATTTACCAACATTTGAGTTATGATAATAGAATTAAATTAACACGGTAAGGCATTTTAAATAGTGGTATCGGTCATGGATTCGAATATTTTGCGCAGCACAAAATCATCCTAGTAAAAAGTCCATACTTTTAAATACAAACCAATGGCAACCATTATCCAAATTAGTTCCCAAGAGCGGGATAAAATATAAATTCTTTTTCTGAAGTGTGACAATTATTCGTGAGTACGAAAATAAGAATAAAAAACTAATTATATTCGGCACAATATCACCGCAATCTGTGGGCATAAATTGTGTGGAAAACTCGCGATTAATATTAATTTTTGATTCCTATTTCCGTATTCACAAAATACAACGGCGATCTGTGGACTTGGAATGTGTGGTAAACTACCCGATTATAAATAATTTTTGATTCCTATTTTCATATTTATAAAATAATAAAAGTATTACTACTCCAACATACAACGGTGATCTTCGGACCTCAAATGTGTGGTAAAGTTCCCGAATATAAATAATTTTTGATTCATATTTTTGTACTCGCGAAAAAATTGTCACAAGTCGGAAAAATAACTCATACTTTATCCCGCTTTTTGGCAAATAATTTGGATAATGGTTGGTATTTGAAAGTATGGGCGTTTTACTAGGATGATTTTGTGTTGCGCAAATATTCAAATCCATCATCGATACCACTATTGCCGTATTAATTTAATTCTGGTGACATGACTCATGGTATATAAAATATATACTGCAATAATCTGCAAATATGAAATGCCTGGTACTATAGCTAGGTTGTAACTTGTAGATAGCAGTTATTCCATTGCTTATTGTATGGAAATTCCTACATACATTTAGATAAGCTTCAATTAACGGATTTTATTTTCGAAGTATTCGAAATTTCATATTCGGAAAAAATAATTTTGAATGTATTCGAAATAGTGAACTATTCGGTTTTGGCCAACCCTGTCATGCTGATACATTCCCTGCGGCTTACAGAACAATTTTAGCGTATATTTGTAGTATCTAATGGAGAAACATTTTTGATTTTTTTTAGCTATTCCAACTGGGGTTGGGATCCCGAGATTCAAACCCTTTTTCTAACGCTTTTTCCCTTTATTTTAGTAAAAACACTCCTCTGTTTTCAAGCGTCGGCCATGACAGTTGTGACGAAACGCAGAGCCGACGTCGCGCAATCCAGTTTTTTTTTAGCTAGATCCCGAAATAACAACTAAGACGGACTTGGTTCGTATTTGGCCATAAGCTTGCTCACGCTGCAAGTTTTTAAATTACTCAATATAACAGTTCGTAATAAAATGAGTGTCGCAAGAAAGGTGACATAAGGAAAACGCGGCGGAAACGCTTTTCCTTGCCAATCACACAGTGTCTGTTTTGATTTCAAGTAATATCTGTTACGAAAGAATATAATTTGAAGCGACATTAAAAGCGAGATGCGCGAAATACAACAGTAATTCGCGGGAACTAACTTCAAAATGACTGAAGCTTTATAAATCTTCTTTAAAAGAACGCCACCCATGCAACATAATAATAGTCTGATTATAACGATAAACTCTCGTTGTTTAATAAATATAAAGTAAATAAACTCGCGATATTTCGATAACTTTTGGGTTTTCTCCGACTTGCAGCCCGCGAGACCTCCTCAAACGTTTTTGCGGTCCTTCAACCTAGCAACCTTGAACCACTCTGAGGTAGACTACTAGGTACCGGTAAAATTTCAAACTACAGTTGTGACTTGTATTCTTTGGTATTTCGATTCACGTTGAGACTGGAGGCATGAATCTTTATTGTCACACTCTCTCAGGATTAGAGCTCAACCGATATATCGGCCCGATATTGCGTGTTTGACGTCACATCATATTGGCAGTAAACGACCGATATATATATATATATCGGCTATATATAACAGTTAAAAAACCTAAACATGTTCGTAAAAGTTGTTTTATTTACTGTTGGTTGTAAATATGTTTAATGTATAATACACTTATGTGGTTTATTGTTTTTATAATTAAATTATACATGAGGGGCACCAAAGTCTTCAGTGCTTAGGGCACCAAAGGGGCTTAATCCGCCCCTGACCAGGACAGAGCCACTGTGGTTTAACTCGGTGCCGTAAACTGGTCCACCCTATATGTTAACTCTAGGTTATCTATTTCTAGCTAGGATATGCGCAGCGTCCTTTTAATCCAATTATAATATAATTTACAGTACCCTGGTACCGGTAGGTCAGTATTTACGTGCGTAGGAAATTCTATGGGCCAAAAAGTTTGTACTGGCATAGTCTATCCATCTGTTTTACCCCATCCTATATCTAGATAAATATAAAGAAAGTATCTTTCCTGCTTTTCAGGGCTGCACCAAAACACCACAGTGCATGAAAGATTACCCAACAATGAAAAGCCAAATGGGTGCCAAAAGGCAACTTTTTGATGCTGCTTCAAGTTCTTCCTGCAAAGCGAGTGATATTCCACAATCAAAATTGTTATCGTTTTTTGATCGTCGAACATTCAATGAGAAAACTAATGCTCTGCATCAAGAACTAACTTTGACTCACTCTTGTTACAAAAAAAAAAAAATTTACATTTTAGAAAATTTTGTTCCGACAGTGTGTGCAGTTGCTAAAACGCACATTTTTGCCTTAGTTTCGCGGTGATAGGGATGGTATTTCAATAAAAAAGACACAAAAAAAAAATTGTTTTTAAACAAGCCCTTGTTTTCTTTTTTTCCGTATGACGAATATATTCGTACTACCATCCTTGGTCATAATATGACAATATTAGTTATTTTCGGACTATTTTACGTTTATGTTCATGTTTTGTGAAGTATTCCCGCACTAACTAAAATCATTTTAGGCATCCAACTATGATCCGTGCTTGATCCGTCAACATTTTTTTTTGTAAATTTTTTATTTTACTACTAAGTGAATTTTATTTGTGTAGGTATTTCAAAGCTTAGAGATACACGAAAGTATTGGTCATTACTTCAAAGATAAGTCATTTGAACGAGTGGGAAACAATTGCGCCCACATAATAAACAAACAGAGATTACAGACAACTATCGTGAACATGCTCTTACATATCATTGATTATTTCGCGTTTCGCTTCGCTTGCGAAGCTGAGTCTGGTTTTTCTGCAAAGGTGACGTAACGCTCTTTGAGCAGAGCGCTTGAAATCTCGTTTCTTTGTAACACGTGTTCATCGAAACGATAAGAGTGTGAAACGTTCTCTCAAAATTTTTTGAAATTTCTCTCTTATATGCGGCATAAGGTGGAGAGAAATCGCGTGTCGAATCTCAGGATACTGTTAGTAGGAGGCGTCAAAAACAAACCTTTCCAGCGAGATATTGGGGGCGGACCTTGCACATTTGATTAACCAGTTATTAAATATTATAAAATGGATAAAAAAAAGTCTATTTGGAACAGCGGAAAAAAAGGGTTTTAAAACAAGCTGTTTTTCTTTTTGAAAATAAAAAAAACTAAACTAAACTAACTTACTGTAAACTCGTGATGTTATTATCAAAATGTCATATTAATATATACTCCATACATTAAATACTAAGATAAATTTTTAGCTATAACTGAAGCGAAATTTGTTTGCCTAATTATTCCTTATAATTAAACATATATTAATGTCAAACGATAACTTACACACACATGCACAATATCTCTTCATTTTTTAAATAAAAGAATTTTTTTTCAATCTTAGAATGTTAGGCATTGAAATGAGATAACATATGATATAATATATAGAATATAGAAATTCCTTCAGTCACTATGAACATTAGTTATTAAATTGTCTTATAGTATGTAAATATTATTCACACGACACATGCTGGAATTAATACGGTTACAATACGTATATACAGTGAAATAAATAGAGCAAGAAATTTCAAAATATAAGGTGCAAATGTTAATAAGAGCAGTAGCAATAAAATAATGTTGCATTACATTAATATCATTATAGACATTTGATCATTCAATCATCATAAGGAATTGCTTCAAAGTCATGGTTAGGAAAAAGTAATCTACAAACAAGGCGAACTTCGCTGTTAGTTCAACATAGAGATATCCAAAAGTTTGCATTTTTTAAATTTTATTAGTTCTAAGGACATCAAGATTTATTACTCGGTCTCTGTTTCAGACCTCATGTTTTTTTTTTATATGTTCTGATAAAAACTCTCTTCCTGTGCAATTTGCTTTCCGTTGCTAACATCAAAATTTGAGTAGAGGTTGAACGATGATAAATAAGCTGAGACAGTTACGAAACAGAACCGATATTGATCCTGAAATAAAAATACGTAGAGTCATACCAATTAGTGCTAATTATTATCACACATGACAGGTACGTAATTACAAAACAGCAACATGAATTATTACGTCCAACCAACTCATTTTTGTTACAAATAGTTTTTATCAAAAGTGTGATTCATTACCAAACGTTTTTGGGTAGGTCAATGAGTCTAGTTTTCTTTTTTAGAATCATCCAGTTACAATAAATATTAAGATTAATGACATGGATTGAATAAAGTACATGAGTGCAATTAAACTCACCAAAGATTGAACCATTCCAGGTCTGCAGTCACGAAGATCTTTCACTGTCCGAAACACGTCAACCCGGTTTTCACATTGTAATCTTTCAAGCAAATTAAATATTGCACAGAATGTTCCAGTTCTTCCAGCACCGTCGCTGTGAATACAAGCGTTCAGTTAGTTTTTATAGAGCTTGACTGCATGTGCGTTTTCTTAGATAAGCAATATAGAAGCAATAATCTTAATTACTATCAGATGACTGAGTATTGAAATTCCAAGTACGCATTTAGAATTCGAATATATTCGGTCATATCGTAGC
The DNA here is from genome assembly GCF_013122585.1 of Styela clava. Taxonomy (NCBI): domain Eukaryota; kingdom Metazoa; phylum Chordata; class Ascidiacea; order Stolidobranchia; family Styelidae; genus Styela; species Styela clava. The sequence continues at coordinate 17,030,089 of NW_024102834.1, read as the reverse complement.
AATAAGCTTGATTACTATCAGTTATAGCTGAGTGATGTAATCGTTCTTTTCTTCTTCATTGACTATATCAAACACAAATTACCTAAAGCGATAAATATTTTTAGATAATTGAAAAAAATTGCGTAACATTTAGTTATTTTTTTCAGCTAAGACACGTTTGACTACTCGTATGCTGTATAATTCTGAACATGCGATTTTGTAAAACATTGTTTCATAGTTTTAGACATGTTACCTGCAATGAATCAGAGCAGTTGCTTCTTTGTTTCTTCTTACGCTCGATTGCATTTTCTCTATGAGTTCAATTATATCGGAAGTGGATTCAGGACATTTGTTTGATTTCCATCCAACATATTGGTAGTGAATTATTGTCTGAAATAAAAATATTACTGAGAGCTGACCCAATAAGTATATATTTATATTGTATTCTACGATATTACAGTACTTTTAATATATATATGCTTATATTTTTATTATGAACTGAACTAAAATGTTGAGTGAGTAATAAGTACTAGAATGTAAACAACACCCACTAATAACAAAATGTCAAAATAGTCTTTCTGAATATTCTTTTTATGGTCAGCCAATGAACCTTTCAGAATACATTACGCTGAATAAACCAAACCTAAAATAAAATTTTACCTTTACTGCTTCGTCTTCAGAAACTTGTATTTCTCTTCTGATAATTTGTCCTTCTGTGTTCGTAGCTTTTACAGATATATTCAAGCTTTTTGAAAGCATTTGATCATCTTCCCAATAAGGATAACATTGCTCCTAGGAATAAAAATATACAGTCTCAAAAATATTGAAGATATTCAATAACTCAATATATTTAATTTATACTGTTGACGCCATATTGTTACAGCCCAATGGTGATGCAGGGATCCGCACGGGTTCTTGCCAATTCTTGGAACGTTGTGACAGTCAGCAAACTCGTACTTGTTTTTTTGTTTCGTTTTACACGTTGGACGACCGCAGCTGACGACAATCGCTCTATTTGGCGTATTGAAAGTTATGTAAAGTGTGTGATTTTAACATAATATTTCCGAAACAAGGGTTAGCTGTGGTTAAGCTAGTGAGATCGATACAAAAGAGAACCATTTTCTTGAAATTTTGAATCCCACCGATCACAAGTAAATCATAATTTCGTTTTCATATTTATTAAAATCCATCACCAACCATTGATTCAATCCGAGCTATTTTAACTATTCAAAGCTGCAGGTAAATGAAGTACCGTTTTCCCATTCCAAGGTAGCAGCCACTACAGAGAGATCTATGATATTGCAATTTGATTTTTTATTTCATATGCCCTGAAAGACACTAAAGTAAACTAAGCTATCGGCGAGGGAGGAAATGTAGGTTTTGTTATTGAATACACATAAATTGTTGAACCCACGCCAGCACAATCGCTGTATTACAAATGTGACGGCATATTCGAATCCAACAATCGCTTACCATTACACTCAGTAGAGTTATAATATTTCTAATTATACATGAAATTATTGTAACCTTCAGTGGGAAATATACGGTATTATCATCAGAATTGCTCTATAATACTTTCACACGCACATAATATTTTATTAGTTATAATTTATTTTTCATACAATCTTAATAATTTAAGCTTCACAAGTTGTTTTAGTAAAAAATGGCGACCATGTTAAAAATTTGAATTATCTTCAAACTTCAAAAGAAAAATGCAATATTTTTTTCAATAATTCCATCTAGTATGAGGACAGTTTGCTTTACTAGAAAATAAAGAAATATTCTAGTAGGAATAGATTCAAGGATGCATACAAATGATGATGAAAAAAACATCGTAAACTATTTCAAGAGCCAATTTTTTCAGATTCTGTGATTTCAGCATTGTCAGTTTGAAAACTTTATCGTAGTTAAGATGCGTTCTTTGTTTCTTAAAAACAGAGTTTGAATTGTGCTGGACTATGAAAGCTACTAGTTTTTTAAAAACATATCTGTAATTTACCATCTAAAGTAAACGACTTTATATTACTTCAGAGCATCACAAAGTCTTTTTTATTTTTGCAACGACTTATATTATAGTTTAATATATCAACATCGTCTCTGTCATTTTTTTGTTTATCACCCAACCTTTACATGAACAAACTACATCCCGCGGGCCAAATCCGGCCCGCGGAGTAGTTCAATCTGGCCAGCCCGATGCTGCCGTAATCCAACTAAAACCAAATTTTAATGTTTTAGCTGAAAAATTGTTCAGGGAATTTGGTCAGATTGCGATTAAATTTAGTTTGGGCACGTGGTTTATTGATAAAGGCCATTCAGAGGCCATTATAGATTAAATAATAGATTATCACAAAACACTAAACAGAGTCCATGACATTATAGTTTTGTACCAATGTATATTATAGTTTGATTTGCGGTGTGTCATTTTTTTATTTATCATCTAATCTTATGTTCCAATTTGAAAAAATCTTGCAATGTCTGTTTTGTATCATAAACCAACATCATGAGGAAATGTGAGTAACTATTGTATACAGCTGCACGATTTACATCTCCCGAGTCCCATTCAGAGCACATAATGGAAAAATAATATTATTACAACACACTAAAAAGAGTCCATGACAGTTTATCATAACTAAAATGTTACAAATACCTTTTTCCCTTCTTCATCGTTGGTTAACATCACAATAGTGTTGACATTGTTGTCAATTACTGCTCTCCAGAAAAACTTTGTGGTTGACTTCATTGGGCCTTGTGCAGCAATTAGTTTTGTGATATCGCCGTATGACTAAAGGGAATGTTACATATTGTCAAAGTTTTCAGTTAACATATCTTTGTTCGTTATTCGACAAGAAATAACTCGAGATATTCATTCAAATATTAACTACAATTGAACAAATTTTCATCTTGTTCATCATTTCATCATTCATATCAGCGACTAATAAACTTTTTTGCCTTCGTTTATCTTTCGTTTTGGCTATGTTTTTCTAAAAAAAAAACGTAGATAGAATTTTAACTCACTTCAAGCTTAGATGCATTGATATAAGGCGTTTCAGTTTCATCACTTCCCCTCACAATCACAACCTTGTTCTTAACGTCTGCAAGTACAAGAATTTGTTATTCATGATAGCTCTGTTTAAGTAACTTTGTTAATTATTTATACTATAGCATAATATAATCAGATTAGAGATACCGTCGCGTTTTTTTGTAATCAGCTAGCATAACATTGAAGTGAATAGAAATATGCTACAGTTTACTAACATGGTATAATATCTGGATTTCTATTCATTGCTCTGTAATCCCCCGTATTTCCATGCTTAGTTTGATTTATAGGTCCAATCTTTCCCAAGTTGTCAAACTGCTTACGAAGTTTGACCCCTTGCTGGTCGCTGTGAATTGAATTATAAAAACATTAAAATTTTATAAGAAATGATTGCAAATCAATTAAATGAAAGAAACAAATGTATGGATAATCCCACAAATTCAATGTTTCCTCTCCACAAATTTCAGAATAATTTTTTATTAAATTGAATTCGATGTAAAATCGTCATATTACAAGAAGATATTGATGAATGTTTATTATTTTTAATACGATAAAAAATATTTTATTTGAATTACCAGAACTATATAACATAATATTTTTATTTTAATCTCATATTGAACACAGCAGCATCACACAACTAAAATTTTAATCTCACCCTTCTAAATATTGGCTCACTTCATCTGGACCCATATCAGTATCACCGTACATATAATTTTCCAAGAGAAGTTTGTGCACGAGAATGTATTGGTCCTAAAAACAAAATTAATGATAACTAGCACTGTAAGACTTGTGGGTTAAATTAAAATGTGATACTCATTTCTATGTTGTATTCAACGTTTATGGTTATGAAACAGTTGACAATTTTTGGAGGAGAGGTGTATATATATGGATCGTTTTGCCATTATTTTCTCATGAATGTTACGCTTTTCTCAATAATCACTGGACCAATTGCCTAGAAATTTTCACTGGTTAAGATAATATTTTTCACTAAAAGGAGATTACTTTTATTTACTTCAACACATTTAGTGAGCTCTATGTGATTCGTTTTTCACTTCAAAGGTTGAGTGATGCCCTCTTCAAAATTAATAAAAATTATTTGTAGAGGTTCTGCGAACTCTCTTTCTCCTGCTACGCAAAAGTCGGAGGTTTCTAGATTAGGTAAGGTACTCTAAAATGTAAGGTAGACTATTCGTCGTTTAGGCCTTCGTGTCTATATATTTTGGCGTTACTCTCTTCTTTCCCAATAGTCGTTTAAACACTTAGTTTATCATCGTCTGAAGAATTGTTGTCAAAAATCATTGGGCATAAGACAAAATTATATCTGAATGCTTGACATAACTCTCTGCTGGTCAAAAAAGCAGGAAGGTTAATTCTTACGCAGCTCTGAACCATATCCACCCTTTGCTCTCTCATCTTCAAAACACAATTGTAAACATCAACTGATCTCAGGGCTCTAGATTCTTCTAGTAACATATCGAAGGCAATGAAAGCGCCAGTTCTTCCTGCTCCAGCACTAGCATTAATAAAAAAGATTGATTGCATAGTTACGAGCACTTTTCATGAAACGTTATTGAAATTTAAATATTGAACGATACTTAATGTTATTTAAATAGACCGACCACATTAAGTAAAATGTTTGTGTAAAAGGCAGGTGCAAGTTTGTTGTTTCTTTTGACTACAGTATATTTTGTCAAAAATTAAGTTTTCAAAAAAATTCTTAGCTCTGGGGCTAGCTTATATATAGAATTTTACATAAAGTTAAATGTTTTGTCTCGTGCTAATGATTATAATCTCATACATTCGAAAGTGATTCGAATCCTAGCGAAACAATTGTTATTTTCAGGTTTGTTTATATTTTTGTAAAGACATCTGTGGTACAGATTTTGAATTGAAAAATAAACCGCACAAAGGTTTAAAAGTAAATTCATTTGAATATTTCATTTAGCACCACACCTGCAGTGCACAACAATTGGAGCATTCGTTTCATGGGCTGATACGGAATTGTGGAATCTAATTAGATTGCTGGTAGTGACTGGTGCTCCATGGTCAGGCCAATTCACAAAATGAAACATGTGTGTTGTTATTTGCTGAAACAGTCAAACATTCCATTATATAGCAGAATAACAGACCTTACTTGAAAGCAAAGTAATTTTCATGATAATAATTTCTCAAATAAATAATAAATAATATATGACTCTGAAAGAAAGCTATGTTTGTGTATATATACATAGCAATAATTCAGGGACAAAAGTAGTCAATAAAATAAATCAATAAGAGGAAAAAGATACAGGCCGATATGACTATACATAATTCCAAACGAGTGGGCAATTGTAATATTCACAAAAAATTATCACCTGTTAATTTGCTATATTTTCAACATGTACTTGTAAAGTACTTAATAAAAGGTAAATAAAGTAAGCGACTTGATCATAAGGATTTGAAGATAGTGAAAATCGTAGATAGACCGAGAAAATATTGTGATATCAACGGAAAAGTCACATAAAATTATTACCTGTGTATTTGATATAACTTTTAGTTTACGAACTTTAAATCCCCCATAGGTAACTTCTTCCAAATTTTCAACTTCAACTTCTCCGTACTTATTAGCTATTCCTTGATCTGGCCAATATTTTTCGCACTTTTTCTGTACATTTTATACCAAAATTAAATGTCTTCTAGGCGGATTGTATTTTAACGGTTTGTATGATATCGAGGTTTACCTCCAGCATAGACATTTTTATTAATTCCAGAATGCCCTATCCCATCATTCTTTTCAATGGTCATTAAACTTTGTTTTTGCTGATAAAACTTATATTAAAAGTTTACACTTTACACAATTAAGATATTTGCGTTATTGACGAAAGTCATATTGGAATATATACCTATATATAGTAAAAAATAAAATACTTTTCCATTTTCGATGCATTTTGTCAGCATAACAATACAAGTAACTTTCCGTTCTGCAATCATTCTCCAAAAATCATCCATCGTACTTGGTAGAGGACCTTGTGTAGCAATGTATTTCTTCGGTTTGCTAAAGCCCTATTTAAACATAATTTATTGTTATGATGGCAACATTAGTATCATTTAGAACAATTATTGGTATTCACCACATCACTGTGAGTTACAAAAAAAAAAATAACAGCTCCCTCTCTAGCATCGGCTGCTGGTGCTGGAGTCGTGTTGGAGGCGAAAACCTAAAAAATGTCTTATAAAATAAAATAAGAAAATTCTGTCAAGGGTAATTCAAATAAACATATTTTTAATATTTAACCAATTTATTGCAAAGTTGATTTCACCAAATGTGTATAAAAAGTAACAACGAATAGTTAATGCGATACTTGAGCAACAAAAATATTTATATCAAACATACATAAAAATATCAAATATTTCGGTATAAATAAAATTAGTGTTTATAAACAATCAATATATATTCATACGCGGCCCGGCCCTATAGATTTCTCGGAGAAAAAAATCTTGAAAACTTACATGAATGTAGCAAGCATTGATATAATTGCTGTCTCCCTCGCCACTCAGAACAACTCGTGAGTTATCACCTTCAAAACAATTTTCCAATTTTTACACAAGCAAAACGGATTTTATGGATAAAAAAATTTTTTTTGCTGACATTCAACGAACTCAAAATTATAAAGTATGCGATCACATAGATAGACACATGTGTTGTTATTTAACAAAGGTTACACGATGAAAATGAAAATACTGTATCATATAATAAAAGAGTAAGTAAGGAAACCCACAAGGTAAAATATTTTTGTATCGGTTTTTCTTTTTCAGTGAAACAGCGGCTCCGATTTCAGTTGCGTAATCAAGGCGCTTTGCCTTTTCTTTTAAATCCTGTAAGTTATATAAACAAGTTTATAATTAAGTACGTCGAACATCCATATATGATGTCGTCATTTAAACATTTCCAAACAACACAAATTTCACTATTTTTCACCGTGATATTACAAGCAAAAATTTTGAACTTGATGAAAGATTGTAATGATTCATTGTATATTCATGATAGGTTCTAACGAAAGGCTAATAGAAATTTGAAAAATATTATTGATCAATAATTGAAAATTACCTCAAACTCTTCCCTGAATTTTGCTCTGTCTGAAGATATCATCATGTTATAATTTTCCAACAATTGATCAAGTTGAATTTCTGTTTCTGACCTTGGTTCGTGTTTATCCATTGATAAATTAGCGTAAACGTGCTCTAAGCAAAAATTGAAAAAAAATTAAGGTAAGAGAGTACGGATAACTGAAAAATCAATTGTTGGATTTGCACATCGTGTTTTTTCGTACATTGTTTTTGCTAATCTAAATAACTACCAAATAGTTTTCTAAATACACTATCGCTGCTTTTACTTTTAGAAAACGAACAAAACACAGAAAATTAACCAGGAAATTAATCGTATATTTTAGACGTAAATGTACGGTCGGCAAATATAAAGAGGACGACAAAAATCTCATATTACTTTCTCGATGCCAATATTTTTTTTTTAACTGTAGTTCTATACGAACTAAATATTTTTCAGGGTTCGAATTCGAATACGACCACCCGGACCAGGCATAAACCCATGAACTTACCTTCCTCGTCATGTAACACCTGCATGCTCAAATTGGGCGTTTTCTTCTCACCCCCACGTCGCCTAAAATAACATTTACATATTAAATAATAAATCATTCGTGTTCTATTCAAAAAGAAAAAAAAAACAGTAGTAGTAGTTTTGATTTCCTAAATATTGAATTTTCGAATTATTAATTACCTTCAGTAAAAGTTTGTTCCTAACCGACGAACGTAACTATACGATGCTATTTTTTACATAAACGAAATTCATTCCTATTGAGCAAATGAATTATAGTTGAAAAAATTAGAAAATATTCACATACCTTCGAATGATCATGATGACGACAAAAATACCCAACACAGCCAGAACAACCAGAGGTAAGACGATGTATAAAGGATTAGCTGTAAAATATTATATTCAATACTAAATAATTTGACAAAATGTATCTATAGAGAAAAGTAATGAATTATTAGAATTAATTTAATTTCAAAACAATTCCAGTTCTAGATATTTGTCACCTCCAGACTACAAAAGCACCCGATAAATACAAACATTTATATTATTAAAGTATAATACTTAGTGAAAGCAAAGACTGAATTATGTATAAAACTTTATTTATTGCATATTTAAATTTTGTAACTGAAATTACTGTAACGTTAACTCACTTGTAGGCACGAGTTCTTTAGACTTAGTGGTGAATTGCGACAATTCACTGGCTTTCAACAAAACCCCATCTTCTCCCGGTGTTGTCGACACTGTGTAGTAGCTGAAACAGATTTTTGCATTTGCATATATTGAAAGCCACAAAAAGGCAACACATTATCATACTTTCCATATTTACACTCCAGTATAGACTGTTTTAATATTACAAACAACGTCATTAAAGGAAGGCTTCTCAATCGATTTCTTTAACTTAACGGTTTCTTTAACGGCAATAAACAAAACTCTCTTTTCGTGCATGACCTTACGCAGAGCGATGTTTCAAAAATTCGAAGCACTCGCTTCTGCCTATTTTTGAACTATTCTCCAATACAGTGGGCACATAAAAATCGTAATCTAAGTTGCATTCGAAGAATATGATGCTACATTTATTTTCAAAATATCTGTAATTTTGCAAATATCTACCATACTTTGAATGACGTGTAAAAAAACGATTGATATGCAAGCAATTGTTATCCGTCAATTATTTCGTTAAATAAGGTTCATAATTGAGCGATCGTACAGTTCACGTCACGTTGATAGGTCATCAATACCTGTATTCGGCATCATTGTTTAGCTTGAGGTTTTGACCTGTCACATCATCATCAGATGTTGACACAGCTCTCTTGTTTCTTGTATTATTGGAGGCGAGATTTATGTTGCAGGAAGTTGATGATTCATCTCCCAAACGTCGCGATATTTTGTTAGTGTTTTCAATTTCTTCATTTATTTTATTCCTTTATTTTTAAATAAAAAATAACCTTCATTTTTTTTTATTATAAGACTCAATGTACTCAGAGGTTAAGCAACAATATTATACTATAGATTGTATTGGCAACACAACCAGTAATTGAATACGCGTGGAACCGGATGTTCATGGCATTAGCTTATATGTTAGTTTAATATTTCGAAAGATTAATGAAATGTCAATTTTAAATCAACGTTTTAAACAAAATGAAGAATGCGTTCTTTAGATTTTAATTGAAATAATATGGTTTTTGGTTCACTTGAATATACTCAACTAAAAAAACTGTACATACGGCTCACCCTGAAATAGCAATGGCAATATATGGCTGATTTGCTTTGACTGAATTTCTCATGAGATCTTTCAATTCTTCGAGATTTTCAATTTGTCTTAAACTTGAATTGTTGGCTTCATACACAACAATGAGAAACAAACAACTAAAAGATAGCAAACCTTAAATTTATTGAAAATTTATGTTATGATTAGTGAAAGTATCAATTGAGTGGCAAATTACCAAAAAATAAAAAAAAAATTCAACTTCATTGATGCACAGAAGAATTTTATCTTAAATTGTATCAGAATAAATAAAACAGAAACAGTTCGAAATATTTGAAAAGGGAAAATGCTAAAATTAACATCAATTGTGTGTTTAGTTTTATACTTTTAGTTAGAAAGCAATATTACAGTATAAGGAGTTTCGCAAATAAAAATCATTAGTGTAAACTTGATGTTCTCAACTAACCTGATAGGTCCATTTTGTTCTTCTGGGAAATTGATCTCAACATTGTAAGTTCCGTCGTTGTTTGGTTGGTCTGACACAACTGACTTTTGAATTTCGTCTGGTACTGAATATAACAAAATTATTTATTGTGTTTAACATATCAGGATAGACGCATTTCCAATTACTTCCTGATATATATACTCACTTCCTCTTTCTGTTATGCAATTTCCAATAATATTTAACGGTGGACCTACACCAGCACAAGTTACTGCTTGAATAGTGAATGAATAGTTTCTATTGAAAGAGTATTCTACGTCCAATTTTGTGGAATGAGTTGTTGCGTTGTAAACTGTCTGGTACATTTGTTTGGAATAGAATTCCGAAGCTGCATAGACTAGTGTGGAATGTGCAATTATCTTAAAAGTAATAAAATACTTTCTTCAAACAAGAGCAATAAGTCGCAATGTATCAAAGATCTTGTAAATTACTATACTTGTTACATCACATGTTAAAACTTATAATCAATTTATTACCTTAAAATTAATGATCCCCTTGTCTTCCGTTTGCTTTTTCCATGAAATTGAACATGTTTTATTTTCCTTTTCCTTATTTACGTTTGCTTCTTCTATCTTTTCAGGAATTGTTGCATGTGTTTTCACTTTTATTGTCGAAGTGAAAGAATATTTGCACTCTTCTGGACACACAGTAACCTTAATTCCAATATTGAATTTATATTCACAAAATTATATTCCGCCATTCGGTTACACATGCGAGATTGAGGCTATCAATCAAATACCTTAGCTTCACTGAATTACTTAGCCTCATCATAAAAGAAAAAATCAATTTTCCACAGCTTGGACTTGAGCATGTTAAGCCAATATTGTTGTCTAGTATCCACTTGGTCAATACAATTAAAAAGTAGAAAAAACTAGTTTTTAACAACTTTCCTGAAGTGTCAATCTGTCGTCAATTTACCAAACTTGACTGACGGTCTTACATCTTTTTTAATTGAGTTGGACTGAAAAGGTTAGTTTGCTCAAAGTTAGGTTGTGTTAGATGTTCAAAAATTGCTAATGTTAGGGTGCAAAACACTGGGAACAAATCTTTGTTAAAGTATGAAGGAAATATAGAAAAGTTCCATAAATGTATTTTCAGTCGCACTTAATATGCTATGTTTTAACAGATCAACTTGGATAATAATAAATGAAAATGTCAATTCTTCGAATACTCACTCGGATAAGATACGGTGTAGAATAATTTAAATTTGTTAATTTCACTGACATCAAATTTTGATGAGAAGGAACAACATCTGTTCGCCAGTTTTGCAAAGTTGCATTTGAATCCTCTTTTATGACGTCAATTCTGTGAAATATTGAAACAAAGGTAAATTTGGATGAGTCTCAAAACGTTTTCTTTATTAATATCTGGCCTATGAAATTTATGTTGAGGTTATAATTTTATGAAACCAAATTTATGTTATAACAAATAAAAAACCTGTGTAAAATTCCAACTGCTTCTGAAGCGGGAATCCAATTGATTGTGATATTTGAGCTGCATTCGTCTACATTTGCGCTGAGATTTTTTGTAATTTCAGGAACTGCAAATAAATGAGTGATTATCAAAATACAATCGGTACATTTCCAAGACTTCCAATAAAAAAACGAAACAATAAAGCCAATTTTTAAGTTTGGAGTTGATGCGTTCAGGGTTCGCGAGCAGAGATCATAAACGTGATAAAAACTAATTTTCGTATAGACCTGGGTTGCTTGAATTTCTTATCAATGATCCCTTTATATGAATGCTTAATTAATAGTTTTAATTTGTTTCAAAGCAAGTTATGCTAGATTTAATTTTCTTGACATTGACATATTAGTCTGATTAGAGAGTATTGAATTCAAACAATCACTTTGTCATACAGACTTGAATATGTCGAATGCATAAAATGATGCAGTTGAATTGAATCTGTTTTGAGCCCTCATTACACATATATGACAAACATACCTATCTTGTACATCGATTGATGTGTGTATACAATGCAAATAGTTTTAAGGTATACGAAATAGATGATTCAAATATTGTACTGAAGCAGTTTTTGTATCTTACTTGTACTTTCACAAATGAAGCCAATAAGTGATGTACAATATGCATCAGCCCATTCCCAATGAAAATCCGATCGCAAAACTAGACAAGATACATCATGATCTGGCCTGCCTTTATGCCAAGCAACATAACTTCCATCCGCGAATCCTTCTTTCTGGATCCACCTAAACATTTAGTTTTTTTTTAATGATGGACAAAAGTTGCCATGTGACCTATTCACCAATTAATAACTACGTGATTGTTTGTAAACTTGATAACTTCATTTTTACCAGACAATTTACTCAAAAGTTAAAAATACGTGCCATATTTTTAGCGCTTAGTGGGTATCAGAAGGTCAAATGTTTCAAATGAAAAGGATTCAATTTTATTTGACACAAATGAAATGCATGTTGGTGTTTGATATACTTATACACGACCATAGCCTGAGCAAATATTTACAGATCCAAGTATGATTAGCATATCCTGAATCATTCTATTCGTAAGTAAGTATCAAATATCGAACAGGATTTAATATTCGAAAATTTGTGCTTCCCACATTTGATCCGATTCCGTAATATAACCAAAGGACTAGTCATTGCAATCTTATTAAAATTTGATTATCAGCATAATGCAAAATTACGAAGATTAAAAGCGCTTCCATCTCTCACTCTTTGTTTTAATTTTTATTGATTAGACTCGACTTTTGTATATATATTTTTGTCATTGACTATTTTTCTAAAACGTCGATCATGTTTTGTATGGCGTCATACAAAGTTTTTGGTGAAATTTTTCAAAAAGGAAGTTTAAATCCTACTAACTTTCCATGCTTCGTCTCGTTGTAGAACAATGTGTCATCATCCCATCTCCATATTCGACTATTTCCTTCAATTGTCCTTTGTGCACCTATATATACTGTTGTTCAAAAAGATGGATTTAGACTTGTTTTGCAATTAACCGACCATTTTTGAACTATATATATTGAATTAGCATTATTGGACACGGAGTGAACCTATGGATCATCTTGTTACTATGTTGTAGTTGTTGTTATTCTTGTTGGTCTCGTTGTTGGGATTTTTCTTCTTATCGTTATGGAAAAATCGCTTTTCTCTTTAATTACTGAACCAATTTATCTTTAATTTTCAGTGGTTGAAGATTGTATCTTCTACTAGAAGGCTATTACTTTTATTACTTGATTACCATTACGCCCATATATTTGAGCAGAGCACACCTGTTAAAATTAGTATTATATCATTTCACAAAATATAAAACTTCTAACGAGATATTTTGTTGTAGTCCAGCGGATAAGACCTCAAATATGATGGAATTGTGCACTTTTGGAAGCAAGCATGAAACTTGGCACCCATGTACAGTAGCATATTCTGATTAATTTTGGATATGATGCCATCCATGAAAATACCTCGTTGCCATGGAAACGAGGCATCATCCGTATTGCTATTAAAGGGAAAAAAACATTACTTTAGGAAAGGATATTTTTAAGATAAGTAAACCGATGTGTATATAAGAAGTGAAGAATATGATCAGAAGTGCATTTTGACCATTTCCCTTGATAACAGAATACCTGTTACCATGGAAACGAGGTATCGTCAATGATCAAACACAATTATAAGTCGCACAACCTGTATTTTCTGTTATTGTCATGGATCACAAATTAAGCTACATTCACTTTCAAAATGTAATTCCGTTTGTGCTCAATCAACTGCCATCGCCAATGGTATACTTTCAAATTCATAGCCACGTAAAGTTGGTGAAAATATAAAATATATATCTCATAACTGACGGATTACTGTTATCTTGGAGCTATCATATTGACAACATATTTTAATAAAAATAAATTCATTCTCCTTGGCATTAGTAACTCAGTCATATAAAAACGGGAAACTTCCATTACATTTCAGCTCAAACCTGGCTGGAATCGTTGATCATTCTAATCTATATCTAACGTCGCCTTATGTAAGTGCTACAAAAAGAAATAAATAGAAAAACGATTGAAGGAATTATACTTTCCAAAAATATATTCCAAAAAGACTCCCCAATAACTAGTGGAGGCAATTTTACTATTTAGATATATACTCCTGCACTTTTGGATGCAAGCATGAAACTTGGCACACATGTACAGTAGCATCCCCCGGTCAATTTTGCAATGTCAGTCGTTATTTCCGCAATCCCAATCACAGAAACATAGTGGTGTACATGCTAAATCAGCACGAAAACATTTGCAGCGAGCACCACAACCTTTCTTGCAGCCACATTGAATCAGCTCTGTGCAAATTTTTGCTGCTTCGGGGATAGTAATCCATCTTGGTAAAAATTTGTCTCCTACTTTTTCCCATCCCCATCTCTGTGCATCAGGTAAATTTTGTGAAACCTCTGTTGCTTTGCTCCAAATAAACACACATTGGAAGATTGCTCTACGTATGTGTTGCAGCAGAGAATTTGATGTAGGGGGGATGTTCTCTGGCATTTTCCCTTTCTTTGTAAACAGATGATGTCGTAGCTCATTAACCTGAAGGGAAATAAAATAATTATCCGAGAGGAAAGCTTCTGCTTCTGAAGTTTGTTCAATATCCAACGAGTCTTTTTATTATTTTTTGGCTTACCTAGCTGACACATGTCGATAGATAAAGGTCGAAATGTTGTCGATTCTAGTCATCAACTAGGATTCAACCGTATTTTAACATCTATCTAACATCTGGGTAATTGCTAAGTTCAACTGTACATACCTTTGACAACATACTTGTCCGATCGTAGAGCAGAACGATGAATCTTTCAATCATTTGTATGCATTGTGCAGGCACTTCGCTTGTCCCCTCTAACTTCAGTAGGCTTAACGGCGTTTTGGTCAGATCTGGAAGGTTTTCCCACGTTGTCCAAGCCCTCTTATTGTCATGACAATCTTTCAAGGTGTGTTTATTTGGAGCAAAGCAACAGAGGGTTTCACAAAATTTACCTGATGCACAGAGATGGGGATGGGAAAAAGTAGGAGACAAATTTTTACCAAGATGGATGACTATCCCCGAAGCAGCAAAAATTTGCACAGAGCTGATTCATTGTGGCTTCAAGAAAGGTTGTGCTGCTCGCTGCAAATGTTTCCGTACTGATTTAGCATGTACACCATTATGTTTCTGTGATGGGGATTGCAAAAATAACGACTCACATTGCAAAATTGATCGGGGGATGCTACTGTACATGTGTGCCAAGTTTCATGCTTGCATCCAAAAGTGCAGGAGTATATATCTAAATAGTAAAATTGCCCCACTAGTTATTGGGGAGTCTTTGTGAAATATATTTTGGGAAAATATAATTATTTCAATTGTTTTTTTATTTATTTCGTTTTGTAGCACTTACATAAGGCGACGTTAGATATAGATTAGAATAATCAACGATTCCAGCCGAGTTTGAGCTGAAATGTAATGCAAGTTTTTCGTTTTTATCTGACTGTGATACTAATGACAGAGTTAAGAGAATGAATTTATCTTTATTCAAATATATGATGACGATATGATAGCTCCGATATGATAATCCGTCAGCTATGAGGTATATATTTTATATTTCCACCAGCTTTACGGGGCTATGAGTTTAAAAGTATACCATTGGCGATGTCAGTTGATTGAACACAAAAGGAATTACATTTTGAAAGTGAATGTAGCTTAATTAATTTGTGATTAATGGCAATAACACAAAATACAGGTTGTGCGACAAATAATCGCGTTTGGTCGATAATGATACCTCGTTTCCATGGTGACCAGGTATTCTGTTATCAAGGGAAATTGTCAAAATGCACTTCGGATCATATTCTTCACTTTCTGTATACACATCGGTTCACTTGTCTTGAAAATATCCTTTTATAAAGTAATGTTCATTTCACATTAATTAAATAGCAATACGGATGATGCCTCGTTTCCATGGCAATGAGGTATTTTCTCGGATGGCACCATATCCAAAATTGATCAGGGTATGCTACTGTACATGTGTGCCAAGTTTCATGCTTGCTTCCAAAAATGCATGATATTACCTCTTATCCACTGGACTATTGGAATATTTCAAAGTATTAATGTTTACCGTTTGATGAAAATCCGGTTTGAATAATCATCGATTTCAGTGATGCTTGAGTTTCGCTGTTGGATATTTTAGCCAAACGACTCCCAGCAGAATAACAGAAATGTTCAGCGTCAGACATATTTCTTTTTTCTTTTTCTACTTTTCCGAATAATTTATACAACTTCCCAACAGATGTCACAACATCTGAAAATATACAGGGTGTCAATGAAGTCTTGAATTTTTTTAAATGAAGAAAAATACCTAATCAATTACTGGTTAAAATAGATACAACAAACCTGGTCGAGATAAGTTGAGAACTGAATTCATAACAAATTTAAAAGTTTGAAGGGACTTTATGGACAGTCTGTACATTCAAAATATTATTCTTTAATAATATCCATGCTAGTAATATGCATATTTTGTAATGGCCTTTTGGATAAAATTAAGACTACCCGATTCTTTTTCAATTCTATAAAAATAAAACTAGACAAGGCATCGCAATGTCTCAAATGTTATATTACAGAAAACATTTCGACGAATGGGTGTGATAATAAATTTTTGCTATATTCTCTTATGAAAAAAGTTGGACTTCCTACTACTTCCACTATCATATAAATAAAAGGCCATTATAATATTGTAATACAAGGCGATGATGAATGAGAAAAACCTCAACGCCTGTTTGAAAATTTATTTAGAATTTCGGACTCATATAAGGCTTAATGTACTTTACTAAAACAAACATACTAAGATATCATATTTTTATTTTACATACTTTGGTTCATTTGAAAAGTCTTTTCATTTGACGAGTTTTCGAAATCATTCCATGCAGAGCAGACAACTTCAATTGTCCCCAAATATTCAGATAATGAAATATATAATTGACTCGAGTTTTTGATCGGATGATTTGCAGGTTCAGCCTGATTCTGATATCTGAACACTGATCCGGAATGATTTGGAAAAATCTTCTGATAATTTCCCTCTCTTTTGAATTTCCATTCTATTTTGGGAGTCGGAAACCCTTCGAACGTGCACATTAGTTGAAGAGATTCTGAGGTGATGTTCGGCATTGTTACTGATGAGTTGACGAGAGTAACTTTTGCTGAAAACAATAAAAAATTACTTTTTATTGAATAAATTTTGAAAATTTTTGTGAAGATTCTTTTGAGTAATAATAAATGATAATTCATTGGTCCTTGAGGTTCACAAGTAATTTCGATATGATTATAAAAATGTAAGTAGATGGTAATAAGTTTATATATTGAAAATATGTAAAGCGACGGGTAAAACTTCTAACCTCTAACGACTGCTGTAGAATTTGCTGACTTTTTAATTCCTTGTATCGTATTGGTTGCAACGCAGGTGTATTTACCGGCATCGGAAATATTTGCTTTCTGAGCATTGAATTCAGCATAAGTTTTATCTATCCGCTGATATACATTGGATGAAGAACTTGTGGTGATAAGTATTGAATCTTTGTACCAACGAATAGTTGGTGATGGTACGCCGGTTGCGTAACATCTGATAGAATTTGGGCTTGTTCCAATGAAGATATCTGTTGGTTGTAGCTGACTTATTGTAGCTCCAGCTGAATTTGAATTAAAAAAAATATATTATTTTCCGAAGTGGAAGATTGAAATATTGCAATTGGAGATTAAATCTGGCGTTAATTACTTTTCATTTCAATAAGAACACACAAATACTGGTATTTTGAAACTTATTTTAAGCATACCTTCAATAACGACAGTTATCGATGTTGATATGAAATAGGCACCAAGGTTGGACTCTGGGTCCGCGCGGAAAGTATATATGGTTCTTTCGCTGGGATTCGTAAAAGGGCCAAGCTTGATTTCATCACTTGTTCCAACATTTCGTTTGGTCAAAATCACATTGTTGAAGTTTACATTTCTGAAGGCTTGTATTCTCACCAGACCGTGATTGCTTTGAATATTCAGCGTTACTGTGATAGATTCCCCGATGTTCGCAGTGTAATTTCGTTTTGTAGAAGAGATTGAAATTGGAGCTGCAATTCAATTATATGTTATTCATAATTTGCATAAAAGAATATAAGTGGAACATTTTAGTTTTGAAGGATAAAATTTTCACGCCAGTAAAGTAAATTATACAAACAAATGTAAAAAAAAAATAGGAAAACGAAATTATCTCAGAAGAAGATAGTTTAATAGGCAATTTCAAATTTGTGAAGTAACACAATATACATCTGAGAAATTTTTGTAAGTTTTTTAGCAAAACTACCAACTATTCTGGATTATATTATCAAAACACAAAAAAAATTATGTCATATGCAAGACATACAATTTGAAACTGCTTTGAACAAACTTACTTGTCTCGCAATTATTTCCTGTAAAACCATCCAAACATTTGCAACTCCTTTGACACCCAATACTTAAGCAGGTTCCCCAATAAAGACATGGAGATGGAGAGCACAAGTCAACGGCTGAAAATAATAAAAATTTATATGGCTCTATCGAGAAAATTACTACTTTTTTGCATTATCCCAACGTAGTGTTTCAGCTTTCCTGTTAGTAGAAATATGATGAATGCTCCAGCCATGTTGTCGACCGACTCGCAATCAAAAATGACGACGAAGGTAAAAGCGAGTTACTTCAAGTTTAAACCATGTGCATGAGTAGAAAGAGAATTGAAGAGACACATCTAGTTGACTATGTGTAAAAATGTGTGTGAGTTGGTACTGAACAGCAGATCCCAACCTTTCTACGTCGGCGAACGGGTGACACGAGAAAGTAAACTATATTTGAGGGCCGGCAACACAACGTTGAAATTATTGTAACACTGGATAAGTTAAAGTTTTGCGCAGAGTACGCATGCAGAACAAAAAATCAACAAACTACAGAAACTATTTAAAATCCAACTTTGGATTTACAGTCCAATTCATTTTTATATTCACGCGAGAGGGAAAGATTCTTCCTGAAATTAGGAAATATCACAAAAAAATTTACTTTATGAGCAAGGTTTCGTATTTGGTTACTTGGTATATGGCATGAGTTTAAAAAATACAGTAAGCAGCGTCAATGCACGAATATACATGTGGGTCATTATTTTGCGACATTTCAGCATTTCAAGTTCCAAACATTCATCTAGTTCATGCACTCATAATAGACAATTTTACAAAGTTTCTAATCCAAATATTGATTTAGTGACAGCATAAATTTTATATCGACGAATTTTCCTATATATTCGTTAGTAAGGACTTAAATATGTGCTACTTTAGCGTGAAGTCTACCGCGATATACATCCTACCCAGGTGCAACCTTAGGTATATCGCGTAAGCCTTGAGGTATTATAATACAGCGTTATACATCATGCTAAAGTGCTACTAGGAGGTAGATCTCACGCTAAAGGGCGGTGGACTCCTCGCCAAAGTAGAACCCTTAGATATTTAAAGGTAGTCTATATATGAATTTGAAATTGACACTTTTGCTTAGGAGAGATTAAGAATTGCGAGGAATAAGAACATGTCTTTGCGACAGATTGAAAATTTGGTATCAACCAAGCAATCATATGCAAACACTGAATTTAGCGGAAAACGACAAACCGCCATATTGTGCATAACGTTAGTACTTTACGCTAATATACAAGCATACATCTGTTCATAACATTGAAATTTATGTCGAGTTTATCCTGTAGATAAATATAAGACAATAAAAGAACGCAGTTTAAAAATAAAGGAGAATCTTAAAAACAAGTATACAGATTAATTTTGGGAGGAGACACTAAAAAGCACTAATTAAAAAATAAAGCTCTGACAGTAGTAAACTAAAACTTACTTGAAACCTCGCAAACATATCCACGGTTTGAAGAGCCGTCATCGTTAAACCATTTCATTTTATCCCTCGTTGTCATGTAAGAGCTCATAAACAAAGACCCATTTCCTTGTTTTGTTACAGTCCAAGCCCACTTCCCTTTCCCGTTAGTAATAGGCGTACCATCAACCCATAACCAATTGGTATTTGGTTTATAGGCTCCAATCCAAAATTCAATTGTGCCTCCTTCACCATATTGATTTATTATTTGACTTTCAACAAAATCTTGTATTGCGTCTGTTTTCATCATCGCAATTGTTCCTCCAAGACTATGGCAAGTTGCATTTGATTCACTGAATGTTTTTCTTTTGAATAAGTTGACATGGTATTTGCAGTTTCCATTTAACGTGTACTTTAGTTCTGACAAAAAGTAAATAAGCATTTGAATTACACTTTGCTAATGTTTCCTATTATTTTATATGAATGTTTAACTGATGTAACAGAGAAATATCAAGATTGCAATTACTCAGAATTGAGTCAATTTAACTCTTTTTAAGCCTCAAGCCCTGCCCATTTTATGGGTATTTTTAAACTTATTTTTTTATGTCAACCATTAAGCCCTAAAGCTTTACTCATGGGTTTTTAGAAGCGTCTGCTAGAGTTCTATTCAGCAATATATCTTTAAAACACACCCCTCGAAAAAATTTTTTGGCAAAAAATTTCAAAAATTTCTAAAAAAAAAATTGGACTTTGAGATATTCTGTGTACAGTAGAGGGTTAATAATTAATTCCTAATTAATTAATTTTTTCTTCAACGTTTCCGTCAAGTTTTTCCTAACATAACAATACCAAAACGACTATTATAGCATAAATGGTTATCACTCTGAAATTCACAATTGTATTTACAGTATTGTCAAGTTCAAGGTCAAATTACCGATACTGATGACGTCACAGCTCTTATTATTACTGCACAGATCACCCCCAATGCAAAAAAATTAAATTTTTTCGACGGAAATGCGCGTAGAACGGCGCAAACAATCTCATACGCGCATTTACGCGTTAAAATTACCATTAATTTTACGTTTTTTTATATACAAAAAATCTCCATACCTCTGCCAACTATGGAGCATTCGAAATCATATTTATCAAAACAACACAGCGCCAGGGATAGTTAGTATGACTGAAAATGCATGCTAAAACAATAATAAGTCGTTATAAAGGAGTATTTCCTGTCTGAGCTGAGTCACATTTTTTAGACGTCTGACAGGTGATTTTGAAATCCAGGATATTTATACGATTCGCACTTTGCGTCACGGCTGGAAGGTTTTATCGCTTCTCTCATATCAGGGCATTACGTCGATAAACAGCTAAGAGCGATATTGACCCTATAAGTACCGAAATTTAAAAACTATAAAAAAGTACACCCATATGGGCGTTCCGTTGTAGAAGGGTTTTAACTATTTAAATAAGTACAGGTACCAAAACACGACATGAAAAAAAATCCTTCAATATATTTCTGTGAAGATTTCTGTCATGCAATTCTTTGAATCTAAAAATTAGAATTCTGTTATCGGTATCTTCACTATAAATTTGAACTCGTTATAGTATGATATTAATCGTCATTCAAACGATTTATATATATATATAATTCATTATATAAAAAATATATATCTTTACCTTCACAGGTATTTTCATTGTATTCTGGCCGACAAGTGCAATTGTAATATGGCTCTACGGTCGAATATTGACAGGTGGCCCCATTTTGACAAGGTGATAAATCGCAGGCATCTTAAAATATATTTGTACAAATGTGTACTGGCATAAAAGCTGTTACAGTTACTGTTGATGTTATTTACAGACAATCACAGAAGTATTTCCATATAAATATACAAATATAGAAAGCTGTACAGTCATTGATTACTTGAGTCTATCGGTCGGGGCCCCTATAATGTGGTAGGCAACTTGACCTAGGTCAAGATTTGACTCTAGAGTCTAGATCAGCGGTTCCTAAACTATGGGTGGCGACCCACTGGTGGGTCGCACAAGGAATGTTAGTGGGTCGTGAAAAGATTCGTAGAAATATTGATTAATCATATTGGTTATTAGGATCGGTGGCGACTCGAATACGTAAATCTTTAAAAAAACAAAAAAATTAAATTGATTTTGAATTCTAATCTGTGAAAGTTTCTTTTGTACGCTCTTCTCAAAGGAACAAAAATTTGCTACACAAAGAATGACCATGTCGCTTATTTACGCATAGTAGTTTTGTACACTGTACAGTACTTCTTACCGTGTTTGCCCGAAATTTAGACAGGATTTAGGTTTATTTTCTTTTGAAGAATAACACCATGGTCAGTAAAGTGTCAAAACGTCACTAAAGACTCGTTTTAAAGGCAGATATGACGCATTTTAGAAAAGTAAACAAATCGTTTCTATCCCTTATTTGTATATTATAGTAATGAAGAATAAAAAAAATTTGCTTTAAATATTTTTTATCAAATTTTTATTTTTGGCCCACTGCAATAGAAACAAAGCCAGTTATCACTCTCTTGAATGAACTAACATAAAGAGACCAAAATAACGGTTATAATGGTACATAAATAGTGTATTTGGCATAAATTACAGAAAACATAAGACATCATATATCGTACTGAAAATCCAGCTGTGTTTACAACTGTGCGACGTTCACGATCAATAACTCATGTCTGGTTTGGATTCAGATAGTCAGTCTTTTTCCGTTGGATAGGCCAGGTAAAGTAATATTCACGGAAATAGACAAGTAGTTGATGTTGCTATTCTGTTCAGTACGACTGACTTTGATTGAAAATTCTTTTGAAAATTTTTTTCAAAAACCCACCATTGTAGGGAGAATAGCAATATCGCTCTTGCAGCCCTTTGCTCTGTGCTAGGGTACAAAGGGGTTGAGTTAACTAATATGCTCAATTGAACTTTTAAAACACAAGCAAACTTTACAGATCAAGAGAGTTCAGCAAAAGATTTCAGTACAAGCTTGTTTTAGAAGTTTAAATCAGCTAATGTGGACTGTGAATTTTAGGTCTAAAGACTTCTCTATGGTCTACGATTTATTATTACAATGTTTATGTTAAATACATTAACGAACCTGTAATTCTTACATCTACTGTCGCCGCCCTAGAATAAGTCGGGCTGGTAGTTGAAATCGGAGCAGCGGTAAATGTATAAGTGAGCTCGTTTTTAGTTTCTTCATATGGATTGATAGTGAAAGCAAGAGTGGATGAAACAGTATTGCTTGTGATTGCTGTTGTAGAATTTGATGTGACTGAAAGATTGTCAGTGGTTGAGACTGTAATTTTAATGTTGCCATCATAAGATGTGATGTCGAATTCGGCTTTAAGACTTTGTCCTCTCTTTCTAATGTATTGAGTAGTTGAAGTTGAAATCGATATAAGATCTGAATGACAATAAAACAGACTACTCAACATTTTTGATTTCTAAGAATTATGTTATAAGTTTTGTAATAAGTTGTTTTGAAAAATATAGGTTTATAGTATATATAGTATTTAAAGTCTGAACGTATTTAATAAATCAAATTGACTGTTTAATAAGTTGAGACATACCTTTAAATATCATTCATTTTTTTTCGCTAATTGTAAGATTTGAAAATAACCATGTTATCAAATTAAAATTTTCTTAAAGACTAATTAATTCCACAAAGCAAATAAAATTTAACACCAATCACGGAAGTGGCGAAACTTTTCAATAAAATTCATACCAGATTTCCTTTTTTTCTAAGTTTGTTTAGTTTAACGTTGGATTTTTGAAAAACGGAAAAGCTAATTCTTACAGCATTCAGTATACTTTTATACATCACTATGATAATTTATATTGAAAATTGCCTTTCTCGCATTTTGTTCCAAAATATCCTGCATCACAGGTGCATATGTATCGTTTTCCATTGAAGTTGCACGTTCCCTTGTCTAAACAGACATCTCTACCGCAATCACCAGGTGGTTTATCTAGACAATTAAAAGATTTGAAGGCGCTAAATTTTTGGAATTTGAGGTGCTTCTGCAACCTCAATACGTTCAGCCTATTCAAAAAACATATTACATTTTTTGGTGTGTGTATTCTGTATGTTGCGTAGCTTTGTTAATTTTAATTAGTACTCGGATGCTTCGCAAAAATGGTTAAACATTGATACTGAAATTTGCATAAAGTTAATTTCAATATTGAGAAAAACTATGTTATAATGCCGCATTTATTCGCCATTCTCAACAATGCGATGTAGCTAATGAAGCAAATGAAATATATAAACCAACCAATTTTTTATCATACTAAATTAAATCGTACTATTTGGAATTCTATTGTAAACTTTGGGATTCATGTAATAGCGATATCTTAAAAATAATCTAAATGGTAAGATCGCGAAAATACGAATCGAATCTATTTATAATCGGGCAAACTACCACGTACTTTTATGAACGCATATTTGGCGTAGTATTATGGAGTATTAATGCTTTCATTTTGTTTTATGTCGAATTAACCAGTGGTGGGATTCAGCCGGTTCGCACCGGTTCTATATACCCGTCTCGCGGAATTTTATGAGATCAGCGAACCGGTTAGCATTACTAAAAAAACATATAACAGAACAGGCCGAAAAATATGCATTTTGTGATGGAACCGCCTGACAAAAAAATTGAATCCCACCACTGGACTTAACTACAGGTAACGTTGAGCACAATTAAATTATCATGACAAGACGTTCTAAATGCTCGTATTTGTTATGGGTTGAATTTTTTACGCGGCACGAAAACCGCTATTCGCTGAAAAAGTCGGCTCTTTTAAAGATTGGTGTACTCGAGGCGACAGTTTCAGTCGCGCAAGAATTTCCGTTTTCGACTTCGAAAACATCCGTTTTAAAAACATAGCAGAAAACCTAACCTAATAATATTTTGCATAAAGCTTGAATGACATCCTTGCAGGGATGGCTTTAACAAATGGAATAGTCTGTTGGGGGGACATGTCTTGGAAGAGTTTGCAAACGGTTGTTAAACTTTCCAATGGTTTTTATCTTATAGTTAAAACTGTCTAAAATAACTGTGATTATCCATATTCAAAGTTGGCTATTTCTTCATGATAGAGTTGTTAATATTATTGCTAAACTAAGATTTTAAAAAATGTTGTATAGACTGGATACAAATAAGCCACTGCACTCCCTGTGACTTTCCTCCTAATTAAACCCTTTACAGAGTTAACGTAACAAAAAAATATCCAAAATTTAATTCATCATTGTTTACAACACCATCCATACTTGTAAGATTACTCACCCCACTGACAAATATATCCAGCCCTGTCACTACATGCAACATCAACCCATTCGAAACCAAATTCGGCATATTTCATCAAACAGTTTTCTCTTTTATCTCCATTTGGCTCATTTCGTCCTGACCATTTCTTCCTGACACCAAAGAAAATTTATATGCAGAATAAGTATGGCGACTAAAAAGTACTTTTGTCAATACTGCGCTTCCTATTCTGATGCTACAAAGCACATTACAGACTGAAAATACTTTTTCACGGCTAATAATTTATAGGTACCAATAGAAGCGTTTAATTTGTTAGATTCTGCTATTTATGCCTATTCAGGAGCGTACCTAGGGGTGTGGTTTTAGGATTCGAAACATTTACATTGTTTTTGAAGCATTTTTCTGTATCATTCATATCAATTTTCGTATCTTGAAACACTTTTATACCCTATGGACTCTTGAAAACCAATGTTATCCGACCTCTAGCAGTTTTGGTCTGAATTGGCAATTCGAGATTTCATTCTTAATTTATCCTATTTTCTATTTTCTGTAATTGTGAATGTTATAGTAAACAAAATAAATTTACCAATTGTTGTCATTGCTATCTATAGGTGTTTCATCTCCCCATTTCCAATCTCCGTCCTTTTTTAAATCATTTCCGCTCGTCCAGAAATTAATGCTGCCACTGATAAGTAGAAAAGCGAATTTACTATCAATTAATATCCATAACGAATTTCAAAGTATTTTCTCTTATTGTAAAGTAATTGATTCAGTAATTGAAGAGAAAAGATATTTTTCATAACAATGAGAATAAAAATACCAACAACAATAATAAAACAACAACATAATAATAATAACAAACCGATTCATAAGTTCATTTCGTGTCTAACAAAACCGTGAACTATTTGCTCTCGGATATTTTCGTTATATGCGTAGTCTAGCTAGACGTCCAAATAAAAAATAGCATGAATGTCAATGCAACACCAGTAGTTTTGCTCAAACCTTAATTTGTTGTCAATAAAAGAATTGAAAGTATCTGTTTTTATCTCTACAAGTGTAGATCCGTTATTTTTACAGGCTTGCTGAGACTCAGAAAATGTTTTTGAAGGACTTGATATAATTTGAAGCTCCTTGTTGAAGAATGTTTTATCTGAAACAGACGATTGGTCACATATCTTAAACTGAAGCACATATAACAGTGACATCAATTAAACCCCTCTGCAAGAAAAGTGTATGACACGTTCAATTTAAAATATTAATAAATATTATTATTCCAATTGCTAAGAATCGGAATTGTTAGAAAACCAGTACATGGTTTTAATTTGTAAAATGCAAGAAAATGTAACTTTACGTTTAAGACACTGTTATCATACTTAGGAGAACAACTGTTTGTTGACTCGAACATGTTTTGGGTTTTCACAAGATTATGTCACTTTTCGGTGTGACTGAAAGAGACTAAAAAATATCAAGATTCAATAAAAATATGTTTTGTTTCAATGTGTGTGGCTTACATGCGCTATTATGGTGTGGGTTTTAGATGAACATTAATGTGACAAACAGTATTAAAGAGCTGTTATGTATGTATTGAAAAATATCAGATAAAAACATGGCGCGGCCAGTAAAATGAGATCAAACCTGATTGACAAACATATCGGTTGACGGTTGTGCATTCGGTATCAATCCATTTTCCATCAGATGACTTGAAAGCTGCACAATAGTTTTTCCAATCCTCTCTGACAGTTCTGGGACGCCCGGGTTCCCTAATCAAATGCATAGTAATATTAATAATATTTCACCCAGAAGTTATTCAATGTACCAGACGCAGTTCTGGAGGGATCCGATTACCCTGCTTGAATACATATAAATTTACACTCATATTTTTTTAAATTTTATAGATAATCTAATTGTTAAAATTTTGATGCTTGTTAAACATCGATATTCTCATCAATTCGATATAAAATGAGATACTATTACAAGAAGATAAATGAATCAGACGAACCAGTTATTATAGTGTAATTCACGGATATTGTTCCATTTCCAACCGCTGCTATGATGTAAACCAATCCAAATGATATTTCTAAAAGAATAAAACAAAATATTTCAATTTCTGAAGGTTAAATTTGTATATATATATATATATATATATATTTGAACAGAATAGTTTGCAAAGTAATCAGTCGAAGTCCTTTGCAACTGTGAATAAAACTGCAACAAATTGTATTTTTAGTAAACAATAGCAGCTTTTATATTGTATAACAGAGTGGTCCAAGTTCGCGATGTTGAAGGGATGCAAAAACTTTTGTGATCCCGCGGGCCGCAGTAGGAGAAAATGCGAAAGTGATCGCGCATCGCGAGTTTACACACTTTAAAAATATTTAGGTATGAGAGTTTATCGTTGTAATCAGTTTTTATAGAAAACTATATGAGGCTTTTGGTTACTTGAAAATTTCTTCCCGAGAAATGTCGTGGTATTTTGGTGATATTTTCTAGTGTTTGGTTTTGATCGCACGGCGCTAAGTCAGCTCTGCGGTTTGTCACGCCTGTCACATTGCAAACACTTGAAATTCTCCTTTCACCGATCAAAGGACGTCATTTCCATATGGCCACCGCCTTGACGTTTATAGATACAACAATAATGAAATTCCGTGAAATCCCGACGTCGGAATCAGGAAAAGCACTATTCTCAGTTGAAATATAGTTTAAAAATGAATCAAAATTGTTCTGCTAATAAATACAAATAACTGCCAATGAAATTTGAAATTTTTTTAATAAACGCAAATTTTGTCAAAAGAATATAAACAAATTCATGTCACGGAGATGTAGGTCCGCAAGCTATATATACATAATTTCGCCGCCCCATAATTAAATCGCCGCCCCATAATTAAAAGTTTATCACATAAGTAACATACCGTATAGTATATGATTTTTAAATTGGTCTAATCGAATTATTTGTAAGTATTCTAAGTAGTTTGCCTCTCTTAAAAAAGATTACCAAACAGAGCGACTGGTTACTCTTGCTATTTTTCTCCGTGGACAATTTACAGCAACGTCAGGAAACTTTATGCAAAAATATTATAGAATCATAACGTAAAAACTCTACTCTACCATTTCCATGAAGTAATTGTGGCAATGCCTTGTCATGCTTTGTCATAGACATCAGCCTAGATTAACCGGTAAATTTTGACTAATAAACGGTCAAAGCCCTGTCGGTAAAATCCCCAGCCATAACTTCAAACATAACAAGAGCTTAAAACAAGATAGTCATACACAAACATACGACCACGGAGAGGGTATTGTACCAATGTTTAAGGATCAACTTATATCTTTTTTATTATTTTTCTCCATAATAAAAATTTAATTAGAATCTAACAGCTGGTTCATAATGTAGATTGAAAAGGGACACATTCCAAATAAAACAAGAAACACTATATATATATTGTGCCAAACGCAATGTTTGCGATATTGAATGCGACGTTGTTCATTTTTGCCTATTTGTGCCCAAGTAACATACGATAAATGTGAATAAACTCACTCAGCAATTTGTTTCACTGCAGCTTGAGTTTCTTCATCTTTTATTTCAACAAGCCATGCATTTCTTCCTTCACATACAGTCTTGGCAGCATCATATTCTTTTCCAGAATCAAATAGTTCTAATCTATAGTTTCGGAAATCTAATGTATCTGAATAACAATGATTTTTTTCGTGTTGAAGACACAAGTTTACAAGTCATACGAGATCATCCAACAATTTCAAATCAATATTTTTAAATTGGTATGAGCAACACAACTTTTCACGAACTGCATATAATTGAAAGAATTTAGTACTGTATGTATCTGTCGTTACTACTCAATACCTATTTAATATATATGTACCAAGTTAATTCTTTGTACTGTTTTATACAATATCGTAACGCAGGGATTGGCAACCTTTCGAACACAGAGGGTATTCAGTTTGAATCTAAATTTATTTGCGCGCCGCCTTTCAAAAACGCTCCTATTACTCAACTTTGAGGTCCAATGCAACTGTATAACGCAAATAAATTTTAAAGTTCGATATTGATTAAAGATCAATTTTGTTTGTTAACTATTATTTTGCGCAAACTTATAGCATTTCACCACACCGTATCATGCTCATGATTTATGATAAAACTAAACGAAATACTGGAACAAGTGGAACACTCGGGACCCGACATTTTTGAGACGCCCTCTAATTTCTGTTTTAGCAGAACGGATAAAAAAAAAAATTACGCTACCAAATACCAATGCAAAGACAAACAATGTATTAAAAACTATTCATAAACATTGATCCCTCATCAGGAAACTATTTTACCAACACAATTTGATATCAGCACTTGTGATAGCCTACAACGCTAACGATGATCCGACGCGTGTGGAAATTAGCCTACGAGAGATCCGGCATACATTTTCTCTGCCTTTGACCTATCTTTGCCCTACTTCAGTAGTTCAGTAGTTTTGTAGCCAGACATAATGTGATCACAACGATACTGGAGAACAGGAAATTTATTGCATAATTTTTTTGTTGTAAAAAGGCTTTATCTACGGATTCCGCGTGCGCTTCAAATCACTTGGCGTGCCATCGGTTGCCGACCCCAGTCGTAACGTATAATTTAATATTAGTGTACTCTATTATGAACAAATTATCACTGAGTAATATCTGTAACGAAAAATGTATTACATGTAAAGATCAGAAAAAGAAAAAATGTCTACTTACTCTTTGAGGTTTGTCCTTGAGCGGGGATGAACAACGAAATCCAAAACAATACGAACCACATTTTAGTTTTGACTTATAAATATAATAAATTACATTTTACATTATCTATACTGTGAAAAACAAACATGTTATGTCAAATCCATTCCACGCGGAAATATATAGAGTGACATAAACAAACCATATTTAACATAATATCTTGTGGGACAAGATACTCCCGAATTTTTTTTTGCATTTTACCTACTTTTTTTAGATTTCTACTTGTTCGTCTGGGAGCATGACATAGTTCCAGTTCATACTTCGGGGATGATATAAAAAGCAGGTAAATTTTGTAAATCGATTTTTAAAGATTGGAATGCGTACTATTTTCATGTAGATGGTTGATCGGAGGAATTTTGGTATTTTGCCGATATGCGATTGCCATTAAAAGAAATGTCACTGTAGCCCTTCGCGTATCCTTTTCTTATAAATTTCAGAACAGATAATCGTTCCAAATGTATGAACGTAGATGGTGGAGCAGAATAACAAGGGAAAGACACGAACTGCAGTTTCAATTTAAACTAGAATACACCAATACTCGAGCCGAACATTCAAGCCGGTCAAAGAGCTAGGTTCATCATATATATATATGAATACCGATATTCCTTGCCTCGGGATGAATAAATATATGGATGAGTATAAAACCCGAATCTATCATCATCCTCTTGTTGTTTCTGTAATCTTTCGCTATCGGTAACGCTAAACTATTTACTCTCATACAGTTGGAAAGATTTCTTGACTAACTATTCCCACCGAAGGAGTTGACTGGTCACAGCATCTTATCTATGCGTTAAATAAAGAATACTCTACTGTCGACACCCAACTTTACCACATAGACACAGCAGAATGAGACTTCGGTTATTTCAGAGAAAGACATTGAACATTAGCAGAATGCCAAAATTCATTTTTTTAGGATCGTATCAAAATATTAAGATTTCCTTTTATATTATCAAATGTACTGCAAAAAAACTAATTAAACTGAACTTTTTCATGCTGCGCAACAAACAAGACGCAATCGGAGCAAAACTACAGAATAAAGTAAATTTATGCTCTGGTGACCACATTTATCGTAAGACCCACATACTACCTACAACAGTAACATCTACATTTGCAATGGCAAGTTTATTGTTACAAAACTGAACGTCGCAGCACATACCGTATATTATGGTAAATCGCGTCAAAGTAAACCGACAACGTATATTTAATTGTAGGAGATAAATTGATTATAACAAATACAAAATAGTATACCTTGCACCAATGAGCATATATACAATGAGTGGAAACTTCCAAATATTTGCTCATTAATCCATGTGCCCTGCATTTTTTACGTCGTCCAGCTAAATGGTTCGTTGCATATGGAGAAAGCATATCGTTTGCTGCAAAATTCCTTTGCTTCGCCCGCGCCTGGTGCGAAATTGGCTTGAGGCTTTTAATTTTTCGATTCGTGTTCGGTTTTGGGTTTCAAAGTATGGTACGTTGAAAGTATACTAACTATGAGCATATGCTTATCGGGAATGTATATATATTAGGCAGGAAACGTAGCTATAGCACAGAATATGAAGTCAAGTGCGGTTATTTCTAATTATAGCATGGGATTTAGGTACATATTTATCCAGGGGAAAGCAATGGCGATAAGAAGGCCTAAACGTATGGCGAACCACGGCTTCTCACAATCATAGTTTATAAGGTGCTCCATACGAATCCCCAGGGCTCCCCTATTTTAAATTACCGTATTTCTCCGTGTATAATACGCACTTCTAGTTGCGGATTCCATCTCCAAAATTAGAGGGTGCGTATTATACGTTGGTATAGATTATTGAAAAATGTCAAAAAATCCTGATCGATATTTACATGCAATTGCCGAATACTTATCACATGTTTCCCTCTTATTTCTAATAATTTTATTTGACAAAGTCTGTTATAACCAGATCATGCTTGTTGCAGTAGAATCACACCCACGGAATGGACTATCCTGTCTAACAAAGGGTAACAGCATCTACTTTAATAACCAGTGTATATAAGTGATAAGAACGGCACTTTAAATCGATAGTTTAATTGTTGTCGTCCAGTCTGGCGTCCGACATTTTCGTTTTGCCCTATCGGCAAAACTGAATGTTCCTAAATCATTTTTTCCCCCACTCTGATTTGCGGCTCGTTCATTTCTCTCGTTTTGACCAATCGGCAAACCTAACGCTCATAAACAGGGTTGCCATATTGGCTTTTTTAACGCCAAATTTTGGAAATTTTTTTTTTTTTTCAAACGCGTTTGTCGTCAGAATTTCCGTTTGGCTTTTTGGCGTTTTTTTTGGCTTCTTTCAAGTTTATTCTAGTGTCTATAGTTTTCTAGTGTCTATAGCTTTGCATGTTGGTTGTCAGTTTACGTTCTGTCTCCAAAAAATAGTTTATAGTATAACTCAATTTACATTATGCCTGATATGCTTTACGGTATGTGAGCTTTCAGCTTTAGTTTAATTCTGCAATTGCAGTAACGATGTGAATAACTACGCTAAAATTACTGAATTAGATATCAGTGGTCCACCTGTGAGCGGCAGGGGGTTAAATAAATTTCAATAAAATTGATGGTTCATAAATTTTGAAACTGAAAATTTTTTTAATAGTAAAGTACAATATAGGAAGAATTTTTTAAGATGTAGCACCAATTTAAGTAGAAACATATTGTAGGTATATTACATACTGACAGACTGAAGAAGCACCCTGTATTTTATATATTGAATGGTAAAATAATGCTACCCGCTCGATATTTATTTTACTTTTTACAGTTCTATAGGAACTTTACTTTCTATTTGTGTGCCTCACTGAATGAACTGATGGCTCTACATCATCATCAGTACGTTGCCAAGGGCTTAAAATCTGACAAATCATGGGGCTTTTGTACTTAGTAAAATTGTTGGCTTTTTCTGGCTTTTTTATGTCTTGATTCAGCTTTTTTTGATCGCTGGGGTCTGGCAACCCTGCTCATAAATCTTTTTTTCCCAACCGTTTTAGTCGGCGGTTTCTTTTTGAAGTGGCACCTGTATGGTGGCCCATCGTTGTCACGCGTAAAATTTAAAAAAAAATGAAAAAATAAAATGAAAAAGCGAAAATAAAAAAATAGTTGTGAAAAAACATAAAAATAATTGAAAAAAAAGAAGTGAAAAAAAAAATTAAAAATAAAAAAAATAAAAAACGAAAAAAAAAAAAAAATAAAAAAAATTGGATAAAAAGAAAATAAAAAGGTTGACAAAGATGGTCCGCCTCGTGGCCCATCGTTGTCATGCGTTTTTATTTTTAGAAAATTTGATGCTGCTTGGGACCAACGTTGTCAGGCTTAATCCTACACGCACAAATGTGGGTTTCTAACTCACTACTGACTTTTATTAGCAATATCCAATAAATTCAACATGGAAATGTTCTATAAATTCTCCATGCTACAATTTCAACCACAAGCAATATAATTATAATAATGATAAGAGAATATAGAATTGAATATGAAAATTTGTTTTTACGTGTAGAAGGTAATTTAATTGGAAAATTCTGCTTAACTGCTCAGTTGTCTGGACACTCGTGCGATGCCGTTACGGTACCGTCTGACCGTACCAGTACCCATGCAATCACTCATGAAAGAATGGGAGATACGGATAGTCTCGTAGAATATAAACTACTGAAACACTCTCTGCGCCTGCTTCATACCGTACAGCCGTAACGTACCGATCCAGACAAATGATGAATCGCCCGTGCTCAACCATTTATTTCAATCCATACCTCGACTCACTATATTCTACTAGGATCGAGGTATGGATTGAAATAAATGGTTGAGCACGGGCGATTTATCATTTGTCTGGATCGGTACGTTACGGCTGTACGGTATGGGGCAGGCGCAGAGAGTGTTTCAGTAGTCTATATTCTACGAGACTATCCGTATCTCCCATTCTTTCATGAGTGATTGCATGGCTACCGGTACGGTCAGACGCAAAGCGCCTATAACCGACTACCGGTATTTGGTAAGACGGTACCGGCATCGCGAGTGTCCAGACAACTGAGTAGTTAACCAGCATTCTCCAATTAAATTACCTTCTACACGTAAAAACAAATTTTCCGAATTTTCGTATTCAATTCTATATTCTCTTATCATTATTATAAATATATTGCTTCTTGTTGAGCTTGTAGCATGGAGAATTTATAGAACATTTTCATATTAAATATTGCTCGAGAAAATCAGTAGTGAGTTGGAAACCCAGGGAACACATTTGTGCGCGTAGGATTATGCCTGACAATGTTGGTCCCAAGCAGAAGCAAATTTTCTAAAAATAAAAACGCGTGACAACGATGGGCCACGAGGCGGTCAACGTAGCTACGTTTTCTGCCTAATAGATATGCATTCCCAATATGCCTAACTCCTAGTTAGTATGCTTTCAACGTACCATACTTCGAAACCCAAAACCGAACACGAATCGAAAAATTAAAAGCCTCAATACGGCCAATTTCGCACCCAGCCTAGGGATTTATGCAGCGAACGATATGCTTTCTCCATATGCAACGAACCATTTAGCTGGACGACGTAAAAATGCAGGGCACAATGGATTAATGAGCAAATATTTGGAAGTTTCCACTCATTGTATATATGCTCATTGCTTACACCGAATATAAAACGAGAGACCTCATGTCTAGTTCTCCAGAAGCCGCTTTCTTGAGGTCATTTTTCTTCTACGATTAGGCCCTAACAAAAGCTATACACTCATGCATTTTTACAAGGGTATTCTAGGTTCTATTTAGCAAAATAACTGTAAAACCAGCTTCTTGAAAAATATTCAATGCTACATAATATCCAAAAAATATTAAAAACAACCTTGAATTTGAGAGTTCTTTCTATCTCCTAGTTTAGGGTTGAGAATTAAATTCAAACGGTTTCTTGTGTTATTTTCAACAGAACAATACTATCACCTTCATTATAGCTACAATATTTGCCAGAAATTCACAATTGTATTTACAGAATTTCCAAATTCAACACTCAAGTTGACAATTTTGATGACAACATACCCTTGCACGGGGGCTTCCAAATGCACAAATGTTCTTTTTTTTATGAACATACGACCAGTATGTAACAAGTATTTATTTGTTAATAAATCAGATCATTTTAGTATATTTCAACCAACAGAATATTAGGCATGAAGGTAAATACAGAAATTTCTTCAGTCCGAACGAATATTAGTTATAAAATTATCTTATTAGTATGTAAATGTTATTCACACGTTACACACTTGAAATCTTAACGATTACAATAAGTATATACGTTTAAATAAATAAAGCATGCAATCGCAAAATTCAAGTGTAAATGTTAATAGTTAATATGAGTAGTGTTGTATACGCGTCTGGCCTTGGTTTACGTGTGACGAGAAGTCCTGAAAAAGTAATCAACTGCCGGACTCGTACGCGATTCGCACGGGTACTTGTCGAATGTTTATCTGGCGTACGGTCGGTTCTGCTTTGTTTTGTCTTACCGTTATAGTTGAAGTCTTATGTTATGCTGTATTAAATCTTGTGTGCAATACTCACTGAGTCTTTTCTCAACTTGCGAACTTAGAACAGAGCAAGTAGTATCAATAAAACAATGTTGCATTACATTATTATTGTTACAAACATCTGATTATTTAATCATCATATAAAAGAATTTAAGTTCATGAATAAGAAAAAGTAATGTACGAACATGGCGATTTATTTAAAATACGTAATTATTTGATTTAGATAGCTGTACAATTTAAAAAATGTTGTTTGTGAAACGTCTGCTTCAAAATATTTACGCAGTCACCCTATTTTATTTTTTTTTAATTATGATTGGCTTTTAATTAACATTAGACATTTATTAATATTTATCAACACCATTTACCCCGCCCGTTTCAGCCACTAACTTACTGTGAACTCGTGATGTTATTTTCAAAATGTCATATTAATATATACACCATACATTAAATACTAGGATAAATTCTTAGCCATAACTGAAGAAAAATTCGTTTGCCTAATTATTCTCATTAAATAAATATATATATTAATGTCAAACGATAATTTACACATGCATGCAAAATATCTCTTTATTTGTTAAATAAATCAGGCCACTTCAATTTTTTTTGAATCTCAGTATATTAAAGTATCTCAGCAATCTTATAGTTGAAATATTGCCCTAAACGAATTGTTGATATGATATTAGGATAAAACAAAAATTCATTTATTCACATTAAATCTTGCCTTTTTCGCATTTTGTTCCGAAATAACCCGCATTACATGTGCATGTATACCGTGAATTCTTAATCTTGCAGCTTCCATTTTTTAAGCACACATCACTACCACAGTTACCAGATTTCACGTCTGAGAAAGAATATAAAAATGAAATATATGAGTAATAATTCATCCTTCACCAAATAACGCATACTTTTTGCATTCACAATGTTCACCTTTACTTATACAAGATCGCAGGATTGTAAATATTCAATGCTTGAATATTTAGTAGGGAGTCGCAAAAATTCATATGGAAATATAAATTGTATATTCTATGAAACATATTCAGCTGTCCCGAAAATATAACTATCAAATTATTGACAATTAACAAATGCAACTATATTACATAAATAAATGGGAGGTTTATGTTTAATTTTAATAGCGGTTTTTCATTCCACTATTTCATTTAGTTGGATGTATGAGATCAAAATAAAATTCAATTTTTGTATCGGCAGTATAGAATTGTGATAATTTGCTTAACATTTTGAATATGTTTAATAAAACTGTGGATTATTCAAATTGACTTCAATTTGGGCACTACAATTGAATACTCACCCTTCTGACAGATATAACCAGCTTTTGCTGTACAACTCATATCAACCCATTTATATTTTGCATTGGCATATTTTATCAAACAGTTTTCATTTGTTCCCCCATTTGGCTCACCTCTCTCAAATATCCACTTCTTCCTAGACTCGCATAATGAAAAATTTTAATAAAATTTACTCTATTTATTCCAAGGTCTAATTTATATGACATCGAAGTTGAATGAGCGTCATTCCTAATGAAACTTCGGTTTGCAATAGGGCTATTCTGTGACAATTTGTTTTAAAAAAGCGCAAATCCTGATGCAATAATTTTTTCGAAATGATAAAATACAGAGATATTGATATTATCTATATATAATTTACATTTTATAAAATACGAGGTACACTTTGAGCTGAACATGCACATTCATGGGGAAAGTAAACCAAATATATTTGACGACATCAATGTGTTCAGCTGGTCATTATAAATTATACAGTAAACAGGTGACACTCAAAATCCAATGATACGAGGAACGCCTTGTAACTGCGCGCAATGCTTGTGATCAGAATTCTCGACGTATTGTGATATATTGTAGGACGCTTTTGACATTTATAGCCGAGGTAATAGTTTATTGAAAATAATTTCAGCTCACCGCTCGACCGGTTAAGCAAAAGTAGCAGACAATAGAAGCAAATGTCTTGAAGTTTAATAATATAAATATATTATAATAAATATATATACATATATCACCAATTTGGATCAGTTTTACTAAAAGTTGTTCCATCTCCCCATTTCCAAATGCCTTCTGTCTCTGAATCACTTCCACTTGTCCAGTAATTCATCGTACCACTAAAAATTAAACATACACTCACACTCTAATTAGATAGCGATTGTCAATTCGCGCATTATTACTTCATAGACTGTATGCTGAACTACAAAGCAAACCTCAGAAATATTTTGTTATTGTTGTTGAATGGCATTTTCGATGACTTTAACCACGTTTTTACATTGTCAGAATGAAGTGAGTTCGATAACTAATAATAATTACCCCTAAAACAATACTTACTTCTGAGATAGTTTTGTCGTCAAGAATGAATCTAATGCATTAGGTGTAATGGAAACTAAGCTTTTTTCAATTGCAGTGCAAGCTGATCTCGCATCAGCAAATGATTTCTTCGGGCTACTAATTATTGTTAAAGCCAATTTACTGTTATGAAGGGTCCAAGTCAAATCTAAAAATAACAAGAAATTTTGGCTAAAAAGCAATACTCGTTATACATAATTTTATATAAAAAAAAATCAGAATGTATTAGGAAATTGTGTGCTTTGACTATACACCAATTTTCTTTTATTGTTGTGCAGGTTTTTATAGACCCATTCAGTTAGATTGTTTCAACGTTGTAGCAGATATTCTTAATTTAATCATAAGAAATTTGTATTATGATCCACAAAACACGATACATTATTGTTTCGCATTAAAAATATATGACAGGTTAACCTAAAATTCTTTTCCAATATTGTGACCAATTAATTAAAATAAACTGATGTTCGCGTTGAATCGACTTAATCATATATATGAGTTTTAAATTACTCAACAATGTGCTCAGTGGTGTACCTACGCACATCAGTTTTCAGTAACATGACAACGGAAGTTCACTTTCAAAATCTCCTTTACAAATCCAGTGTAAGAATGTGAAAGGAAACCCTCCATTCAATTCAACTATTTCTAATATATACAAAGGGTGTCTCAAAAGTAAGAATACACTTTCAATTTTGATTTGCTTTTTAGGTAATCATCATAGAGCGTTCATTTATTCAGAAAATATAGTATGGATAAGTAGTAAAATTTAGGTATTGTTTACATCAACCCACAGAATTGCAAGGAGGTTAACCTAAGAAATGTGGTGCAAAATTGCTGTTTGGCAAGAAGCATATAAATTAGTAAGGCAAACTCAGTGGCTCTTCAACAGAGAATTTGGAATGAATTTGGCTCCTACACCACAAACAAGTTTTGCGATTCATCGTAAAGTTATGGAAACTGGATCTGTAGTTGATGCACAAAGATCAGGACGACCAAGGAGCGGACGCTCTGAGGGAAACATTCAGAGCCGAATTAATGTTATTATGTTCTATATTTCAATATTCAAATATATTTTCGATTGCTTCACATTTGCAAGTGTTTAAATAGTTTTAATGGGGCATTTTATTCGACAAAGAACATGCGTAATACATGAAAGGACTGATAAATTTAACTCACCTGATTGACAAACATACCGCAAACCGGGAATGCAGTCACTGTTATACCATTTTCCATCGGAAGTTCTAGATGCTCCACAGTAGTTATTCCATTTGATGTCAACAGTTCGGGGATTATCAGTGGCCCTGCCGGAAAATATAGAAAAACTTGACGAAGTTTTAATTTTGCTCAATGAAAATTTTCATCGTATCACTCGCACACAAAGTTTTTTCTTTGATTGATGTATCTAGTTTAAAATTTCAAGAAAAAATATTTCAACACATTCTCTGCTTCCTTGTGTCACAGATTTTGAAAAAAATATTAAGGAAAACAGATTAGTTTGCGTTATTTTGATATTCAAAAAAACAAATTAACTAGAATTCTTTGGTAAAACTTCTCACAAAAGCTAACTAAAGATATATTTACGTGAAAATTTCTGAGCATTGCTAAAGTACTTTTATATGCCAATACATTATCATCGAAGAAAAATATTTTGAAAGTTCTAGTTTTCTATTTCCCAAAAAAAGATTCATCGAGGGTCACTAGTTTAAAATTAAAATTTACAACAGCAGCAGCACCTTTACTGTTTTATTAAAAGGAGTGTGGATGTCGAAGAATATTAACTTGATAGAGACACATAAAATCACTGTCGATACTAATTAAATTTTCTCAACGTTTCGTAGGAACAAAGCAAATATTTACAACTGGAATCCGCCCTGACATTTAGAAAATAGTTTAGAGATATTGAAAAACTTGCAACCGCCCAGCATTTTAAAACTGCACTAAACGACCAATCAAATTTTTTTTTAACAATTATGATATATGTAAATAAAACGAATATATACGTATTATATTTCCGATTACATTGTTTTTAAGTTATCATTTCATTTTTTCTAAATATTACTATGTGCAGATGGCGTTCAAAAATTGATTTAAAATATTTGTTCAAGAAAAAGTATTTGTGTATTTGTGGTACGTGCACAAAAACAAAACAAAAAAACACAAAAATATTAATTGAATTAATTAACTCACCAATTGGTATATTTCAATGAATCCATGTTGTTCCATTTCCATCCACTGTCATAATGCAAACCGATCCAAATAATGTGGCTGGAAATATTTTGTTTGTTAGGATTTTATATCTCTATCTCCCAAGCATTTTTATTTTAACTGGGAAACCAGAAAAGTATTGACAGTAGAATAAGTTTCGGTTTATGCATGTTTAATATATCATCATAGAGTTCATATAAGATATTTTTGAAAGAAGGAATTAATATCAGTTTTGATTTTACGACTGGAAAAGCTTGTACAAGACTAATATATAAAACTCTAAACTTTTGCAGAGACAAGCATTTGTATCTATTTAAAAATAAAGTTTCAAGATTTTAGATTTTTGAATATATATGCGACAGGCATCATGATATCTATTTGATGTTTCGGAATGTCACACTGCGTATCAAATTATCAATCTATCATATGTAAATTAAAATACTCATTAATATATGCTTACGTTGTTAACTGTCTCACTGCAGCTTGAGTTTCTTCATCTTTAATCTCAACAAGCCATGCATTTCTTCCTTCACATACAGCCTTAGCATCATCATATCCCTTTCCACCTTGAAATACTTCTAATCTGTAGTTTCGAAAATTTGATGTACCTGAACATGTAGCAACCATTGTATTTAAAATTTATCACAAATGAAATTGTTTTCCAAATATTGGTTTTGTTTGAATAAAGAGAGAAAATCAGATTGAGAAAAATATCTATCTATGACAACTGTGTGTTAACGTAACGATAGTTTGAATTACGAATATCAAGGCGATATTTCTATCACACAAAATAATGTTTATTTATAGCTATTGCTATAAAGATGTAGAAGATATAATAAAGAAATAAACAAATATTTATGATTTGCCCATTTGAGAAATCCAAGCTCATTTAAAAAAACCATTATCATTGCACTAGACTGCATTCAAAACTTTTTCTTTGTCGAGCCCCATTTTTCTAATAAAACTTTCTCAACGTAGTAAATTTTAAAATAGTATCTGAGATAGTACATAAAAAAGCGTGTGAGAAGGAAGCTAGCTTTGAACGTCTCTAACTTCGGCGTAATTGACGTCAATATTCGTTGCATGTACTCTACTGCAAGACCACTTCATATTACTAATAGTGGCAAAGTCAATCATGAGATGGACAGTATGAACTTGGTTAAATTTCAAATGAATAAAATGCATATTACTCACCGCTTGGAGTTTGCCCTTGAACGAGATTAATCAGAAAAAGGAAAATGATAAAGTCAAAAAATGTCATATCAATTCTGTTATCCGTTAAAGTTATCCGTTCATATTTTAAATTCGTTATGCTGTCATATAACAAGAAAGGTAGATATAGTTAGTAAAATTCAACATGCATCAAATAGCTGCTAATTTTATTTTTCGCGGATTTCACTCGCCCCTTTGCCTTAAATAATTTCATCTCGATGTTACCGCATGCGAAACCTTCGTAAACTATTCAAACGATTTTCTATAACTTCAACTTGATAACATGAACCCCAAAATATATATGCCTATGCTTGTATATATTATATATGAATGTGCTTATCGTTGGAAAATACAATCGAATATATACAAACTCTATAAGAAGAAATACCTCACAGTGACGTGCTTACAACTACTATTCATACAGTATAAACCCGATATTCGAACTATTGCATTCATAGCTATTCCAGTTCTGAATCTTGTGATTTATTCAATGATATTCTACAATAAAATCAATATTTAAATAAAAATATTTTTTTTTAAATGTAATGTCGTTTATATAGAAATTTAATTTCGCCTTTAACAATAGACGTACGAAAGGACATTTAAATACCGAGAATAAATCAATATATTTTGCGATAATATAACTCATATGGACCAATACATTAAATCAGTGAACAGATAATTGGATTGCAGATAAAATACTTTACAACTTCGGATATTTATTGAGAAATCTGATGACGTGAGAATGTATAAAATGAATACTTTTATCCAACAATGACTTCAAAAGCTCGCATTTAAAACAGATAAGAAAAGTTCAATCGACTTTTCAACAGATATCTTTTATTAACTTTAAATAAATATTAGATGTACCTACAAACGGCTAAAATTAAGATTTCACTTTTTGGTTTTGTGACACTAAATATGCTTTATTGCTAATGCGTTAATCATTTAACTTTATTTTTAAAGCAATGCGTAGGTCCAGGTCCATTCAAAATACACAAATTATATGTAAAAGAACTTGTATAGTGGGTTTTATTGAAATATAATTTTGTAACTTATGCTTTGTCCTATCACAAGCATTCTTACAAACCGCGAAGAAAATAAGGTATTTTTCCTATTCAATATATTTCAAACAAATTAGTTTTAAAGTTTAAAGCTTAATACTTCTTTCCATCTCTTCCATGAACTACAAGTAAATTTTACTTCATAACATGAAATAAATCATACATCAGATTTACAGTTTAACGTCAAGCGATACCGAGAAATTAGTTATAGTATCAAAATAAATTTCAATAATCGCAAAACAACGAATGCCTCCTACTCTGCTGAACTGATATGAAATAATTGATCATCGTACTATATTTTTTTTAGAAATATGAACATTAATGACGTAGCCCTGTACGAACGTTCAAGATAACTAAGACCCATTTGCGCAATATTCACGCCTTCAATTTGCGTCATATATTGAACAACAACGTTTTTAAAGATGAGCACTTATTTTATTCGTATCTACTTCCTCATAGAGATTTCATAAGCAATAGCATATAAAAATGTCATCGCGGGAGTAATAAAGAGATATATCAGAACTCGTACTATGCATAAACGTAACTATGTTATAAATATTGTAGAAAATTCGTACTTTACTCTACCCATGTTTTGACCCAAATTCCGAACATTTGGGATGTGTGATGTCTAAGCCGAATTTTGCGGTAAAATAAATATTAATGCAAATGTAACCGCACGAATCAGGCAAAATTGAACTGAAAGAGTTTTGTAACCCACATGTTATCAATCTCTGTGAAGATTTATTTGCACAAAGATTTACAACTCATATTGCACCTGGCGTTGTAAAAAATTGAACAAAGGAAAATACCACAGACAACTCA
This sequence comes from Styela clava, assembly GCF_013122585.1. Classification (NCBI taxonomy): domain Eukaryota; kingdom Metazoa; phylum Chordata; class Ascidiacea; order Stolidobranchia; family Styelidae; genus Styela; species Styela clava. Next base: position 16,987,178 of record NW_024102834.1, on the reverse strand, counting down.
GCAATAAATTTGTTTAGGACTGGCAAATCCTATTTTTTCTATTATAAATTTTGATGATCCATAAAAATGTGCAAATTACGGTGATGCAAATCGGCAACGAAATAACTTTCCATTTCACATATATATATAACGCATATTATAAATGATATAAAGATGACGAAAAGGGTCGTCATTTAAACCTAATATGGAAAAATACAACAAACGCTAATTTTCTTTTTGAAATAGTGATCCGCAGCAGCAAAGTTAAATATATATTCAAGCAAAAATATATTCAAGGTAGTTTTCAACAGGAAAACAAGTGAATAATTTGCAGGTATGATAACTCATGTCTGAGAAAATTGAATAATTCAGATATACAAGGAAGCGGAGTATAGGATGATTCATCTTTCAACTAAACACATCATTCCTCTTAACACACTTTATTTTCTAGCACATCAATGCATGGTCTATTAAATTATTAGAAAAAAATAAATCAAGTGACAGTAACTGAGTTTTTATTTCTAGTTTCCATGATTTGAATTTGCGTTTTTGGTAAGTCGTGTAGACAACAATTCATAAATCATGATGACATCTACAAATTTATCAAACTAGGTAACCGACGGAGATTATAAAATGAAATGCTATTGGGTAGATGCATTTTGAAAGCTTCTTAAAATAGCTATTGAAAGACACCGTGCATGACACTTATATTACTTACCCTATATCAAATCCAATTGTTTTTCTTTTTACATGTCTAATTTTTATTTAGTATCAGGTGACATCTCGGTTATAGGGCACGAATGGGTCTATGAATCGTTTCACTAAATTAATGTTCGCCTTCTTCTCATGATTAAGGTTGGGGGAAAATTGTATTTCACGGCAACGAATGGACGAATCGACAATTCATTATTACTCAAATGTGAAGCAGTTTCTAGAAGGCTAATACTTCCATTATTTTTTTAAAATTATCCTGAATTGTAATAGCCCCGATATTGCATTCAACTTATTTTTATTTTAAATTAAATGCGAACACCTCATTATTGCATCACCTTTATCGGCTCATTTTTTTCAGAAAAGTTGGCTCTCACTGTATATCGATATGCGACGTCCGTAGAGCATTGAAAAAGCATATTTTATTTTTGTCTGCTTTCTTGTGCAGTTCAACAGTATTTGTGTAGCTAATACTAAAGTCATATTGTTTATTTTCGGCATAATTTCCTGGCCCTATTTCGTGTCGTGAGTTGTCGGGTAGTAATCGGGTAAAAGACGATTCGACCTGTATTTTCGAATTTGGTCGCTTCCAATCGTAAGCTTTTGTTGCACCTTGCTAGGTCAAATGCAGTCACCAGCAAGAATTTCTGTTTCGTTGAACGGACCGTGGAACATTGACGCATCACGGCTCAGGATATTTCTATAGTCAATATGGAGAGTGAGTAAGATCACGAATTAAAAATACCCGATTCACAATAATGCATTAATACATGCTATACAAAGCGTACGATGCTTAATATTGGAAAACAACCTAATAAGAATAAATTTGAATAAAACAAAAATGTAGCGACTAGACACAGTGACACGTAATTTACGGATTTACGGAATTACGGAATTATTTCGAGTTACGGAAGTGAAGTTACGAATTACGTAAAGTCGTAATTATTGGTCGAGCGTATTCGCGATTGAAACGAGCTCTCTTCAGAGCAGTCAATTCCGTCGATTGTAAAAAATTAAAGTTAGAGTTCCGGTATTCGCAGCCGTTTTTCTCTCTCTTGTTAGGAAGATGGGGAAGGCATAACGCGTCATTTACTAACCTAATATCAACTTATCTAGGATGGCCAATGTACATATTAACCGTAGATAAGGAATAAAATTGTGTTGAGACCGATGGACGTCAACACATCTGGTTTCAACTTCTTAGGGTGAAATGACTAAAGAATGTAAGAGATGGTCTATTTGTAAATGCCGCGATAATTAATGTCGCTCTTATCAAACAGCAATATAAAGACGGAAGAGAAATTGCGTAATGAACCAACGCAACTTAGTCTTTTCGGCATCGGTAAAGCGATTGAGACGACAGAGAAACAACAATACGACGGGATTTCCCGTGTTTATTCTGCGCGAGATCCATTTTCTATTACAAAATCTTGATGTTCTGTTACCGATTTTATCGTTATGTATCTGTCCGGACTTGGCCTTGCTCAATATGTTTTTCACAATGCCTCGCAATATGTCGGCCAAATAGGATTCCCTGTCTTTACCAAATGCGGCAACTTATTTTGATTTATCGTCGACTCGAATACCACCGGCACTCGACCAAACTTGTGTCAATCTTGGCAAATAGGATTGTCGACTTGAGTTAGAAAAATAAATTAATATTTTCATGAGTGCAAAATAAATGTTACAAAATGCATTGTTTTGCGATATAACTTTGTATTTTCGGAGAAGGCATGTCGTATAAGTACGGTATTTTAAATAATGCGCAAATAATTAATATTTGATCTAAATTTATCGCAAATAATGTTATAACTTTTAGGCCGCGAAATGATTTAATGTAAAATGAAGCATGGAATTCGGAATATCGTCAATAAGTCGGCATCAATAATTATTATAAAATGCTAACTAAGTAGTAAAGTCGGATATTGTAAAAAACGATGAAATAACAAGTCTTCGTCTCGAGGCAAGCGAAACTATAATCAAACGAGAGAATACGCTTGTAGTTGATTAATAAATTAGCAACCCGGAATATTTATTTAATACGAAAGTCGTATTAATACGTTAATACGATTTTAAAAAAGTGAACTATCGTTTCTTAAATATATTACCAGTGTTGGTAATGATACAATTAATCGCATAAAATTTGGTGATAAAGTGGATAACAAAAAATCAAAGCTAATACAAAAGATAAAAATCAGAATAAAATTATTTTAAATTCACTCCTTGATATTTGTCTTTAACATCTGTCGCCGGCGTGTAGTACTGCCGGGAATATGAAAACCAAACTTCGATGTCCCATTCAGAATAGAAGTGGATTAAATTGGTTGTTATGATAGGTTTAAATGTGTGAAAAAAATATCGCAATTACGGGGTCATTACGTAATCGATTTGGCCGTAATTACGGAATTGATTTTTGTCAATTACGTGCAAGCCTACACAGTGTTGTGCCGAAGAAAAAGAATTTACACTAAGTTGATAATCTTGGGGCAAAAGCCTTCCTAAAGTTTAAATTACAAAATTTTCTATTCATTTAAAAAAAGCGTGTTATTCATATAGGCACAGTATATATATAAAAGTAATGTACAATATACATCCAATACCACGTTTTCATCTACAAAATAATTACAAGAAATAAACAATGATTAGGATTTCCCATTTTCCATTAATAAGAGTTGAAACATTTTAAGTTTGAAACATGTAATTCTAATCATTTTTATTTCGGTATTTCACGCTGTATTAGGAATTATTTTCAAACATTTCGCTGTACTATGTCGAACTGTATAAATTACACAAACTTTTAAAATATTTCAATATTGATTAAACCATCCATTAGCTTGGGTTATTCTTGTGTTATGTTTCTTCTTGAATCCAAAAAAATATCATTGAATATTTTTACCTATTTCAACTATATAGCAATTGTAACTGGGTGACAGCTGTTCAATTGAGACTAACTCCGAAGTCAAAAAGCCATTCCTTGCAAAGTCAGAGACGAATTTACAGAGAAAATATTTACTTAATGGTAATTTTGTCAACAATATAAAAACAGATCTAATTATATCACAAAATTGGACAATAGCCTGCCAATGTATAATATATATAAATATATATATATATATGGGTATTGTTTTGGCAAAGACCAGTCCCAAACAAAAGCAGTTCTATACAAATTTACGTCAAGTTGAATTAACGCTGAGTACTTTCTTGGACAGTTATAAAACATTTTTGTAGGAACAATGTCCCTTGTCGCTCTCAAAACAGATAGATCGATGAATACGAAATGAGATAACCTTTTTTCTGTATAAATGTTTTCATAAATCTCGCTGTAGCGATAACGACATGTAAAAAATAATTATGATTATTCCAAGAAACTCACTTCAGCAGATTTTCGTCACGCCTTTTTATGGAAATTCCTTTATCTGGCAATTGGTTACTGACTACAGGAATTTGTTTCATTTTGAGAAATTTTATTCTAACTCAGTTTCAGCGGATATAATAAAGGCTAGCAGATATAGAGAAGCAAACGATTTACAGCAATTAAATTATACCTAGGTGCAACGACCTCACAATTCCTCGACTCAACTGAATGCCAACAGATACGAATATTACAATCGACTGCAGGTAACTCTACACTTACCGGAGTGACGCAGTTTCCGTCTAAACACTTACCCACGTGAATATCAGTTTCTTCATAACTATAACTCAATTCGTCAATCAAGCAAGAGATGACATAAAACGGTCGTGATATCATACCGCCATATTTGCAACATATCAACACTAGAAATATGCTATTTATTGGGATAGTATATAAAACACAATAGCTTTTGCCTAATCATATCACGTTTTTATTTTAATAAGCATGGGCAATAACGATGGACAATAAGTTTAATAATATGTGAGGAAGCAAGTGGTTGCGTATATAACTATATCATGAATCAGGTTTGCTCAGGCGACAACAGAAATTCGATTTTTCAAAAACGCCCATTTGAAACATAATAGACCAAAATCTAACAAAAAATTACGCAACAAATAATTTCTTCTGTTATTTCTCCATATTTATAAAAAAAAAAAAAATTACATAAAATTACTATACTCTTGAATTCGGATCATAAATTTCAGCTGGAGTCAATCGTATTAATAACCACTTATAGAAAGTGTTATTCTAATTCAGTTTCATTTTAACAATTGCTCAAATCGAATCTGTAAATTAAAGCTCACAGAACATCTTTACTCGGAAGAATAATATAATAATATTGAATATAATATAATAATTTTCCGTTCTTCGATTTCCAAATGTGAGGACTATAATGCATATTAAATATTTGAATCATTTGCTCAAAACAAGAAAGATTAATTAGGATTTCTGAATTAGTTTGAAATTCAAACTTTGAATGACGTACAACGATATTTTGATTTGTTCTTAGTTTATAATGTGTTATCGGATTGCTACTGTGATAACGTAAGACTTATGAAATCATATATATATCCCATATATAATATCATAGCGTGGTAGTCATGCCTGATTTGCATACTTTTTCCATTCGAAAGAAGGAAGTTCCCGCTTTGGTCATATTGAGGTGTTCACTTATAGAATATTTTCTACAACCTCATGCAAAATATCATTTATCCGTGATAACTCTATACAAAAATTGCTTATTTATCTCCCCTAATTTAGCGTGTGTTTAATATTTTATGTTTCGAATAGAATTTTGAATATTGCAGACAAATAGTCATTTGAATTGCAAAACTTTGTCTGCACGAAAACCAAATTTTTTACATAATTCATGAAATGCAATGTTTGGTGAAACATCCTCAATAATGCAGTGGTAAAATAAATACATTGTGATATCCGTTCAGGAGATATACTATTTAAAACATTTCAATCAATCACGAAACTCGCGATAGCGCTTTATATTTCCATTCAAATGATGTCAGTCCTAGGCTGCATAAATATCAATATCTGCAATGATCATTCTTATCATACGCTCGAAGGTGAAAAATAGAAAAAAGGTCAATCAATATGTGCTTGTGAAGATTGTTTTTAATATCATTACATGCTTCCACGAGAGTATGCAAAATATTTCCTCAGTTTAGTGAAATTAGAAGAAAAATGAAAATATTAACCAAATGCACATCTACTTTGACAAAGCGTTATTAAAACATAGGTTAAAAGCCATTTACATAATTTGAATGCGGCCAGGACATCGTCAATCCAGTTGATGGTCGCTACGCTACTCGCATGGATAAATGTAAGGAAAAGATTTGGGCGGAGTAAAAAGGGTACGCTAATTTGGTGTTCGATAGATGCACGAGAGTCGTTACGCGGGACGAATGACGGAATTTACATCGACACTAACCCTGACTCACATATCACGATTCGTCCAGATTGGCCCGACAGTTTCCTGGGAAACCTAGAATTGTGCTCGAACCCCTACATTGTTTTTAGCTATATTGTTATCGCCCAACGATTTCTGATTCTGCCTGTGCATACGCACATTCAGTGATCTCGGGTTAGCTTACCATCCAGTTCCAGATGAAGTTTAAACACATCAATTATGCGATTCAGGTAGAAATGTAAACTTTATTTTTATGGATATAAAAAGTGTTATTAGTCCAACAATGTCGAAAACATTGGTCGTGGCCAATATAATTTCCACATATTATTTCTTTCAATACTGAAATTAATTTTATGGTTGTTAAGTCAGCTTACCAACGTTGACATAATTGGTATCGTCCTTGATAACTGTATTACTCGAATACAGAACATCACTAATTAAACAAATGTTATATTTGTGCAGTATACAAGCCGGTCGTAAACAGCAGTGATAAATGTCGAGCTTATTCCTACTTTTCACTTGACTGCGATAGTGTTAGTTTGAAGAAGTTGGCGATAACGTTTGAAATAGATGTTCAGCCAATTTAGGTATACCAAAAAGTTTTATGATTTTTGTCTCCAATTTTTAAGCTATGTCAAAAATAAGTGCATTTACTGATTGGCTTTAAAGTAAAGCACACAAAAACATCTATCGCATCATGAGATAAAACTAGTATATTCTAATTATATATATTAGACGACAATTCGTTGCTGATAGATTCGTCTAGAATGCAGGTTTAAGTATAGCATAAATGTTTTGCATCTTGAGACCATAATTTTTTTAATCACCAATGCCGCTAAATTGGAGGAGTACGTCTTTTCCTGCAATAAAGAAAATCATTATTTATGTATTTGGTGACATGTCGTCGACTCATTAAATGTCAATTATTTTTCAACTAAAGGTTTTGTACTTCAAGTACTTACATAGAAGCTGGCTTTGATTAGCAGTCAAATATATCAATAAAGTAATTCACTTGTTGTTGTGATCTATTTCGTTGATGACTGTATCTCCAGCAGCAAAATTACATTTATGTACCGATGAAAAAGTTGCTTCAGAAACATGGAAGAATTTGACCAGTCGGTAAGAAAGTATTCGTGCTAAAATGATGTAGAATATTATATTTATTATTTCACATTATACATGTTAGTCTGATAAATCAAAATTGTGTATCTCAATATTCGTACGACTCGTTTAAGTTGTTTATTTCATCCACGTTTTGTCAGTTTATTAAAATAAAAATAATTAGCAAAAAAAACAGTTGCAAAGTTATTGTGGTCAGTTTTATTTCAAAGCGGTACCTTTTTAATCATTACCAATGAAACAAATTGACTTGTTGTGAGAGAAATTAGAGAAATGATAAATTAGTACTTTCGTTCCAAAAGTTTTGTGATTCACCTGTTTCGGGTCATCGTTCATATGAATATTACTGTACTGCATTTCACTTCACATTAGCAATTTCATTTTTTCGATTATTTACCAATGAAAATTTTGACATTTTATGTGTAATTCACAGCAAAGAGACAATTCACCTTCAATAACCTCTCAAAAGAAGTTGATTAGTCGGTTTATCCTAGGAATCGTCACTGTTATAATATTTGGTTTCTTGTGTGGAATGGCCGGCTATTTTTATAGCGAAAATCACGATGACGACGTTATAGGTGAAATTACTTTACATGACATTGTTGTTTTTCTATATTTGTATAAAACCACTTTTATTTTTGATGTCCATATAAACATAAATATACATATTTCATATAAATATTTGATTAGTGTACATCAGAGTGAAAATATCACAAGCCCGCCGACTTTTTACTTCAATATATATATAGGAATGCAAGAACTTCAACAGTTTTGAAATTTTGATTCTAACTAATTGCTGTCTTATCATTACTAAAGCGTTAATTGATTTAATTTTTTTTGTCTACTTTACATCAAGTTGTGTAATAGGACGGAAGGGACTGAAATCTATGGCCAAGGGGTATATTCACTTGGCTAACACAGACAGTCCCCAAACTCGTAATAGAACTTAATTAGGGTAAATCAAATTAAAATATGACCTAATCTTTATCTGGTACACACACTACGGGAAAACCTAATTTTCGTCGGTGAAACTAACAAGTATCATGCAACCCAAACCTGTTTCAAAAAGAAGTGAATTCATTTACGGCTATAGTAGATTTGTATCAACAAAATTAATGAATTCCAGGTAACGGTAAATGCACTGGCGTTGTTTGATCACCACGACATAATATCGATTATAATCTGCTTTTTGACAATATGATTTATGTTTGCCAAATATTTGTTTTAGTCGTCGAGCCTAACCCTAGTGGAGAATATTATATCGGTATATGGAAAAATGACGTCACAGGACCCGTCAGCCAAGTAAACATGGTATGCATAGCTATATTCAATAGGAACAATACTGTTAAAATAAAGCAAATTATTTAAACTCTGGATATGTGAAATAATCTAGTAACCAAATGCACTCAATAAGTAAATAACACAACGTTTTTAAAACACATATTTTCTGTATCAATTTTCATCAGGTGTTTTATTTTTCAAAATAGGTTATGTGAGAAAATAATATGATATATTTGTACTTATACTCGAAAAAACATTGCGTTTCAAAGTTTATAATGCCTATTTGGCCAACAATAAATAATTATTAAATGAAAAAGGATATGAAAATTTTTCCGAGAATTCATTCTCACATTTTTGCACAATAATTTACTTAATGGCGCTAGTGTAGTCATTTTTTTCATATGACAATTTCGTGAATACGCATTTTTACGAATGTCCCGTTCATGAATAACCCGTTTCAACAACACTGTTTATTCAAGTTACATTTGAAATATATTTACATACATTGTCTTTGTCTAACGTTCTTCAAACCAATTTTTTTTCTCAGATGGGTTATGCTAAACCTGGTCAAAATGCGGGTGGTATTCATACTCGACTGTACAGTCGCGCGTTTATCATTGCAGATATTTCAAAAACTACTCGAGTAGCATTTGTCAGTGTCGATTACGGAATGACTTCACAACTCGTTAAACTACGAGTAATAGAGGAACTACGAAAGGAATTTGGTGACATGTATGATTTAAGAATACCAAGAATGTATTTTCTCAAAAATTAGTTGAGATAAAAAATTTCTCAAACGCAAGAAATAACCTATTTACTAACCATATAAAAAAAATTGTGACATATAACAGATATTTTTCTAATAATTGGTCGAGATATACCATAAGATATTGATAAGTATGAATATGAAATTTTAGCAAAACGCAAGTAAATACATATTTACTAATTTAAACTAACTAAAAATATTGCAATATACAATGGATTTCGATTGTTTAAGAGTGATTGTACTTTTTGAAGTAAAAACTGCTAAAATATCAAAACTATAAAATTTTACACGGAAAAGGTACACGGAGAGAAACGTTGTGCTATCCGGTTCGCATACACACTCTGCTCCAGGAGGATTTTTTGGATATACTTTATTTGAAGTCACTTCAAAGGGAATGGTTTCCCAAGCCATTGAATCGTATATCGAAGGAATCGTTCGAAGTATAAAATATGGTTCGTTCACGTAAATATTTTATTTGCATCCTTTCATGAAAGTTTCATCAAAAGATGTTCAATGCAATTGATTGTATCGACCTATATTTATTTTAGCTCACAGCAAAATGCGCATTGGAAATATTCAGGTCATCTCGCAAGAACTTCATGATGCGAATATCAACAGAAGTCCTAGCGCATATTTGCGGAACCCAGAAAACGAGAGAAAAAGGTTAGTAGATCGTTTTTTTTAACTTTTTTTTTGCTGTGAAAAATCGCTTCAATTATTAGGTAATAAAAATTGTTGAAGCTTCTGGTGGCAATTACTTTCAGTCATTTTTATATTTTCTATCTGTCAAATGGGACCCTACACAACATTTTGCTGTTTTAATTTAACTATAATAAACAATCTTTTGTGAATATGAAACGCTCATACCGTCTCTCTTATCTGCCTTCCTTACGCTTGACCGATATTTCAAGTAAACTTGTGAAAAAAACTTCTTTCTCTCCAACTAATAGAGGAAGCAATTGCAAATTTGAGCAACTCAAGATTAAGAAGTGGATGGAATGCGGATACTTTTACTTTTGTAATGTTTTCTAAGTTAATGAATCCTGATTACATGGCTCTTTATATTGTTTCAATATTGCAATATTGTTATTCTGATCGATTTGATACAATCTTTTGCAGATAACAACTACATAAACTATTTTCTTTTCCCCAGAATTGCTTTATTTATTTACTCGAAAAACAATTATATTAATAAACGTTCGTCATATCATAGTCTAACTTAAAGAAAAAACAAGATATAACCTGATTAAAAAGCGAATAATGAGTTCAGTTCAGTACACCATACTCTAATATCCACTGTATTTTCTTTCCGGTGCAAAATATCTCGTTATACATTTACTTAGCTTTTATTTGGTTAAAGGTACAAATACAACACTGATCACGAAATGACACTTTTGCGATTTGACGCAGCAGATGCCGGACCTTTAGGAATCATCACTTGGTTTCCAGTTCACCTAACAAGCATGAACAGCTCAAATCATTTGATAAATTCAGACAACAAAGGAAGGGCAGCTATATTATTTGAAAATTCTATGCGAAATGAAGGAGAAAACATGACGGGAAAGGTACAGTTTACTAACAACGGTTGTTGTTGCATTCACAGAAAAAATACGTTTTAACCAAAATTTATGAACTGCATGTCATTGCTAAACGTCCGATTATTCTTGCGTTAATTTTTCATATCTCTCACACCATTAATGAAATTTGTTTGCCTTATTATAATATAGTGTTAATTTTTCATATTCTAATGTTAATATTTTGAAATATCTCACAGTTTAACGTAGGAAAGGAAGTAGTTTAATATTCTACGCTTTCATAAGTGCTCTCATCTTTCCTGAAGTTTTCTCAGCTGTACAAATACAATGGCTATGTGATTTAAATACAAATCAGTATCATCAAATATGTATTTTTTGGCCAACGTATAATTGCTATTACAACGCAAACTTCGTTTTAATGCGTCGTCAAAGACTGTAGTTGGATCTATTATACACGAGTAATATAAATTCTTCTTCATAGTATTCTTGTATTGCTTATTTTGTCGCTTATCTCTGAAATAAAGTGATACACATAAAACACATTTATTTTAGGAATCATTCTCGGCCGCATTTGCTCAATCTCATCTAGGTGATGTATCGCCAAATACAGCAGGACCTCGATGCACTGATACAGGTGAGAAAATATAACAATAATGTTAAAAGAATGTTTAGAGCTGAGATGAACTAATTGAACAATATTAATTTTAGAAAATAGATAATAGTCGAAAGCAGGGTTTCCCAAACTTTGTGTTCATCGGTATACTCTTTGGACTATTTTGTGATTCGCTCGCATATCCCAAAATTTTCTCATTTGTTAAGTTGCCAAACTCCACTTGCTCTGATGCACAACTTATTTTCTGTAGCCAGGCAGTCCATTACATTCCCCTTACTTTGCCCAAAAAGTTTAATATCGACTATTTTACTTTGATACCACGAAGATAAGTTAATAGCATTATTCAAAGACCACAAAGATGTAATCCAAGCTCAAAACAGACACTGCATTCGAATATGCAATATATCGACTGAATAATACTTGCCTATGAGGTGGTAGACCCTGTCCCATTGTAAGTTATTAACAGCAGGTGATAAAAAATGTTTTAACTTAGAAGTTATGGAAAAAATAACCTTATACTTTTGATGTAATGCACCCTTGAAAAGTTTAAATGTACTTCTGGGGTCACATGTACCCCAGTTTAGGAACCTCTGATCTAAATATACAAGATACAATTCAAATCCTAATTCTATTAGGATTGGAATGCGATTTTTACAACTCTACTTGTCCGTACACAATCAGCATCCGGCCACCATTAGTACCAAAATTTGAAATTCAACGCGCACAACTTTGCGTCGCTTCTGGACCCGGCAACGACATGTTTGAATCTACAGATATAATCGGAAGAAAACAATATGAGTTGGCTAGCAGTATGTTTCATAGGTAAAATAAATTTAATTTCAGATAAAAAAGGTATGCTACTTTTACATCTTCAGCAATCAGTACAAGAAGCAACAAAATCTTACACAGAAAATTCATAGATTTATTGTATCTGTAATTTAACAGTCATGAATATATTGCAAAAAATGATGTCTTATTAGTTGAATATAATTCGTTCGTGATTGTACTAAAACTTTTTTTGCCATAAGAAACAATGGTAAATATTTCAATATGTTCCTACATATTCCAAAATACCCAAAACATCGAAAAAATGTGTACCTGAACGACAATAATTATAACAAATATAAGCAGCTTTTCTATTTCCTCAAATATTTGAAGCCTTTGTTTACTAAATGCAGCGCACTCGGTTCGGCTTGGTGAACTACATCAAATATTTCTATTGTTCGGATTAAAACGGTCAAAAAAACAAATTTTTACTAACAAATATGTCAACTTTTTTACGCTCTCAGTCCGCAAAGAGAACCGGTACATGGACCAGTCTCGTTCGCTCATCAGTATGTTAACATGTCGCATGAAGTAGTCGATCTTGGGGAAGGAAAAACAGCAACGACTTGCAAGCCTGCATTAGGATACAGGTGTGTTGTTTTCATAGTCAAAAGCCAGTATTAGCGTTCCGTACCGTAAGTAGGTCGTCTCTGTATTCTTGCGCCTTTAGACAAGGATACTTTTTAGGAGGAGCGCCATGTCAAGTTTCATTTACGACACTCAAAATTATATAACAGTTTGATAAAAATATTGATTATATTTTTAGTTTTGCTTCGGGATGTACGGATGGCACCGGAGCGTTTGATTTTCACCAGGGAACGACAGAAGGCACAGAATTTTGGGAAGTCGTCAGAGCAATTCTCATTCCAATTGCCTGTAGTGGGGAGTTGCCCGATGATGCATACGCGGCTTGTCAGGCACCAAAGCCGGTTTTATTTCCAACTGGATGTAAAAATACATTAAATATTTGAGTCTATTTGTCACTACTAAAATTGCAATCCGCGGCTTTTTTACGCGCGTTTAAAAAAGATGTTGATTTAAAGATGCTAAATTTTGTTTGGTCGTTTATAAATTGACTTTATAAAGACAAATATACACCGATGAACTATTGAAAAAATCCGTACTTGATTTACAAAACATTTATTAAACGATTTTGTTTTAATTAATCATTGTTATGTTATATACTTTAATAAATTTCTTTCATTGTCTAGATATGGATAAACCATATCAATGGCATCCAACCATAGTTGATGTACAATTGCTTCGAATTGGACAACTATTGATAGCCGCTGTTCCTGGAGAATTCTCAACAATGGGAGGCAGAAGACTGATTGATTCAATAAAAGCAAAGGCAATTAGCATGGGAATGCCGGAGAACACAAGGGTGATTTAGAATTTATTCATTATCATTGATGGTCATTATTCAATTAAATACATATTGAAGCCCAATTCATTCTGGTCTAACAAATATTCACAATTTTATGAAAGTGGCGAAAACGTATCATATGTTCGATCGCAAATATCATAGAAATCATAGAACTTTTGAATTTTTCAAAATATATTGTCCAACTAATAAAATTATAGCATCCTTACTTGAATCCTTGATTTTTGAGTCTACTATCTCTGCTTTTGCATTTAAACTACTTTATATAACATTCATCATTTCTATACATATTCGTACAATTGCGTACAATGTTTAATGGTATTTTTTGTTCATTTTCGAGACAAAATATGGAGACAGAATGATAATTTCATTGCGAGTTTAAAAAAACTTTTATAAGCGTTCTCCGAGAGATAGAGCATGTGATCGGCTCAAATTTTGACAAATCTCTAGCTCTGTCTTGCGGAGAACGCTTATAAAAGTTATTTTATAACTCGCAATGAAATTATCATTCTGTCTCCTCATTTTGTCTCGACAATCGAACTAAAAATAAAAAATAAATGCCGTTTTTTCAAAATTTGTAACTGTTTCTGATACACATTAAAATTATATATATATATTTCATTCTTGAAAGTGTTAAAAGTATTATGGTATTCAAGGTTGTTATTGCCGGACTATCAAATGTCTATACTCACTATATGGTGACATACGAAGAGTATCAAGCACAAAGATATGAAGGGGCGTCAACTTTATTTGGCCCTTACACTCACATGGCTTACATGCAACGTTATACAAATATGGTCGAAAGCATGCTCAGAGGAGAAGAAAGTAACTTTCAGCTTTTATTTATTATTTATGAAACTAATTTATAGCAATCATGTTCAGAGAGTACTTTTATCACGGTAAATCACAGTAAATAAACATTGATCTTACAAAAATATGAAGCCATATGAAGATCACCCCCCATCCTTCACTTTGGACACTTTGGACGGGTCTTCCTATTATCCAAAATTGGTACTACTGGTAAAAGAGAATTTACATTTTAATCCTAAGAATGTTTGGGGCTCCCGAAGTATGCGAACCAAGATGGCGGACATCGGAATGTAATATGTGTGCTAGGTTAGGGTTAGGCCATAATTTTAGGTATAAATACTACGGGAGGCTCTTGGCTAGTCTTCGAACTGATAATAGGACTAAAATAAGGAAAATTGGAAAAAACTATCGCCTAACCCTAACCTGTTACCCATGTTACGTGCCGATGTCCGCCATCTTGGTTCGCATACTTCGGGAGCACCGAATGTTTAATATATATAAACATATATATATATATATATAAGAGTGGGGAGTCTTTACTTGGACACTTTGGGTGATCTTCATACGACTTTTAAACATTTTATTCGGCTACTAATCTCATTCATTGCTAATATATATATCTATGTATTTTATTCTATGGTTACTAGTTGAACCTGGACCGTCACCGATATTACCCAACGATGCCGTAGAACTGTTGGGTGCACCGAATCCAGATTATATTCCCGACGGTGTCAATTTTGGTGATGTTATTACTGATGCCAATGAAACTTACGCTCCCGGTGACACAGTTAGTCTGACATTCTACGGAGCAAACCCCAGACATAATGTAAAGGTAAGATATTTTATACGTTTATTCATTTCAATGAAAGAACAGTTTGAACTAAAATATTGAGGCATTCGGGCTCTATACAGCCAAGGTTTTTCAGATTTAAGTTTTCCTCCACCGTATAGCCTGGCGGATTAAAGATTCCTATATCCATTGTGTGCACGTTTTGAAATCCTCGAGAAATATTTGTGTTTGATTACCGAAGAAAGCTTCCAATTTTTGCAGAATTCCAAAGAATTTTCCAAGATTTTTCTACTTGAAGTCAAAATAACAATCAGATTGGATAAGATTTTTCAAAACCTCAAAATACAAAGATCACAATCATTTTTTTTTTCATTTCAGTTGGGTGGTACTTACCTTGAAGTTCAAATGTATCAAGATTCCGATACGTCATGGGTGACAGTCTTTAGAGATTCCGATTGGGAAACCAAATTTATTTGGAAAGATGTAAGCAGTGTCCGAGACTCAACAAAAGAAGAAAATGTCATAACAACAGCTATTGATATGATAGCTGAAGCCACAGGATTATACTTTGATTTAAACAAAGCCAGAGAACTGTACGAACTAGGTGAATTAAGTGTTCCTTCATACGATGCAGATGTGAATCGATATCACAGGTAAAAATTTCAATTACATGTCTCACAAAAAACGACCTGAATGACCTGATTCAAATTTACCTATTTTACGGATTTCTCCCCAAATATGCGTTTGGTGTTACGGTTGAAAGCGTGTATAAAGGCTGTAAAATTTGATTAAATAATCATGGATACTTTGTCAAATTGAGGTTTGCCTTTAAGATTTATTAACTCAATTGAAATGAGTGTAATATAATAAAAGAATTTATTATATTACTCACACAAGGTGGTCGGTTTACGCAGATGAATAAGCAAATAGTCAATATCAGATCAACAATATTTGTTACACTTTTTAATTGAACTTGAAATTGGTTTTCATACATTCTTTTTATTATTTTAAAGCATCCAAGAAGCAATGATTGCAAAAGGAGTTTTAAGGAAATACGATCAAGTAAAAGCAGATCCTGGAACCACGGAGAGTCACGTAACAATAGAGTGGGATGTGCCTAAATCTCAATCTACTGGCATTTATCGTATCTTATACCACGGGGATTACTTATTTGAGGACAAAGTTACTCCATTCACTGGAAGCTCTAGAGAATTTCAAATTCTCAGATACTACTAGATGGACTCCTCGACGGGAGTAATTAAGCAGTCATCAAAAACAAACTAACGTGACCTGTTAAATAAACATATGATAATGAAATGTAAAAAAAAAGGAATAAGATCAGAAAATTGCATCGCAAAGTGTGTATGTTACATTTATAATTTGCATATAAGAATGAGCGATCAAAAAATTTGAGACATTCGAATGTATTAGCAGATGCCTGACTACTTTAAATAAATGACAGGTGAATTTTCAGTGTTTTTAAAAATTGTCTGTGGTGATGGAAATGGCTGTATAAGCCAGACTACAACATTGTCCTTCAATATAATTAATTTCTTAATTTTTGAGCACGTGACGACATGCATTTCATTTATTACTGTGGAGACGAGAAAAACTTACACTCGAATTCTCGAGTAGTTTGACGCCGTTAACTTCAAATTATAGTAATTTGCAGATTTGTTGAAATCGTCATTTGCCTAAAATAAACCAATTCTATAAGTGTTAGATAAGGAAGTGCTTATCAAAATAACTAGTCAGTAAGTATAACATTTGCTGTCACAAACAAAATAAAACCACCCACAATATTTTGCGCAAATGAAAGTTTCATATGAATATGTGCTGGAAAACAAAGCGTAGTGAGAGTCTTTTGAATGCATCATGATGTATTGTAAGCAGCGGGCGAAAAAGGAATAAAGACAGCCTAGTCTGTTACGTTTTTTGGTACTCCGTTGTATGTGTACCAGGTTAGGGTTAGGCCATAATTTTATTCCGATTTCCCTTATTTTAGTTCAATTACTGTTTGTGTTAGCCAAGTGAATGTACTCCCTGCCCATAGGCTTCCCTATCTTTACACAACTTAATGTAAGGTAATGCAAACAAAATTAGTTACCTCCATTTTGGTACACATACTTATGGAGCGCCTTTTTTCAGTGAAAAAGTTTAAAGCATAACAGAAGTGAAGTAAATCGAAAATCTTAAATAACTGTTTACTTATATCATCGCATATATTAAACTGAACTACTGTAATATAAGATTGGATTAAAGACAGGCCACCATTCTTTCCCAAGACCTTTTATAATTCAATTATAAATCTGAGAGAATATTCATTAACCCCACTCTTCGTGGTTTTTGGTTGATAATTTATGCTATTCAAAAATAAATAAGTTTGAAGAAAAAAATCTTGCTATCATTATTGATTTTGTTTAAGCTCCAGGGACTAGCAGAATGAATATTATTTTCTTTACATTTATCTTGATATTCTTGACTCTTTCAACAGAAGTAAAGGCTGACAGTAAGTATTTGAGATACAAAATGTTTATATGTATATATATATATAAATATAGCCATGATTTGAAATATGAATGCCGTTTACGTTAAATGTTTAGATATCTGAAACAAAAAAATAATTGTGAACATATTATTGAAAGTTCGTCCGAAATACTTATTTTCGGGCATTTCTTTCTGTATTTTAATTTATTTATCCCAATCACTCAGTGGGTTAGTTGATAACCAACTCGCAGTCACAACAGCTGAGTTTTTCAAACAAGTTCAAGTTTCTTTCAGTATTTCAAGTCATTTTATGTCTACTGGTATATATAGAAGGCAATACATTGCAGTAGGGCTTCGCAATGGGGTCCAGGTAGACCCACAGGGGTCCACAGCACGATAACAGGAGGTCCGCTGATAATGTGCTAATTATATTGAAAAAGTACATTTCAAAGTTGTTGCACTTTTCATATGTTGTTGGATAAACTTCTGAAATAAATATTTAGAATCCACAGCGACAATAGGTGACTGAGAAGCCCTTTTTTTTATAGCCATGCTACATTGAATTCTTTATAAATGTATTGTGTTTAGAAGGCAATATGGTACCCAACGGCACTTGCAAATACCACGTTAGCTATAACAACGCGATAACGTTCAGTAAAGCAAACGCAACATGCAAAAGTATGGGTGGATCATTGGCAATGATGAAAACAACAGCAATACAGGATTTCGTTGAAAGTCAAATAATATATCGATATCGTAATTGGGGTGGAACTGTGGATTTTTGGATTGGAGCTTATAAGGAAAATAAAAAGTGGATCTGGATGGACGGATCATCTATATCGGACATGGACATGAGGTTTGCGTGGAGTGCAGTTAAGACGTCATCTGGGTATTTGTTTATGAGCTCTTATGAAACTACAAGAAATAATATGAGGTGGATTAATAATGGAGGAACAAAGCTACGTGATTATATTTGTGAAATATCAGGTATACCTAATAGAATCAAAAACAATCTTATCATATTTTGATCCATTGAAGCAAAAATGCGGTAAATTGCGGTAATAATAGACACGTCGCACAATAGGCATAGGTTTTGGGTTAATGAAACTCACGATTTTTAGAATATACTGTGTATTAGGGGCTACAACAAGCACAATTTACTGATAGTAATATTAAAACCTATTAAAATTATAAATCGGTGAAATACCGATACATACCTACAACAACAGTAGGCGACACCTGAGCATGAATTTAGTAAAACTAATAATTGAAGCCTCATATGAATAATAGCGATGCCAAACATTCTGCTTTTCCTTGACACTATTTTCCCTGTCTTTATATCAACCTTTACTGTTTCACAAGTCATTCGGCTTGTGGAACCTGGATGGAACTGAAATGCTGTATTTGCTAAAAAAAATAATACTTCACAATTGGAAAATAATATATATATACAACAGCAATTATATTGATTCTAAAGACATTACTTCTCAAGTTATTTCCCCTACGTTGCTTATCAAATGTTTCACGTTAACACGATTAACTTTTCAATTTTTGTAGTTTTCGATCGATGTTCAACCAATGTATGTGACAATGGCGGAACTTGCAATCAGATTGGCTGTCAATCAAACTGTATGTGTACTCCAGGTTACTTTGGAGAATTTTGCACCAGCGGCAAGTGTGATTACGTATATTACCAATTACTCATTTTTATAGTGTTTAGAGTGACAAAGTAGAAATTGATAATATCATTTACATACCACCGAAGTTTTTTTTTCCTTCAAATGCAAGCATAATCTAAACACTTAATTTTTCAACTATAATGTGTCTCGAAAAGTTCAAGAACTGCGAATTCTGTAATACTGACAGCAATTTTTAGAAAAGTAACAACTTGGCATATTTTTAATATTAAATATGCCATATAGCGAGAAAGTAATGAAAAAGTGAAATAGGGAGATGATGATGCGTCGATACGAATTCATTTTGGATATTAAAAATAACAAGTCAAAAAATTCAACATAATACAAAATAAAGTATTGAAAAATATTTAAAAACATGAATCTGAATTGCTTTTTAACAAAACAGAATCAATATCGATTTTACCAACGGAAACAAATTATACAATATTCGTTGGACAAAGTGTCTCAGTTGATTTAACGATTTTGAGCTATGACGGACCAGTAAAGATTAAAGTTTTTAAAAATGATGATTTTGCAACATCTGTTGCGACAAAATCCAACGTAACAGGAACTGTTAGTTTTACATTTGGTCCATTTGGACCAGGAAGAGAAAAATTAACTTACAACTTTCGTGCGAAATCTGAATCGAGTTCTCATGCTTATTACAAAACTACTTCGGTTACCATTTTACTCAAAGGTGAGTTGTTATTACAATCTGTTTATAGAAGTTGCTGTTTTTTTAAGTCAATTAGTTTTGCGTCATATTCATAAGCCTGTTATGATAAAACGAATAAATCCCACGCCACAATTTTATTATAAAAGCATATATACCTGATAGAAATATTACCTTCATTATAAGTATAGATGACATACTCCTCAAAACATCTCAATTTTTAATTTATAATCGCGAATTTATTCACTACTATAATTATAACTGTTCTAGTATTTTTTATATTATTTGTATATAATGTATTCTTTATATTAAATCGACGGCTGAGACCTATGACAGTATTTCAAGGTGATTTGAAATTCCGATTTTTATTGCTAATCTCTTATTTAGGAAAATTACAACTCATTAACTGGAACGTATCAAACAATGAAGATTTGCTATCATGTACGTTTGAAGGGTATCCTGCTCCCAAAGTATATTGGGAATATCGATACAACTCAAAATTGAGAAATATAAATGAGAATATCGTCGGTTCCATATTTCAAACTTCCAATTTTATCAATTCTACTAATAACCTTGTTCAGACGACAGGAATCTTACGCATAAGTTTGGTTAAATTTCTTGAAACAACTGAAGTGCACTGTTTTGCCCAAAATGACTACGAAACGTCAGCAGTTCATAAATTTCTGATAAATAACGGTAAGTCATCCATTTTATCATGATATAACTCGCAACAAATCGTTTGTTAATACATTTTTCCTTGCAGCTGCGATACAACATTCATACATACCCTTTTCATTTTTTAAGGCTTTACTTATTCAAATGTGTGGATGAAATAATATTATCATTCATGTGACGATATTGCAACATTTGAAAAATTTTCGAACTATCGCAATCATTCATAGAAATGCAATCGCTGCTTTAAAGTACAACATTAATTTCTGTTCTTTCATTTATAGATGTAATTTTTGAAAATAACATCATTTATCGAATATTCTGGAAACAAAAAGACAGGCGATCCTACTACAAGGCAAAGGAACTATGTCACTCTTCTGGTGGGAACTTAGTGACGATTTCAAATGATCTTACTCAAAATGCAATATCAAAAAAGTTACAGAACATTGGCGTTGATGTGGACGGTTAGCTACACTTTTTTGTGAATAAAATATAAAATACTACAGCTCGAATGATTCATATAACCAAATAAATATCTGCGATTATCATACGTGCTTATTTGTCATCGAGTAGTATTTAGACACCAGAAATGTTATTTACATATCTTTCAGCTTTAAATATTGACTGATACAAACAATTTATATCGACAGTTCATAAACATATCAACATATTTGTAGAATTCACTGTGCATCTAATTTTGCTTTTTTGAAAATGAAATAAATATCTATGAATTCAGTAACAATTACTGCACTGTGATTATAGTACGAGTTAGGTTTGAATAAAGGTTTGCCTTCTGATTTTGTTGATATGTTGTTCAGTTTACATCGGCGCAACCAGGAAAATTCAAGAACGAAAAATTGAATGGAAATGGCAGAATGGATTTGCATTCTACGATGAAACAAAAAATGGAAAGTAGGAATATTTTTGCATTTTAAAATATATTATTTGCGTAATGCTTTCACTGTTATGTTGAACTATCAAAATATATTGACGTGGTCTGCAGCAAAATACTGTAGTGAATAAATATTAAGTTATCGAATTTTGTACAGATGGAATGAGCGCAACAATCGATCAAGCAATGGACAATATATTGGTTGGAAGGATGGCGAACCAAATAATATAATGTTTGACTGTGCTAGTATGTCCTACTGGGGCCTATGGTACTGGAATGTTGTTCAATGCAATAGAACAATTGGATTTATATGTGAAAATCTTGGTAAACTGTACTATCTCACTATTATGTATACTATCACTGAACTAATAGCATGTATATCAGGGGATATCAGGGGTCAGCAACCTTTTGTCGCTCGCGGGCCAAAATTAAGAGTTGCAAGTCATTGGCGGGCCGCACATATTTTCAAATAGTTGAAAACCGAATGGATGATGCTTTTCATAATAAAAATCAAGCAGTTTCACATCTCTCAAATAAAATATAGTTTATTTGCTCATTGCCGCATTGCATCTCAAAAAATTCCATTTGAATATTTTCGGCGCCATTGAACCCTTTGCACTTAGCTTCAACTTTTCGGCGTTTTGTTGCCATTTGTCTAATTACATTATATGGCTATAGGCTCATTAAACGAGTAATTGTGAAATATATACTTGTTAGGTTATAATATAATTTAGTCTACACGTGTCTTACAATAACGTTAAGTATATAAGCGCCAAAACAGCTGTTTTGTTACTATAATTTAGTGAAGCGTCGCGGGCCGGATCCGGCCCTGATGTATATGAATGGGTGACCGTACATTTGAACCCATGTACATTTGAACCCATGCGTATATCCACGGGTTCAATCTATATGCGGGTGCTAAAACCCATGGGTTAGGGTTAGTATGGGTTTAACTATCCGTGAAACAAAAAAAAATTCTATAGGTGCAATAGCATACAGGTGCAATTGTCATGGGTTCAAATGTACGTGGGTTCAAATGTAATGCAACCATAAGAATGAGTTACATACTTATATGCCTTCGTATGTGTAATTAGTGTTACAACGTGTTAATGAAAACAAAAACTGATAATAAATCATTCAATCAGATTGTGTCAACATATATGAAATATGTGATTGTACTATTTGTAGCATCGTCGACATTGCCGAGTTTGAAGATTGAAGAGTGTGGCACAGCAATCAAAATCACATTTTATGCCTCGTTGGAAGCATTGAATATAACACATAGGTGATTTTTCATTGTGAACTTGTATGGTTACTATTCTAAAATCGAATATTTTATTAAGTATAGATTTTACGAATTTACAAAGACAACAGCGATAAAATCTTCAAATGATGACATTCTGTATTTTTTTTTTATTATAATAATTTTGTTTGTTATAACAGGATTGAAGTATCTGAAAAAAATTCTAGTCAGTCATTGGCATCACATGAAACCGTAGCAGTACGTCGAATGAATTCAATTTTCTTCAACAATTTACAATATTCAACGATGTACATGATAAAGGTGAGTTTCATATTTAAACTTGAAGCTTATTTACGTACCAATATTACTTACTAAGAGAAATAAATGAAAAATAAATAAATGGTATCAAAAATAAATTTAAAAGTAAATGGTAACAAATATATTTATAGAAATAGAGTAGGTAAGGTATATTGTAAAAATAAATATAAACTTGTTATCGCTTTCTATTCCTATGAATGCGTTAAATCAAATCGAGATCCGAATCTATCCTAATAAATGATATTATTATACTACTTTGATTGATACTTCATTCACTCAAATATCAATCTTGATAGTAACCTATAACTATATTATTTTTGTAGCTCATCTTATGCCCTGCTGAATGTGTGCATCCACCAACTACTCATAAGTATGTAATAACTTCAAGTGCTGAATCACCAAAGCATTGCGATGTTGGTAAGTAAATGCCAATAAAGATCGGCTAGAATCGGAACATTGATATTATTCACTATTATTTAAATGCAGTCATGAAGGCATTAACTCATTCAATGATATTTTACTTTTAGTCCTTATGGATGAATCAAACACGGAAAGCAAGGTTAACTTGTCACTTATACTCCCATCTTCGATTCTTGGAACAACAGTCGTTTTGCTTTTTCTCGCCAGTTTCATTCTCTGTATAAAATTAAGGTTTGTTCCTGATAATTTTCAATTTGATTTCAGTTTTACTATATAGATTAATTATCACGAAGTGGACCTGTAGATGGTTGCTAAATTATTATTGTTGTTGCGAACAAATTGGTTTTTCATGCAACGAATGGAGTAATCGATTACAAATATTCGATATCGAAAGTTGGTTGAAGACGCTAGAACGCCATTGATCTATTTCTATAAAATGACTTCTGGTTCCTAAGGGACGCGATATTCAACTCAAAACTCTGAAGTTATGTTTTTACGCATTGGATTACTTTTTCCCGCCTCCATCACACTTGACTATAGATCTTCTCAGCCCACTTGTCGCTGAGTCATTACGAAACTTCGTGTCCATATATTTGAAAATTGCTCTCTTGTTCTAGATCGCGTGTGGACACTAGGGATTCCATTCGACATGATGCTAGTACAGATGAAGTTACTGTTCCTTACCAAACCACGTACATGAAGCATAAGAGCCAAAAGGATGTTAACGGTTACGAAAACACTAATTTGACACCAAATACAACAGAAAGGTTAAAAGCAAGTGAAAATGTGATTGATACAGCAAATGCCCCAAACAAATGTAACAATTTTATCATTAAAGCTGAATATGTACGACAAGTTGAATCATATGAAACTCCTATGCAATTGAACAAAATTCAGAATAATAGCGTATACGAGGATATTCAAAATACCTCTGGTGTCAAGATGAATACAAATACTATGATTTACATCTGATGTAAATTGCCATTAGTTTAACCAACTTTAAAGGCAAACGTCCTATATGAATGGCATTATTATGAAACTGAAAATTGGGTTTTTTAAACGTGTCTTACTCTACTAAGACAATATACATTCTCGTAATATCCTATTTAAATTTTGAGGCAGTGTATATATATTTTATTCTATAGCGCCTTTATATGATACTCCACTTATTCCGTAATGAGGCTTTTGCTTTGGAGGTTTGTCTTTTGTTTAATTAATGAGTAATTACAGGTGTCGTGAAATTATGAGTTTATAACAATAATGATTAACGTGATATTGCTATTTAATGCTGCATTCTACTTCATCTGTTGTTATATTATGAATTTCCATTTTATACGTACTATAGCAATGAACCAATGCAACCAAATGTAAGTATATGAGCCTGAAAATCATGTTCCAACAACTGAAGTATATAGCTGTGCTCGTAAAAACGTTGTTTTGTATAGCAACCATGCGATCATTAGAAAATACTTAGATTTACCCTAGGTAGATTATAACTTGACAGCGGTTTTTTATACTGGTTTATCAAAGAATATTGCTAGATGCCACTTGGAAACTTTTGCTTTACAAAACAGGGAGAGAAAAAGTATCTGTTATTAATCATCCACACTATTCTACCACTAAGCGGTGAAAGATTCATTGAGTCATTCGTCACCTCTATCTAAAACACTTCATTGGTACTTCGCGTACCATCGACATCTAGCAGCTCTTTCAATGGAACTGCACGTCACAGCAAACATGTTTTTGGATTAAATAAAAAGTCAGTTTGAACAAGAAATAAGTAAAAAAATCGGCACAGGTTTAACTCGGTCTTAATCTCAGCCTTGTTTTAATATTTCAAAATGCGTTTGAAATGCAATAAATATACGACATGTTTGAAATTTTTTACCCGGTTCCAATACAACCTCAACCTTGCGCTTTAAGCATACCACGGCCCGACTACGTCTGTTATATAATCATTTTGTCACATGTTACCCCATTGACCATTAAGGCTTCAGACTTACATTTCGAAAATTTTCATTGTTAACAAGTTTAAATAAAACGCAACAAAGAAGGTATAGATTCACTGTATGTGGATTATGTAATTCCTCATTTTATTCTACTTCAAACCGTAATGATAGCATAACAAAAAACTTCCTGTACGTGGTGTCATTGATTGAAGTCATAATGAGATTGTGTATATATTTAAGCATGTGGGAAGTATGAAATATTATACGACATCCTGGTTTTCTGTTCATAAGTTCCCAGGGTGGCAGAAATAGCGCCATTTAATTGCCGCAGTGCAGTAGATAGAAACATGACGTTGTTAGTTTAAAAATAGTGAGAATATTTATAGCGTTCGCGCAGTGGTCCCCAACCGGCCGATAATTCCCAACTCGTGAGGACATGGTGAGTTGCTGGTGGATAATGAACGGAGTTGTAAAATTTACACACAGTAAACATAATGAATAGTTACTGAGAATTATAATAACACTAAGCAAAGAATCTTTATTTGTAGGTGAAAGAAACACTGAGGGGAATGGGATGTGGATAATTCAGAAAAAAAAGACTGGGAACCACTGTGTTAAGAAATAATGATATATTCAATAATAAATATATCCGAATTAAATTAGATTAGTCGATGCTAACACAAGTGTTCTGTTTTAGGTTTGCAGCAGTTTTTCAGTATTTTGTTTGAATAACATTATTCTCCATGTCGAAAATGGACTCACCGTGTCCTAATACAAATCCGAAATAAAAATTGGAATTGTCAAAAACATCTTGCTAATGTATATTGTCAGAACTTGCTTAACATAGCGTCTGGCAAACCTAGCTGGGGGTAAAGTTACTACTGCACCAAATTACAATTGGTTGCAAGTGAATTATTTACTAGGCTTCTTACCATCGCGAAATAGAAATTCATATGAGCTAGCGTGTTTTATACTTATAAATTATACAGGAATGTTTTCGTAATAAAGGATATCTGATTATTGTAAGTGATAATTCGTTTTTCAAAAGTATTTCTGTAAAATGCAGATTTGCGAAAAAAGTAATTTTGCGCGAAAAAATTGTAAAGTGTATTGCAGTAGTTAATATAAACTCCGCATAAACTATAACTTTCAGGGCTTATTGAATCAAAGCCAATTAATAATTCTTTAAGTATCTCATTCTCTGAATCAAACTCAAATAAAAATCGGAAACGAAAAATTTCTATCTTTATCCAAACTAAAAGAAACCAATATTAAAGCTACAATAACGCCATATTCTTGTTTCCATGAATGCATTTCCGGAATATGATAGTTCCAAAAACTCTTGCAAAAGTTTGCTAATTAAAAATATATTCACAAAAAGGAATATGAAAATCTGCTTTTCCGAAAATACAGTCCGCGGAAGTTGGGAGGAATCGATAATGCCCACAAGATGTCTCAGTTTCTCCTGAATATAAAACAATATTTATTTTAAATTAGCCAATTAAATACACTTACCTAGAAATAAAATCACGAAATTTGCAACATAATAACAATCAGGTGTACCAAATTTTTATATAAAGAGCTGGAAAAAGTAATTATAAGAAAAATTATACAGTATATTTTTTTTAACATTGTCTTCCACTGGCAAAGTTAGATATGAAAAATACAGTGTTTTTTAAAAAGAATCATAAATACTATGAAGAACGCAATATGGATATTTACCTTGATCAGTTTATTATTTTCAACTATTCAATCAGAAAGCCCAAAACGTGAGTTTATGAATATACTGTTGTTTCATCGTAAAAAGATAAAATGAAATATTCGTATGTGACGTCGAAAGTATAACTAACCGGTTTTGAAATATTTTCAGACACATCTACTTTCCGAACATACAAACTTGAACTATTTGATCAAGGGAAAGATTGGTATGCAGCCAAAAAAGTTTGTACCGATAGAGACAGCTGGCATGTTGAAATTAAGGATCGCGAAACATACGATGCAGTAAAAAATCTAACCAGGTATTTGATATACAGAGGGTTTTCCATGCATAAGCAGTTTCATTAATTTATTATGAACATTTTTAAGTTAGGTCTTCACCTAACAGCATGCACAATTACATTGGGCATATTTACTATTAAATATTTAGGTTGAAATAGAATTCACAATTTTTTAGAGCCGATATCTGGATTGGATTGAACTATCTACCAAAATATGAATGGCTTTGGAATGAAGAGGGTGAACTGAGATTTTCAAAATGGTACGAATACGTATTTATTGATATCCTATATATCAGAAGTGCGTTAGCGATTAACCTAATAGCGAGAGTAAACAAAAAAAAATAAATTGCGCATTTACTATTGCGGTGAGCAAAGGCCCAATTGATTACCACCATCAATGTTTCCCTTATCGCTCATTGTGATATTTCACAGAAACTATCAGGCAATAACTATCAGGGATGTTTATCTATCAATGCTAGCATGCCTTATCCACCACACAGAGAAAAACAACTATATTATGACTAACTTCGGCTACGCAAATTGCATCATTTGCGTCACTGAGCTTCAGTAATATAAAACTGTGCAGAAATCATTATATATTAAGTTAATTGGGCAATTACTTCAGGCTGATAAAACATGGCTGAAGATTTGCTATCTGATTTTGCATATTCGAACCCCATTGCAAAAATATATGTATCTCATTGGTAATTACATTTCATTTTAGCGAAATGAATCTCTATAATTTACAACTTTTGCAGGGATAGTTTTAGTCCAATACAATACAGAAAAATCATCAAAAACCAGTGTGTTCGCCAGTTTGCTTCAACACGATTGTGGCGCAATCACGATTGCACACCTGGATATAAATACGTTTGCCAGTCAGGTTGGATTGTATTCTGTAATATTAAAGTTCGATTTCCATTACTAAATATAGTCATCGCTAAAGTTTCAAAATAGCTGACTTATATTAAATACACTATATGAGTGAGTCACTCATAACCTAATCGACAGTCAGTATGAAAGAAAATATCTGCCAAAGTCAAAGGCGCTACTCACAAAAATCAGTACAGTGAAGAGCGGTGTTCATTTTTAAAAATGTTTCAGAATTTTAATTCAATCCATCCAATATTATTACTTATCGGTCTTAAGATCGTTACTTATCGATCTTAAGATCGGTAAGTATGTTGATAGGTATTTTTATGTTTGTTTGTTTGTTTTTTGTTTGTCTGTTAGATACACGCGATATCTCACGAAAGCGAGATTTGAATCTGCTCCAAATTTTGCATTTGCATTCATCATAGTTCGGAACAGGAGCCTATCGATTTTGGATGGATTATGTCGTATAATTAGCGAGTTATTAATTAATTAGTGATGGGACACACGGTGTCACTATGAAGTAAGACCACTGTTTTGGGGGATCCCCTAACCTCCGATCGATAAGTCTTCTAGTTATTGTGTTATTCACGCGATCCAATAGTAAATATTGAGTTATTTAGATATGACCTTCATCGATAAAACATGCACAAACGAAACCTGCTCCAATCACGGGAACTGCATTATGGCCACGTGGAGGGACAGATACAATTGCAATTGCGAGCCAGGATATTTTGGAACAAAGTGTGAGAGTGGTAAATACACTCTATCTTTCGTTGATTCATTCACTACCACGTATAAGAATAAATGTCCTGTAGAATCCCGTCTTTTGAATGTATTTCTGATGAAACAATTGCAAATTATTATGGAGTTTTCTGTAAAATGTAATCCGTTTTTATCTAGCATTTTAGATAAACTTATTGCATATAGAATGTCGTACTTCTTCGGTCATAACGTTCAGAAAAACTGAAAAGCTAAACCGGGATTTCAAACCTAGGATTGACAAACATAAGATAGTCGTCAGTCAATATTCTGGAGGCATAAATAACGCCTTTTTTATTCATTTCATCTAACCAAACTTTCGAAAGGCGAATTTTAATTGCTCATACTGAGAAAAATGTGGAAGGGACCAGCTCCTATTTTAAGGATAAAAGACAATAATGAAATGTATTGAAATATTGTTTGCGGTTTTATAATTTTATTCAGCGAAAATGAAACAATACATTATTTCATTCTCAATTTGAAATACCATTACGAATACAGTGATTCCTAATATTTGAACTATTTTGTTGGCAATTTATTAATATTGTTCATATATTTACATAGACTATCCTAAAAGTCAAATGTAGGAAAGATGAGGAAATTTAAAAATCCATGTCTAGTGAGCATTAACTGTTACTTTTTAGTCAAAAATATTTGTGGACATAACTTTTATACAGCACTATAAACGGTTTTAAAACATAAGCTTTAAGAAAACTACACACTTCTGATGTTTTCGACCTAGCATAGAGAACCTTTTTATATGAACGTGCCCGTAATTATTCTTATCATTGAAAATAAGCCAGTGAGTCATAGATATTTAATCAAGGTATGCATAAAGGAGAAATTTGCCGTTGAATCTTTTCCACAAGTCTAATAATCCTTGGGGTTTATTTCGAAGTTTTGCGCTTTAGACGCGAAACACTTCCACGGCGACTGAGAGAATTTCGGTAGTTCGATGTTAGGAAATGTAAGCGCAAAACCACACAGTCACATGTATATGAAGCACCGAAATTAATTTTATAATGCTATGGCATGGTTTCATTTGTTTAGTAGGGAATTCCGCTCTTTGAAGAATTAAATTCTGCAATCAGCTTTCAATTGCAATAAAACCATCACTTCCATTATCAATTGGTATTTATTATTTCTGAAGTTTTCAATTTGAGTTTTCAAATTTTTATATTGTATGCTGCGAAGGAATAAATTAAATTGCAAATTAGCATCCTGTACTTGTATATCCCCACAAAATGTTCTCTTTTTGTTATACAACCTCGTAACGGAACTACTATAAAAAGACAAAATGTAGGCTATATTGTGTCACAAACGCTAAAACGAATCGTTGCGAGTATCTGTACACAGAAGTATTCTAGAACAGTTATCGGACACGTAGTGGACCAGTGGATCGTTTTGTTATTATGTTGTTGTTCTTGTTCTTGTGGATCGTTTTGTTATTATGTTGTTGTTCTTGTTCTTTGCGTTACTTTTCATCGATATGAAATAATTGCTTTTCTCTTCAACCACTGCACCAATTGCTTTGAAATTATTAGTGATTAAATATTGATTTTGTCTCTAGACAGCTATTACTTCCGTTTATTCCTATATTTCTTATGAGATCATATATTTTATTCAAAATTATCTGTATTTTTTTGTACTCATGGGGACACTGTTCTTAACTTATTTCAAGCGCTTCCGCGATCGATATCAGGCCTACAGCTACAGGTACGGTACTGGTGAGTTACCGTACCTCATATGGTTTTCGGGGAATAGATGATAGAAATTTTATTATGAATATTATTAATATTTTTTGGGTCTCTATGTGAAGAAAATTCCTTCCTATAGAGTATTTGAAACTCGAAAATCGACGCAACCAAACTTGTATTTCAATAACAAAATAAATCTCATAATATTGAATATTTTCACCTCCTGTTATTTGTACAACAATTTTAATCAATTCCACAAAAATCATACACTCGTATGATGCATAAACAATATTGAATTATAGATATTATAGATAATGTACAAAAATTAACATGAAATGAAAATATCAAGAAAGAAAAGCAATAATAAACTGTTTAATTTATTTTATAGATCTCATAACAATCTCCATAGCAAAAGGAAAAAGAAGTTTGAAAAGAGGAGAAAGCATCGATGTTCAACTCAAAATTACATCATATGATGGAAACGTTAATGTTGACGTTAGAAATCAGAATAACGTGAAAATTAAATCCGTTACGACCAGCAATATCAGTAGCAGCAATCCTTCAACTACGTTGACAATCAACATTGGTCCCATAGATGTTTCGTCGACAACTATTTCGTACAAGTTTGAAGCTGGTCCTCAGGGAAACAATCCGTCTTACTCAAGAATGGTTACTTTGACGTTGGTAGTTATTGGTATGCATACAAATAAACTATATTTGCTTTAAAACTCATATATTGTGTTCATGATATGTCAAGGTAAATTTTGATAAAGTTGTATCAAAATTGATACACGAGTATTCTGTATCAGCATATTCAACGATACAAATACTGCTATAAACATAATACATGTTAAATACGAACAGTTATTTTTTGTTTTGCCTGTTTGAATAACAATAACCAATTTTGTTATTATGTTGTTGTTCTTGTTCCTGTGGATCGTTTTGTTATTATGTTGTTGTTCTTGTTCTTTGTGTTACTTTTCATCGATATGAAATAATTGCTTTTCTCTTCAACCACTGCACCAATTGCTTTGAAATTATTAGTGGTTAAATATTGATTTTGTCTCTAGACAGCTATTACTTCCGTTTATTCCTATATTTCCTATGAGATCATATATTTTATTCAAAATTATCTGTATTTTTTGTACTCATGGGGACACTGTTCTTAACTTATTTCAAGCGCTTCAGCGATCGATATCAGGCCTACAGCTACAGGTACGGTACTGGTGAGTTACCGTACCTCATATGGTTTTCGGGGAATAGATGATAGAAATTTTATTATGAATATTATTAATATTTTTTGGGTCTCTATGTGAAGAAAATTCCTAGAGTATTTGAAACTCGAAAATCGACGCAACCAAACTTGTGTTTAAATAACAAAATAAATCTCATAATATTGAATATTTTCACCTCCTGTTATTTGTACAACAATTTTAATCAATTCCACAAAAATCATACACTCGTATGATGCATAAACAATATTGAATTATAGATAATGTACATAAATACACATGAAATGAAAATATTAAGAAAGCAAAGCAATAATAAACTGTTTAATATATTTTATAGATCTCATAACAATCTCCATAGCAAAAGGAAAAAGAAGTTTGAAAAGAGGAGAAAGCATCGATGTTCAACTCAAAATTACATCATATGATGGAAACGTTATTGTTGATATAATAAATCAAGATAACGTGAAAATTAAATCCGTTACGACCAGCAATATCAGTAGCAGCAATCCTTCAACTACGTTGACAATCAACATTGGTCCCATAGATGTTTCGTCGACAACTATTTCGTACAAGTTTGAAGCTGGTCCTCAGGGAAACAATTCGTCTTACTCAAGAATGGTTACTTTGACGTTGGTAGTTATTGGTATGCATACAAATAAACTATATTTGCTTTAAAACTCATATATTATGTTCATGATATGTCAAGGTAAATTTTGATAAAGTTGTTTCAAAATTGATACACGATATTCTGTATCAGCATATTCAACGATACAAATACTGCTATAAACATAATACATGCTAAATACGAACAGTTATTTTTTGTTTTGCCTGTTTGAATACCAATGACCAATATGGTTCTGTCAAAACGATCCAGAGACTAAATTTGATTTATTTATTTTCAGATGCCTGCGAATTATCACCTTGTAAAAATAGGGCCACTTGTCAATATTCGACTGCAGGGCCATATTACAATTGCACTTGCCAGCCAGAATACAATGGAACTACTTGTGAAGGTAAATAATAAAGTCATTTATGTATAGGTACCCAAAGTTTACAAAAGCGTTCAGATAACCGTTCGGAAAAGAAAATGATATGAACATCCAAGTATGTTTCTCTCACTTACAGGAAATGTACAGAGTTTTAGTGCATACAATTTAACAATTCTACGCCAGAAATCTTTAAAGAAATCTCTTTACATTAGTGTATCAGTACTTGATAATTTTTCATAGTTTTGTTTTACTCGATAGTAATTAATTAAAATGATAATGTATAAAACGCCAGTTCACATCAAATTACTGTGAAATCTTATGATTAGAAATATCACGAAATTATAAACTAAATTTCAATTTAATTATCTTTTACAGAACTAAAGTATACGTTAAATGGAAACTGCAAATATCATGTCAACTATTACTATCAGAAAACATTCAGTGAAGCGAATACAACTTGCAATAGTCTTGGAGGAACAGTAGCGATGATGAAAACAGATGCAATACAAGATTTTGTTGAAAGTCAAATAATAGCTCAATATGGTGATAGAGATGACACAATTTCATTCTGGATTGGAGCTCACAAATCAAATACTAATTGGTTGTGGGTTGACGATACGCCAATAACCAATGGGAAGTGGGCGTGGACTGCCGTAAGCAATGGGGATGGATATTTGTTTATGAGTTCTTATGCGACAAAAAGAAGTAATATGAAATGGGTCAACAATGACGGCGCAACAACCCGAGGATATGTTTGCGAGGTTCCAAGTAAGTTTACTATAGTATTCAAATATTTATCCGACCCACACCCAAAGTTAACTATAGTTCTAATATAGTTTACATTCGCTATAGTATTTGTGATAAACTTCCACCTTACTGTGCCTGGAAAAATAAATAAAACTATAATATAAAGAATTATTACGTTGTTATTATACCCGAGCAGAAAAATGTTATCGCTGAATTAATCTGAAATATTGAAGATAACTAAGTTTAACGAAGCATTGTGAACATAAAGTTAATTGGGTACTCAAGAAGTATGTGGACCAGGATGGCGAACACCGAAGCGTTGTATGTGTACCAGGTTAGGGTTAGGCCACAATTTTAGGTACAAATACTACGGGACTCAATTAGCTAGTCACCGAACTCGTAATAGAACTAAAATAATGAAAATTGAAATAAAATTATGGCTCAACCCCAACCTGGTACAGCTACGACGTTCCGGTGTCCGCCATTTTGATGCACATACTTCTGAACCGCCGTTAATTGTGTCATGCGGAAAATACAAACCGATAATTTTTCGCTTTCATAATGTAATAAACTGAATACCGTATGTTTCATCATTTCAGCTGTTGACTTATGCTCTTCAAATCCTTGTCTTTTTCGGGGGAAATGCTCAAGTATCGGTTGCCAAATAACGTGTAAATGTTTGAATGGTTTTACGGGAAACAATTGTGAGACAAGTAAGTTTGGTGAAATTAGCGTAAATGACTATTTTATGACATAGATTTCGTGCACTTCGCTCAAATTTTCTCAGTGAGACATATCTAGAAATTGATAAAAGGAAGGACTCAACATTTCCTTGGCGAAAATAACCTATCAAACGCGCAGTTATTTTTCCAAATATATCCTACTGTATTGTAATAATTTTTTTTATCAAATAAAAGAACATTTTAAGTTTGAAAACATGTTTCAGATTGCTTAAATGAAACTTATTGTATTGTCTGCTATATATATAATTTACATGTGTTTTCAATTATTTACCGTGACATCATCATTTTCAGCATACACAACATTTGATTTTCCAGCGAAAAAAAAAACATATAAAAAATCATAGATTCTATTTTAGCTCTTTGGCCATAAATAACATATATGTATTTTATTTTCAGCCCCTATTTCGATCTCTTCTACAATAGTAAATTACACGACGTATATGGGGGAATCCATCACAGTAACGCTGAACATTCAAAGTAATCATGGCCCAGTAAGATTACAGGCCTTCAGAAATTCAAATTTTAACAATGTGATTTTTACAAAACGAAATATCATATCAAATGTTGAAATACAGCTTGGGTCTTTTTTACATCATAACACAACGATATATACATTCCGCGTGGATCCAGAGTTCAATCTTGATGAATATTACATATCAACTGCGATAACTGTTGTTGTTGAAGGTATGCTTAAAATAGTTTTAAAATAATGAAAAAAAAACATGCTGAATATTGTAAGAAATGCGTAACAGAAAGATGGGGAATGTAGACTAAAATTATTGTGTGTGGTATTTTAAATGTAACAGCAAATTGTGACTTAGAATAATTCAAATTTTAGGTGAATCGTTTTCGTTAGTTTACAAAAATAACCAGTTCGATAATTTAAAATAAAAAAAAATTAGGATTTGAAAAATTTATACAAGAAATTAATGTCAAGTTACTCTATGGCATTTCTACTTTACTGTATTTTAACGATAATTGTTTTCATTAAAATTAGATTTTCCACGATATTTAGTAGAATTATATATTATAGACTGCAATTGTTATTTTCAGCTCCCGATGTTGTACTTGCACCCACGATCGTGAAATCAAATAAGACCGGAGATGTCGGCATCCTAATACCATTCCCAGAAGAACGTAATGGACCAATCAGGTTAGTGATACCGATAACCAGTGATACGATACCGATACGATACCAAAGCTGCCGATGTCTATACGCCGATAATTAGAATTGCCGCTATAATCTGTAATCCAATAATTTTATTAATTCTTCCAGTAATTAACATCAAAGTATGTAAACTGTTCTTAAGTGAATGAAACGCGCAACTTCGAATCCGTATTCGTGATTCCAATGTATGAAAAAAGGATGTGTCAAAAATGTTTAATGAGGCAGTAAATGCTGCATACATGTTCTGCGTAAACTAACTTAAACTTCGTAGAATTCTAGATAAGATTAAAGAGCGGAATTTATTGGAAAAATTTGTTCATTCTAGCGGCTATTCGATACTATTATCGATATCGAAAAAATGGCCAATACTGCCGATGCCGATACATGTCTGATATGCGACTTAATATGCGAAATACGAATATTAGGTTCTGGTTTCATGTCTTTATCTATAGAATTCTCTACACAAATGTAATAAGAGTGCGTGTTTGAACTAATCCAATTTTCCAACTTAGCATAATTACAAAATTACATACAACATGTATTCGTTATACATCAGTTTCAATGGATGCTGATGTGATATCTACAACCTTTTATAAATTGGTCAGGCATTCACATTTGAACATGTAGCTTAATCTAGTATGTTACAGACCATTGAATTGCAAAATTTGTTCAAATTTTTTCTCTTTCAAAACATTGTTTATTTCACTGTTTAACAGTTGTTTATTTCTCATTCTTGTCTACAAACCTAACAACACTTCAAATCAATGGATTAAAACACTTGATGATCTTGCCAATCTATCCAAAACGAGTGTAAAAGAAAATGAAGCCTATATAGCATTTGCAATGTCAAGGTATTGAAAACATGAATTTGTCAGTAAATTATTGTAACAAGAACAACCAGAAAAAACATTGTGTGGTAACACACGGTTGTCTAACATAACTGAACTTGAGTGATGAAAGGGGTGTTTTACAATGATCCTTTACTTACTGCAAATACGCAAAAGGTTTTGGACAAAAAGGAGGAAATAAAATGAAATTAAAAAGTTGATGTTTAAAAAATAGAAAGATATTTAACAACAATATATATTGAAAATAATATGAAGGTGATATATATGTAATTTTTATTTCTTTTTAGATTAGATATTTCCGATGCGCAAAATCGCACGATTTTGAAAAATCTAGGAGATGACACTGTATCTTCGTGTATTGTTAATGCTAACATAAATGCGGTTCCAACAATGAGAGAAACAATCACCATCGTTGAAATGAAAGGATATAATTTGAAGATAGCAGATGGTGCAGAATACAGGTGATTAATTGGAAATTCATATAATTGCAAACTGGCCGTAAGTACTATTTTGAAAGGCCAAAATATGTAACGCTGGGTCATATGACGAGCCTATCTTTTGTTTTACGTGCACTAGTGAATCCGCATGTAAGCATGTCACAACTCAAAAGATAGTGTATTCTATTTCAGTTACTTCACAATATCTACTTCTCCAAGAGGAAACAACGCGGTCTTGTTGAAATTAAGCAATCTATCGTACTTCACAAAAGAGATGGCAACGGTAGAACAAGGCAAAATAATTTCTATACGTAGTATTGCCAGTAATTCACGGAATTAATAATTGGAATTCTGAATGTTCTGTCATTTCATAATCTTTGTTGTATAATATTTCAGTAACCATTCCAACGATTGCCATTGTTGTCATTTGTGTCGGAATCGCAATTGCTGTAGCGTTGATTGTTCTTTGGATCATTAAAAAGTATGAATTCATATATATATATTTATATATCATTTAAATTTTTTGATATTTATGTCCAAACTGATTTTTCAACTGAACTGACATGTTAAAGTGTTTTGTTTTTAAACTATGCCAAGATCAGATATAAGTCAATTTTTTGTAAAATTTATAAAGCATTTTTAATTCAATTAGAAAGATGAGCAAAAACGAAGATAGAAAATCTGTCACAATACCACGATCTAAAGAAGCTCCCACCATTAGCCCGTATGAAACCACAGTTATATCGAATAACGTGGCATCATCATCACGTTCTGAACAAATTCAACCTGAGTCCCCGTACACCTACGATAACGATGCCACTCATTACGAAGCACCAATGTCGACAATCGAAAAAGATGAAAACAGCAAGAAAACATATGAAAATATTAATCCCTATGAGAATTGTGATATCAAGACAGATTCGGATGCCACTAAGTACGAGGAAGTAAAGCCGAAACGTTGAAAATTTAACTTTCTGAACTCCGGCTTGAAGCGGAGAACGTATATCATATGGTGTAATAAAAAGGCTATTCATTATTAATTGTTTTGGACTTTGCTTCTCAGAATAACTATAACTCACTTGTTAGTTGGTTATGCCAAAGTACTTTGTCGTTTCAGGCTGAGTATCTTGATTTAGCCCATTCTCACCAACTCATTGGAGTGTATTTTTGAATATGTAAACTTTCGAGTTACATTTGGATGCATTTGAGAAGTCGAAAAAGAATATTATCAACTTCGTAAACTGTGCACAGATGTTAGGTTAGCCAATTTGCGATACGACCAACTAACTGTCTACTATATTTTGGACTGTGTATTGGGACTATGTTACTTGTCAATATTCGTATGTCAGCGATTCCATTTTGGATTTATTTTCATGCGTCATGTTTCATCTTTGCGTTTAAATTGTTTGATTTTAATATTATGGTATTACCAATAAATTTCTAGGATATTCACAAGATTATAATGCAGCTAAACTTCAAGTATTGATGTTGCAAAGTATAAACAACCGCAATCAAATTGAAAAGGAAATACCAGTTTCTTTGCTATGTATAGACAACAATGTATAATAAATAATATTTTACCAGGCAGTTATCTTTATTGGTTTCAAAGACAACATCCGGTAACAAAATTTGATGGGACCTGGTGTGATTCATTTTTATCTTCAGCTGAATCCTTGTATTATATGTCGAAAAATAATATTATCAAAACTATTGTTTATATATACTAATATGATATTCCAAAAAAATGGCAAAATTTATTCAACATGCTTTTTTATGTTGGAATGGTCCAAAGCTATTATTTTCCGAATAAACAAAGAACAAGGATGGCTTGGTTTTCCGATAATTATTGTTCAACTTGTTATCAGGAACTTAATTGTGTGTGTATGAAATATATTTCAAAAATACAATATTGATGGATATTGTGTAGCCTGTTTCAATTTGTTGTTTGACATGCTATGTTTTCTTTTGATAACTGAGTTTATTGAAACAGAACTCAGAAGACCGACATATTGATCATTGCTACTTAGTGTGAATTTTACTATATGTTTCAAACAGCATTTGCTGCTATACATATGTAATTATTTAATCGTAGAGAGAGTCTAATGAGTTTGAAAAAACCGGTTTGGCATAGCTTGCGCATTTACACTTTGCATTAGCTTGTTCTTCATTAGCTTGTTTTTGCTTGTGTAGGGCCTATTTCTAAAAAAAATTCAGAACAATAAATATGAAACGTTTGGTACGATACTTCACACATCGCTTAAAAATAATATAACATTATTGTTGTGATTTTATATTATTATATTGTGATTTTTCCTAGCAAAGGTTTAACTTTTTATTCCGAGCTTTCTTTATATCGACCGATTTGTCACATGTTTGCGGCCTGCATTCGAGAGTTAACAATATAATGTTTTTTCATGTTTTGTGCATTCTTACGGATATGGATTCTAACCGTATAGCTGGTATTAAGGTTTAAGTGTATATTTCCATGTATCTGTTATGATAAAATCCAATCGCTCAATTTTACAATATATGATTATTTGGCATTACATTATATTGTGTGCTTATTGACCTTGCGATTGGGGTTTACTCCGATGACGTATGTATAATAATAATACGAGAGTAAGAGCACGAAGATTTTCACCCTATACGCCCATGGCGATATTTAAATCAATAGGTACATTACATCTTGTCTGCGCTTTACTCTGGGTGGAAACAGAGAGTGTGCTACCAACTACCATACTTCAATCCAACTACCTATCCATCGCTGTGAGTGAAATAATACATTTTTAAGCGTGGTACTAAACTACAACGATTGCTATATTATAATTCATAACCCCATGATGCTTGTCTATCAGTGGAATTAAAATGGCAAATTGTCACAGATGTGGTATTAAATGTCAATATTTTTTACCTTCTTGTACATCAATTGCTTGATCATAATTTGATTTCATATCTATCAATCAAATTCAAAATACTAGTTAGACATTGTCGAAATACTAGGCAGATATCTACTTCCATTAAAATTAATCCGGGTATTTCCTGTTATTTAATAGTTACCCTATATTTCAGCCCTGGCGTTAGCGAGTTCGTTATTGGCATCGCAGATGCCATTTCTGGCCATTATAACCACTATTTTCAAAACGGAATTTCATAACGGAATCATGTTTGCTTAAATAAATCAAGTTGAAGTGGAGAACACGCCATCCGGTGGTCTGATGGCTCTTCAATATAATTTCCAATAATAGTCTATCTCTAGATATATATATATTTACCTAACAGCAGCAATGTTTTTCAATCACAAAAACGTTTTACAATTGTTTTATTTCCAATGACAGTTCTGGGTCTGCATTCTGTTCACAAGTACTTTAAAATATGGTTGTTGATCAGTTGTAGCAGCTCGTAAGTAATTTGCCAAATAGTTGTCAGTAGTACGGGAGCGCTCTGTTCATTTGGTTTTTGCCATTTTAGAAAAAGAGTTTTAACATAAGTATGAACACACAAAAGCAATGCAGGGTATGAATCTTTCGATACGTATGATATCCAGAATGCTTGAATGCACATGGGTTTTCCATTTATCTCTGAAAAAGCAAATTCATTGTTCCACGCACAATTGAAACCCCTGTTTTCGTCTTTTACTTTCCTCTTCCTTGTCGTCATGACTTATTCCCTTCACGCTGGACGCAATGCAATACTGTTGTGAAGCGCATTTCCGAAGGTTGATGGAGGGTGCGATGAGCGAGCTAAGTAACTCAATATTTACGTAACAATATGCAATACAATATTTGCTGTGATGACACAATTCATAGTCTCATCGTGCGCTGTAAATAATGAGAAGAATTATACCGAATCGTTTATATTCGTTACGACGCAAATATTATGATATATGTTTGGGTTCATCAAAGATCTTTGGAGGCCGCAAAATATGCATCGGTGGGTTGATTTGTTAGTTGGAAAATGGCTGAAACCCTAAGGTACCATAAGCTAACCTAGATTTAGTTTTCAACGGCTCATTTATCCCAGTGAAAATGAGTAATTATTTCCTTTTTTGTAATTTGTAAAAAATTGATTCTTTTTATTTGTTGGAAAATAAACTTCAGTTGACTAACATGTCTGCCACAAATGAGCTCTTAGGCCGCTTTTGGACCTTTTGAATCAAAATTATTTGGTCAATCACACTATAGTACTTGTGATACTACACTTCACAAAATCCACGATATCACACACAAATCAATACGAAACTATGTTTTGATAAAAAAAAAAAAAACTCGACATAAGCGCGGAAACATTGCAAATGACCACGCACCGGTCACAAAGTCAACGTATAAACCCGCGATAAGATTGTCTAAGTAAACCATCTGAACTGTTATATTGTTCTGTAACTGTTAAATTCAAACAATTTAACACTCATGCAGTGTTCCTGTATTCTGCCAGTCAGTACCTGTATAGGATCACAATTTACCATAATAACAGAATAACACAGTGTATTCATTCCTAAGTAAATATTGCATGCATATTGCTTGCAAAACTTCTCATGAGTATAGATAGACACAATTATTGAATTAAAATTTAATCCTTGAACCACAACACTGACGCACGAACAACCAGAATGAGTGACCAATCGCTATATACAACGAAACACTAGAGACGAGATCACCAATTAGTTTAACAAAATCAATCTGGATAGTAGGGTTGCCAGATACTATTAACCTAAAAGGGCATCATTGCGCAATTGCAAGCCTGTGAGATACCGATCTACAAGAAGTATTATTCTGAAGACAAAACAAAATTTCTATTTCAGGATATAAAGATCATATAAATCCGTTGTTTTTACTGTTGAGTTGTGTTGCCAGAAAAATCATAAATCTCCAAGTCTCCATAGTAAACGCCAAGCGTGACACGATGCGAGAATCGATTTTTATCATGTGCAAACAAACGGTCTTAATTTCGTCGTTTCACGTTTCTCTCAAAATCGATCTCATATAGGTCTCGAAAAAAAAAATTCACTTTAATAATGTCATTAAATATAACGTTCACGATATAGAACCAAGTAAAAATTATCACACACTTTTATTAAATATTGTCCTAATTCTACGAAAAGGGTTTAATCAACTTTCAATATACACAATAAGGAATATTTACTTTGTTTAAGTGGCGAGGCAGGAAGGACCGGAAATTATTCGGTAAGTATTAATCCTATTGAGGGATTGGAACTTACGTCTCCGACCTGTCAATCATTTGAGGAATTGCAGAATACGGAAGGTGCAGATGGTAAAATATAGAGAATACCATTGATCTATTGTTAATTGATAAATATAGTGAATAATTTATCAAGTTTTTTAATCAAATACCATTGGAATTCATTGGAAATTGTGTTGTGCTTTTATCTTAAGTAATAGGAAAAATGTATCTGGATTAGTCTGCCATTTATCTCGATATAACAATAAATGTGTCTTTCTATCAGGACCAATATGAATTCTCTTTTTTTATCGTGTTTTGACTACATTTTGATAACCTTATATTTCATTTATCACAATATTATAGTTTTAATTACATTGCATAGTTATTGAATGTGCAGTCTACTATGTTGGGCTGGTATGTACCTATATACAACTAATATTTTCTCCTAGAACACCCACATTGGTACTGCTTATTGCGTTGGCATCCTTTTCAAAAGGTTATTGTATGAAGTATGGAAATTAAAAGGTCAGTATAGTTGTTGAACGTTGTAAATTATATTTGTTAACATTTCAAGATCTATGTATTACGAAAGTTGCAGTTATGAAAAAAATTTATCTTGTCATCTTAATGACTTATTACTCCGAAGAAAAAATGTTCGTAATTGTCGATAGTCGTCAGAAAGCAAGAAAAGTAACCACGTCTAAGAAAGCTGGAGATCAAAAAACTTCGGTTGAGGATCGGATTTCTGTAGAAAATAACTTTAATCAAGAAAATTACATTTTAGGGTGAGAAAAAAGCATTGTTTGTCAATCATTAAAATATTAGGAGTTCTTGTGTAAAGCTTGAAACAGTAAAAATTT
The DNA here is from genome assembly GCF_013122585.1 of Styela clava. Taxonomy (NCBI): domain Eukaryota; kingdom Metazoa; phylum Chordata; class Ascidiacea; order Stolidobranchia; family Styelidae; genus Styela; species Styela clava. The sequence continues at coordinate 16,944,171 of NW_024102834.1, read as the reverse complement.
ACTAAAAACAGACTCATATGCCCAATATGTATCTGGACAGAAAGATATATATCCTTACCAAATAAATTGTTACGCTTTGTTCTTAATAAATAAATAATAATAATATGTAATTAATAAATATGCGCTACAATTAAATCGTAAAATATAATTTTGCAGTAATTTGTATTATGGGTATGCACTTAGACGGTTCAATAATGAATATTACCGATGTCCACCCATAAATATCTGTTCTATTTTTATCATTGTAAATCTTTGTTTTTGTGACATGGTTCCCACTAGCTATAAGCTATACTTTATTGATTGTTAAGAATAGTTAGATCAAAGTTGTCTAACCCGTGGCCCGCGGGCCGCATGTGGCCCGCCGAAGGTTATCGAGTGGCCCGCACGGTAATATTCGTCCCTTTTTATGTCCCTTTGTGGGTGTTATTGCTGGAGAGAGATGTTTGAATTTGACAGCACTTACTTGTACGAGCAAGTTTTTTCATGAATGAACCATGTCATATCATCCGAGAGATTACTAAATTCTGACAGTCGTATGAAAAATTCTCTCTGCATTGCTGCATCGCCCGTCGCAACGAATATTGACAAACTTATTAAATAAAAGCAGTGCCATATTTGATATTGAAATATCTATGTGTGGTAAAAACTTTTTATTTCACTGTATTTTTGTATTTTCATTGTTCTTATAATTTTGGTGTGTTTTTTTTTATTATAAATCTGTAGTCGGCGTAGTGCAAACTAAAACATAACTATCATGTCAAGTGGCCCGACCAATCACTCGTAAACCAAATGTGGCCCTTCAGCCAAAAAGATGAGTTAGATGATGAATGGTTTAGAGTCCATTTTAGCAGAAGCTCACATATAATGTTGGGCAAACTATATTATGACTAACCATACTTGGGCCAATGTATTCGGCGTATTTCATGAAAGGAATAACTAGCAAAACGTCGTTAAATATATAATAATGTTAATCAACAGTTATCAGTAATGAGGTGGAGTTATGATAAACTACCATTTCGTGGTATTTTTAACCCGTTGCAAACAAATTTTAAAAGAAATGAAGATGAAATATATATATAGCAATATGCTCTCAATGGTTTTGTACACAATTGTTTACCATGTCCTCTATTAATTAAAATTATTGATAGTTTTTATGAAACTGAACATTGGTTCATGAATTTTGTAATATTATTAGTGAAACAGGGCACTAAAAGCATGATTGTTTGTTTGGTATTATGTAAATAGTTGCAAATTCAATGTGAATGTGATTGTCTGAAATAGTGAAGCATTCTTTTTATTAACAATAATATGAATCTCCTTTATACGCTTACTAATTCATGTTACAATTATCTCGGCGATCGAAAGTTGTAGATAACTTACGGAGTCGTGTATAAGTCTTGCCATTAGTTTTTATTATCCCGAATTCCGATGGTGGTCTACAGATAAACGATATGGTACGTTCGTTAACCGAGGATTACTTTACCGTGGTCTTGAAAACCTACATTGAATGATTCAGAGATTTGAATGCTTATGATAGAATCAGACATGCCCGAATCAATTGATTCGTTCCCAATATTAAGATTTTTTGTCTCAGCGAATTATTTCAGTGACGTTCTTGATGATCATTGCTTCAACTCTATACTTTCAATTTCGGAAATGCGCAAGATTCATTTCTTAGGCCTACGCAATGATAACCTTCCGGAAAACCTCAATAGCATCATGTCCATTCATGGCATTTTAATATTTATGATGAACTATAGACGCCCATGCCTTTATAACATGAGACAAATAAAAGTGTGGAAAGTGTTTGTGAACTCAGCAAGCAGTAATATACATTCATCAATTGTTTGGTTTACCATGACGCAGATCCCACCCTATATATTTGTGTTAGTGTGCAGAAAGAATATTGAATAACGCAGGATAGTTATCTTTACTCTTGCTGCAGCATCCTTGCATTATATGCATACGGATCCTTCGTCGCAAAAATTAGACGACGGAGATATAGTTAGTCTCGTAGAAGCCCAATCGTTATGACCAATTTTACATTGCATGGAGATGACTACCAGAATAGTACTCAGAATATCATTAAAAAACATAAATCTAGCGATCTAATCTGTTCACCTGAAGTTCATTTGGCATCAGGGCAGCGTGAAACTAGTTATGCAATAAAATAAAAAATATCTTAAATAACTGTAAAAACTTTTACCTTTTTACGTAGAACAAACAGTGTGAATGTTAAAGCTAATATGTGGTTTTTATTGATTTGGATTTCATTGTTCAGTCAGACTCAATCACAGACCCCAGAAAGTGAGTACACCTTATTTTTTTGTATCCAAACATGCTAGCATGAGATCTAGAAAGCTAATTTCTTCAGCTAAAAAATCAAACGTTGTGAAACATGAGTTTGTCGTAGCAAAGCAAACATCAAGCTGTTTGTATTAGCACAAACTGTTATTTGCGACTGTTTTAATACTGCGATTGAGAAATCATTATTGCATCTACTGTCCAGGTACCTCAGATTTTCGAAACTATAGATTGGAACTATTTGAAGAAGGAAAGAGATATGATGATGCCAGGACTGTATGTGAAGGAAGAAATGCATGGCTTGTTGAGATAAAAGATGAAGAAACTCAAGATGCAGTGAGACAACTTACTGAGTGAGTTTATGTAACATGTATATTTATTTGACATCAATGTATAAATTGAGAAAAACAACCACGCTATGCTTTTCTGCCTATCACGCATAGTACCAAATGTGGCATGGGGTCCCGATGGCAGAATGACCCAAACCAAACGTTGGTCTAAAAGGTTGACAATATTGTGTTAAAAATTACAACGGATAGACATTTTCTTAAGGCTTTGTATCTTCAAATATTTTGTTTTATTTTCATTAGGTATACTATTTGGATTGGTTTACATCATGAAAGCGATTGGAAATGGAATAATATCTATGAATTACACTACACTAACTGGTTTGTTCGTTCTTTCGTCAATGACATTTCGGTATCAAATATAAATTACTTTTAATGAGGGTTAAAGGGACAATTCTGACTGTATACGCTCAACCACATGACCCACGCATTACTGATTAAGCACGAGGTTAACGAATAACAAAATCAATTTATGTTTTGGATTCGATAAAAAGAAAAAATACATTCGGGTGTATTAAACTTATGAAAAGTGAGAAATAATGATTTGGCCATGTTTTCAACGATGATGCTGTTTAGCAAATTTAATTTATCGACAAGTAGAAACCCAAACAACGATCTTCGGGCTTTTCAGAAGTCTTGTACAAAGTGCCATCTTTAACGGATCGGATAAATGAATTAAACCTAACATGCTGAACAAAAACTGTGGAAACTTATCCCTTCATACAAACTTTCATATAGGGTCCCCGGTCGTCCTGGAACAGTGTCTGATTCATTCAACAACTTCTGTGTCACTTCCAGATCATCTGATGGAAAATGGATGAATTACGATTGCGGACTTGGGTATCGATACGTGTGTCAATCAGGTATGTTTTCATTTTCAACTGTTGTTTTAGCTCCTCTAATGTGTGCAAAATACTTTCCGAAATACGAGCATTAACATAATAAATGGGATGGAAACTTTATATCTGAAAAATTGAAACGGTTCCTGTCTATTTTGATGAGCATTTAAGCCGTAATTTTACGTGGTTGGATTCTGTTTAGTACCAATCGATCTTTTTTTCGAACTAAATATGTCCTAAGTTAAATAGGTGATTGACAAACAAGTATTTTGTTAATTAAGCTGTCGTTGTCGTACCAAGTAAATCATCTATTTTTTAGTTACATCAAATATCTGGTTCTAATTAATGTGGTAAATTCTCATCTTATAGATAGAACTTGGATCAATTTCAACAATGAACTAACACTTCAAATAATAACAAGTCCTGTGAAAACATTCTTTGAGTCTCAACAATCCTGTGCTAAGAACGGATCGACACTTGTGGAGATAAAAACAAATGCCTTGGAAATATTCATCAATCAAAAATTGAGGTTGGAAAAGTTTACTTATTGATTATAATATGGCGGACACAAATAACACAATGAAATTTTTGATGATGAAAAATTTTATTACAAATAAAAAAACTTGGCGGGTGAAAAACCCACCTGATGTAAAATATAGGACAGGTAAAATAGATTGAAAACTAGAATTAGTTTGTGTTAAAATAAATTATCATTGTTTTTCTAACTCACTTAGCTTATTCCCAGCAAAAATGGAGCTGATTGATTACTACACAAATAAATTTGCACTTCACTAATTATCAATCAATATACTTCATTACTATTTAATTCATGTTTTCAACTTTTATAGACACAGTACAATTCACCAAAAATTAAAGAAATGTTACTGCAATTGTGCATCTTTTTGCCACACAGATTTTTCCTCATAACTCTAGTTACGAAGGTCATTTTCATGAAAATGAGCTTTTTCCACATCAACACATTAAAAATTTAAAACAGAAATACTATAGATGTATAGCGACACCTAACTTCAATTTGCGTCGCCCACTCTCGACTCGCACCGGAGTTCAAGAAGAGCAACTTCGCACCATAAATATGCATTTCAAACCAACTTCATTTGTTGCTCGTGGTATCTGAAAAGAATATTGCTCTCAATTCTTTCATCGACGACAAATTATGGTTTTCTTAATATTCTAAATTACTATAATATTTTATATAAGTATTGTTAATATTGATTTAAAATGGCTGCAAATATTCCAATTTTCATGATACGATGGAAAACAGACTTGTTCTTTTTCTAATAGGCTATGTTACCACATTGTTTTGATGAATGTGTACGTGTCAAATGATTTGGAATATTCCAAGCCACATCATCAGTATTCATGTTAATCATTCATGTTAATGAATTTGCACGATTGCTGCGCACGTTATCGAATACACCTCAGAGAAAATGTAACAAATGAGGGGATCTTTTTCCGATCTTATACGATAACTCATGCAATCATCTCTCTATTTCAAACAGTGACAGCAACAATTTCTGGACGAGTGGAAGTGATTTAGAGGAAGAAGGATCTTGGAAATGGGGAGATGGGACAGCTATAGATATCAACGATGACAATTGGTAAATTTATCCTGTTTACTAACTTTGATATTTCCGGATAGTATGTAGAACAAAACTTGAAATGATTTGTAATGAATGCACCCTATTGCTCAAACAAGTTTATTTCGTAAGTTTTTATGGAATGATGTGATTCATATATATCATGAATATCCTGAAAATAACCAAAATAAACTATATATATATGCGCTATGCCATATTCGAAACTAGATGAAGAATGTTGCCACCTTGAGAAGGATTTGAAATTTTTCAATGATGACATTGAAAAACGTAAAGAAAAATATTATCGCTTATTAGAAAAATATTTTTATTTTTGTAGTTTTTTGAGGCAACAATAATACATAAAGCACATTTGGTCGTGTTATTTATTTAGTTTAATTGTTGCATTTTGTCACAAAGAAATGAATGGCCAGGCACTGAAATGAGTCAAATAGACGCAACAAAGTTAGTTAATCACTATTGCGATTTAATTTAAATTATTGTCCTGTTATATTTTAAGGGAAAAATGGTCTGGTGGAAATGAACCAAATGGAGGAAAAATACAAAACTGTTTGATAAAATACGCCAGTGTGAATTATAAATGGGTTGATTACGATTGTAATCAACTTTCTGGATATATTTGCCAGCGAGGTGATTAATTCAATTTTAAAGGAGATATGGTACAGTCAATAAAATTTTAAATGTGGAAAGATCAGTGGTTCTTAAACTTTTATGCACCGTCGCCACTTTACACATACAGCACCCCATTACCTAGTCTCCCGCAAAACCAAAAAAGAAAGTAATTTTATATCATAGCAGATTTTGATAAGACATAGTTTGGGATCTTAACGTTTTTTCTAATATTTGGAGACATTTTGGTCAAGTACAATCACAAATTACCCCTAGAGATATTGTCCACTTTAAGAATCACTGTTTTAGACAAAATGACATCTTATCCTCATCTTAAGGAAAAGAATATATCATGAGGAATTCCTTGGTATATACGGCCGTTCAAGGAACCGGAAATATTAGTATATCTTTTTGACTGTCTCTGATATACACTGCGAATGGTCTTGATCTGAATTTTGCGTTTTTCAAATTTTAGTGACACAGATTATGATATTTTTTGCGATGCAAATGTATTATCATAATTTTTAGCGGTGGTCATGTCATAAATCTAATCCGAGGTTTTGATGAGAACATATCGCTAGTGTCAAGATCTGTTCTATTCGGATATTAGAATTCAATAAAATATTCTAGTATTCTACAACAGATGTATCATCCGGTGATTGTGGTAGAGATGTCTGCTCAGGCAAGGGAACCTGTCAATTACATGAGGATCGATACAAATGCACCTGCGATGCAGGATATTTTGGGACAAAATGCGAAAAAGGTAATTTCGAATACATTTCTGTTTAGGTTAATATTGTTGAGTTGGAAAACTATTTTAATTCATTTTGTCTTTTGATTAATTCGGAACGAGGGCATTCATAAGTCTGATACTGAGTTAAATTAAGCGATTATAGTTGCCATTTGAATTGTTCACCTGCCTGCAATAAATAACACTGTAACACCATAAGAAGTAAACTTTTCCCCATGCATGCATTTTTGACAGAATATTTAATTTGCTAGAAAACGCATACAATACGCATTTTGTAACGACAGCGAATTAGCATAAAATATAATTCCAAGACTCAAAAATTCAATAATATTCCCAACCCTGGAAAAATATTGCGTTTTTCAAATTATTCAAAACTGTAGAATTTGGATTGAGTGAACAGAAGCAATTTGTTGAATAAGTGACTTATTTGCTTTTCGCATTAAATTTTCATAATTTTGAAATTCATTCAGAATTTGTAAGCCAGGGATATCCAGAGTAAAAATGCTCTGTGGTAATAGTGAATATTACGACATATGTGGAAGGAAATCATTAGTACTTGAAAAAGGATTGTATGGGATCGGAAGATCAATATCCAAAAATGAAAAGCTGATTGTTCATTGTATTGAGAAAAAAAAACATATCTGATATTTATATAAAAAGAAAGTCACCCTTCAAAGCATCAACTATAATTCAGCACATCAGCTAGTTTGAGTAATTTTAATTAACATATGTATAGTTTATTTATTTTTCTCAAACAATTGTCATAAAATGTAAAATTACTTACAGCATATTGTGCTATTTTTCAGATCTTTTAACAATATCAACTTCATCTGCACAATACAATATCGAACAAGGGCAAAGTCTAACAGTAAAATTCAATATAACGTCTTATGACGGCAACATCAACATTAGAGTTTCAACCAATGACAATTCTTCAGTCACATCAACATCTACAACAGAAATCACAAGCAATACTGTTTCAACCACCCTTTCATTCACTTTCAATCTATTCGTAAACTCAAAAACGCGAATTTACAACTTTACCGCCACCCCGGTTTCTGCTGCTTCATATTCGAGAGTGGCAAACATAACGGCAGTTAACCCAGGTTTGTAAATATACAGAGAATATTGCAATCGACAGGAAATCAAAAATTCTGAATTGCTTTTGCGTTTCGATTCTATAAAAGTATGATGTCCATGACATGATGAAGTATGATGCCAAAGTCACGGTGACATACGGTGTTCAAACCAGGCGAATTAATTCAAAGTGTATAATAAGTTTGTAATATTTTTGCTAAATTTAACGTGCCGGTAAGTAAAGGATCACATATTTAATTTTTCAAAAACATTGTTTACCAAAATTACTTTACAGATAGAGTCATACAACGGAAACGTAGATGTTTTTGTTAAAAATGAG